>JAMXBD010000164.1:1200000-1592294 GCA_024138025.1 Combretum micranthum
ATAAATATAAATAAATAAAACTTATATTTTAAATAAAATTTTAATTATTGTGTTGTTATTGTATTGTAATTTAGACTATAAAGAAGACAAAGTTTTAATTCATGTAGTATTGGCATTAGATTTTAAGTTATATAAACTTCTAGATTTACATTATTAATTTGTTGGTTTTATTGTTATATGATTCGCTGATTTACAATTTTTGAGTGTAATTATATTATTTGATTTTTTAATTTATATTTTTTTAATGTAATTATGAAATAAAATCATCTAATTTTTATGGATATAACTGAAAATACTATTAACAGCAACTTTTAATTAAATATTATATTAAATGATTCAAAATCTAAAAACAAAATGATTAACAATTAACTATTAGTAATGGACCAATTTCAAATAAAAATTTTAAAAAATCAATCACTTTGGTCCATTATAAAAATAATAATAATAATAGATAAGTTATAGGAACCATAGCCACCCATACCTCCAGTTGCCCGCGTTGCCAAGTGCGCATCTTTTCAATAACTTGTACTTAACACACACACACACACATATATAGTATGAACCGCTGACTGCCCACTAACTCCTCATTTTTTAAACTACAAATGAACAAGCCATGGATTAGGTATAATATCTTATTTGTATGCTATTTTATTGATATTAATCTCCATATCTTGAAACAAAAATCCACCTTACAACAAGGCAAGAACCATGATAGAATCTGTACCATATAGACTCCACAGGATGGAGGTATACTTTGTACCTTGCGAAATTTTCAGTTGACCTTTTACGGTATAAAATTTTTAAGGTAAAAATCATAACTTGTCAATATTTCCACGTACTTGTAATTAAGACACCCATCAACCTAATAATTTTCATTATTTTGGTTACATATCTTTCTTTCTTCCTTTCTTTCTTTTTTTCCCATGCCTACATATTATCCAATCACACAATTTCCCGCAAAGGCAAAAATCATGAACTCCATAAGATAACTTCAAATACTTTGTCATAAAATATTATTTCAAAATTAAAACCTGTCATAAAATTTATGTCCATTTGTTTCAAATAAATAAAAATACAATATCCATTACAATATTTTTACTAACAGAAAAAAGGGAATATTTAAAAGAAAAATGAATTGATAAAAATTGAGTTGCAATAAAAAGAAAATGAAAGATAGTATTGCAAGTGGAAAATTGCCAGTAGACCAAAGGCTTGCAACCGAAAAACACGGTTAGTGGTCTGACATGGCTCCAATGCTTAAGTCAGTAATGAGTCAAGAAAGAGTAAGCAAATGTCTAAATCAAAAATATAAACAAGATCCGAAACCAATCCCCTTGCATTGTGGCTTCAAGTTCTATCTATAGGCGATGATCATACCAAAATAGGAGCCTATAAAATATTCTTAGTCCACTTAGCACATTCCTAAGAGAGGAAATAAGTAGATCCCTTTATTAGTAGCTAACATGGACCCAAGATGGTGGTGGTAATCATTTAAGGAGAGTGGCTAGGCAAATAGAGAGTAATTTCTTTCGAGTACCTCATTTGAGCTACATCGCACTCGTCCATGATTTGACTTGCAAGTTCACAAGCTAAACTTAGCCCTAAATGAAGTGACTAGGTCAAGGGAACTACATTTGTTTGAAAGGTCAAGCTTTATAAAGCTAAGTACTCAAGATGGGTGAATTGTGGGGTAAGTAAGTTAGGGGAATGGCATTTCCCTTAGAAGGCAAGTTTTTGGGAAGGTGCTCCTAAGTCGAGTACCCAAGATAGGTGACTTCTTAAGCGAGCATTAGAGTTGGTTTAGGCTTTCCCATAGAGTTGCTAGCTTGTTGAGCAAACTTTAATTCAAAATACAGGCAAGAGTCCGTGCTTGCATGTAAAGACAACAGAACTACTCTAATGTCTTAGGATCATACACGACAATGCACGCACATATGCTACACTCTCATAAGGACTATCACACAAACTATTTCATTTCCTAAAATTTAGTTGTTTCACTTTCACTATAAATGCTCAATTCCAAAAATCTTTTACCATTTGACATTTTCATCTAGCTTTTCGATGCTTTCTCTCTGTCTAAACTTTCTCAATCTTTTTTGGAGTTTTTTCATCTCCCTTTGACTTTTGAATCTCAAGATTCAAAATTTTCACAAGTTCTTCTCATATTCTAATGCAGGTGACTCGTCTTATTATAGAATGGCAGTAGACAAGAAAACCACTTGCAAGTCCTAAATCCTCTCATCTTCAGAAACTAAGTCCATTATGCAAATTATAGAGAGAGAGAGGGTAGGTTTAAAGAGCCTTCTAGGGCTGTCTTTGATAGCATTGAGGGTATGATAGGGATAATAGTTTAGTTGGACTAATAAACTCGATCTAGAGCTAGAGAATTGAAGAACTTAGCTCAACAAATCATCATAGATGAACCGAATGAAGGTGAGTTAGAGTATTTGCAAGGTTATATGATACACTTTGCCAGTGGGCATGATTTAATGTGCTTAATCTTAGAGGAAAGGCAAGACATTATGGAAAAATCATCATTATTGAGCACACGCCCACATCTAAGACAATAGTTGAATCTGAGTGAGCAAATGAAGCTATAGAGTGTTGCACAGTCTATGGCATCCCACCCCCCCCCCCCCCCCCCCCCCCCCCCCAAAGAAAAAAAAAGATAGTGGTTAGAGATATGGCCGTACCCAAGACCATGAGAACGTTGTTTACAAAAAAACATAACTACAATGGAAGACACCGTTTTGTGGCACGATCATGCCTAGATTGGTGCAAGCACCACATGGTCGCATTTTAGGCTATTTCAAGGTTTGATTATGTAAATGTTGAAGGCAAACCCCAATGCACAATCGTGGTGAGCAATGTGCCTTCGTGCTCTATTTCTAAAGCTTATTTCTTAGTTTCCTATTTTATTTATTTTGACTTTTATATTCTTTTATTATCCTTGCTAGACTTATAGGAGTATATAAAGGTCAATAGGTATGTGTTAGCATTAGTCTACCTTTCTTTGGTATCTTTTGACATTAATTGTGATTAATTGCCTTTTGTTGACTTTCTTGAAATTGTTTTTACAACCCTGTTGAATAATATTGAGTTTTTCTCAAGATTATTCTCTGTTATTTCTATTAATCATGTGTCATATCGATTGAGTAAAACAACTAATTAGATTCTTCTCTTGGCACATCATATCCAAGGAGACGGTTTGTTCATAGCCTTTATTTTTATTACTTTGATTTTTTAAAACCCATAAAAATCATAAAACATAAAAATCGTATAATTCTAGACTTTGTATCCATCCAAAGAGTTGTATTGCGTAATTGTGACATGGACTTTATCTGTATCATCTTAGTATTAGAGCTATAGTTCACCACATGATGAATTGAATGGCTGATTTATGATTTGCAAATTGACACGTGATAAATTGGTAAGAGCCAATTCTCATCTCTGGTTGAACTTACCATGGGTGTTGTTTTGATAGAGATTACTTTAGGAAGAAGGTAAGCTAGGGTTTACTTCTTGAGAGACAAGTTATTGTCTTTATTGAATTGCTTAGGGAAGAAGAATAGGATCTCGAATTACTACCTTTTGTTTTTGCATACTATTGAGAAGTGACTATTGTGTGTGGTGATTATCATCGTAGGTTTGTGTGGTGTGATTGAGAGCTTGGTGACTTTTCAAAATCTAGGGTTTGTTTTAAGATTACAATGATTGAGGAGAACTATTATTGTTATTTTATTAATTGATAAATTTATACCCTTATAAGATGAAAGATTTATGGAATAGTATCTCGAGACCTAAGGTAATATGATTGCCTGTAAATGCTAATCCATCTATTAGAGATGAGAATGTAGAGGATTTGCTTCAACTGAAGATCTATGTTAATGGTGTGGTTTGTGCTATTATTATTGATCATGGTTTTTAAGTTAATATTGCAGCTATGGGTATAGTGGATAGATTGAAGTTACTAACTATGGTTTATCCACAACCTTATTATATTAGGTGAGGAGATAGTGAGGAATTAACTTACGCCACTAAGCAAGCTCAACTGCCTATTTCTCTTACAAATCAATATTTTGATGAAGTTTTAAGTTTTGTGTGATATAGTGCCAACTACTATTTCTCTTGTCTTACTTGGCAATCCTTAAGTGATAGAGGGGCAACTTATGATGAGCAGTGTAATTGCAATTCTTTCAAGATAACTAAGAAGAAAAGGTTAGTATTATTGCCCATGAGTTTGGATCAAGTTAAGGTTACTAGGTTAGAGATAAATCCTTTTAAAAGGGAGTTGGATAAGGCTAAGGTAGAGGTGAAGTAATAAGTCTATTTTACTATATTATATTCATAATAATTTGGGCTTAATCTGATACATTTCTAGATAAAGTCCTACGAATCTAGTGTTTTTAATCATTTAAACATTGTTTTTCAGCTCCTAGAATCCAAAGAAGTAAAAACAAAGTGATTTGAACTAGATTGGAGCAAAATAACAATAATTGTACAAAATAGAACTTGGTCGAGCCCTATAAAAAGACCCATCAAGGGTAAAACAGCAAGGCACAATAAGGCAAAATGGTCGGTCACGTTCTACATTACTCTTGACTTCTGTTTTGTGGTGATCGAGCCTTAGACTTTATGAAAGAGCTTCTGTCGTGCCACAATGTCAAGGATTCACCCCGCGATTGAAGCAAGACAAAATCACACATTTAAGAGGAAAAGCACAATTTGGATTGAATGCTACCTTTCGGGTAATCTTGACAAATACTTGAGCCCTTTTTAGCAGAATGCCATAACTTAAGTCAATCCTTGACTTTCTAGCAACATTCAAGTGCTTTACCTTATCTTGTAAAAAGTGATCCTATGAGCTGGCATTTATGACATGCATGTGAGAGTAAAGAATGAACTCAATTATAAAGAATCTTTCCACCAAATTCAACACTTCACATCATTCATTCAACTTCAACATCACCAACAACAACAAACCCGTCGTTAACTAGTATGAACTCTATGTCACACTAATTAAATTACAAAATAACAATGCAAAAGCATATTTTACTTACCTAAATGAGTCTTTACTTGTTGACTTGTACTTGAAATGGATTTTTGAGGAGTTTTAGAAGACAAAATTGATGAGTGAAAGATGAAAAGGAAGAAAGGAAAATGCGTCTGCTAAAAGAGAGAAAGAGAGAGAGATTTTTGCAAATTTTTAAGTGATTTTTGTTATATATAAATGGATAAAGCTTTGTTGACGTTTGGCATTAAGAAAGCTATTGAGTGTGGGTGTGTATATTCTAGTTATCATGGGCATTAAGGCCAAAAGTTATAGGAAATAGAATTAGATTTGTATTTAAAATGCACCAATAAATCATTAGTTTAAATCAATAAAAAAGTTTTAACGAAATTAGTTTATAAATTTTATTTGAATAGAAATTTTCTTATGGAAATCTATATTGGAATGCTCTGTAATTTAAAGATTAAATTTATGAAATCTAATTTTCTAAAGAAATTTAGAAGTAAAATAATTGATATACAACTTAAAATGAGTTACCTATACTATTAGATCTTTAAAAACTTAGCTAATGAAAATTTTGAAAGTTATTAAATTAATATGCAACGTTAAAAAGATTTACTTGAGATTTTGAATTCTTCTTCTTATTTCATACATGTTAATACACTTAAATCTAATGATCAAAACATTCATTCAAAATTATATACTAAAACTTCATAGATTTTTAATTCTATTTCTTAAATTTATTCATGGAAAAACTTGGGGATTACAGATAAAACATGAAAATGGAGTTTTCTTTCTTAATTAGGCCTAGTTGATATTTTTCTTAAACCTTGGTTTGCTTTTCTTATTGTTTGTTAGGATATTTGATTCTTTGCAGTCTTTATGGTCTGTGCAAGTCTCGATATCCAAAATTATCTTCATATAAATTAAATATATATGTATAACCACAATGAGATGATAATTAATCAAAGTCTTTCAAACTGTAACGTGCAAAGCAGTTCTTATATTTCGGGCACACACATAGTATGATGATTTTAGAATAATCCTACTAGACCTCCTTTAGGCACGTTACACATGCCATATGCAAAAATATGACCCTGCAACCCTCTACTCTCACACATGTTACCCAACCTACTAAGCTGAAACATGTTTTTATTATACAACCCATTTAATTTTATTGAAAGCATAATGTTGGTTAAAATGGATCAAAACACATAATCTCAAGGCCTAAATTGAGTTTTAAAGCAAGCCCAACACCCAAATTAATAGCCAAATAGCCTTGTAAAATTAATAAATTTGTTAAGAAGCTAACCCACAACTATTTAATCCAAAATTATATATAAAGTTTTAGTTTCTATCTTTCTTTAATTGCTTTTTTTATTTTAAAATATTTTTATTTAAAATTTCTATCTAAACATATCTACTTAAGAGAGGATGAGGTTTCCTAATTTAAAAAAATAATAATTTTTTCTAATTTTTTTCATAATTTTCTATTTTTTCTATTTCTTTATAAATTTTTAATATAATGTCAACTAGTTTAATTAACTGGCCTCATGGACTACTAGCATTGGTTGGTTTGGTTAATTACATAAGCATTTAGGATTGGAAGTTTCCATTTTTAGTATAGTAATTGGTACATTTACAGTTTTAGTTTTACTTTATACCTACTCGCCCCTAAACCCCTACAATTGGGTAGCCAATAATTACCTAAAACAATTTTCTTCTTTTTCTGTAATTATTTCAATTAATATATATAATACATTTTTAAGTTATTTGTCTAAGAAAGAAATCACATTTTTTTTTTGAATTGATTATAATTTTTAATTATCTTAGCTTATTAATATATAATTACAATGTATTTCTTTTTTTTCATAACAAAAAGAGAAAATGACATTAAATAGATAAATAAAGCGTTTATTAAATTGCGTAGCTCTTCTATAATTATAATATTTAAATAAAATAATTAATATGCCATGTTAAGATTTTTTTTTCCCATTACAATCTACAAAAAGGAATTTGAAGGTAAGTGCTAATTGTGGGGTGGAAAAAAAAGATTCTAATATATTTAGCAAACTTTATAAAATGGACAATGCAATTTATTCGAACAATATTGCTAGAAAAAAAATGTTCAAAAAATAATTAAAAAAAAAACATTTCTAACATATCATACAAAATTGGATGGAGGTAAACCTATTTTTTCTTTTTTCAATTCTTTTTCCCTCTCATTCCATGGTAAACCTGTACAAAGAGTTGAAATTTGGTTATAATTACAATAAAATATTGGGTAAATTGCAAATCCACTCTTTATGTTTGCTCTAATATACTTTATACTCTTATCTTTTAAATCACGTGCTTAGACCCCCCCAATCTTTTAAAATTACGCATTCTGACCTCCAAAGTAGTAAAAATGCACACTTATGAAAAATTAAAGGGTCGAAGTGCACTATTTTAAAGCCAAGGGAGCAAAACACACATAAATTAAAAGATAAGAGTATGTATTTGCAATTTTAAAAAATCCTAAAATTTTATTCCATAAAATTAGCCAAATAAGGATAAATTTATTTACTTTAATAATTTCTAAGATAATAATTTATATTATTAAGACAAATGAGACAACTTTAGTATTTTCTACATTTTACCATATTAATATTTATAATTAAAAAAGAATTTGAAAGTTTTAATTAGAAGAATGAAATAAAAATTACAATTGGATATATGCAAGTTGATTAAGAGTTTTTATAATAATATGTGTTTATTATTTTTAAAATAATAACTGCCATATTGTATTTTCTTAAATAATCATATAATTTTGTGCCAAAAAAATAATCATATAATTTATTTATCATTTCTAATTTGTCTGTGACATATATATTGTATTTACTAGTATTTATTTGAATTGAAAAATTGACAAGTCATTACAAAATCAAAATGTAAGATTATTTTCCTTTTAGCTACATAATGCGTATGTCTTTGATATACTACTGTAATTTTCCTATTGAATAATACAATGAGAGATGAGAAATATGTAAAGAAAAAAAAATACAACTATTATAAGATTACCATTATACAATATTTGACATCCTCCAACAAATTTTAAATATATATATATATATGGAAAAATTCCACATCAATAGTATAGTGATAGGGATCTAGGTTCAATTGAACTAATAACTAGATCTAGAGCTAGAGAATTAATCAACTTAGCTAAATGGGTCATTCTTTTTAAGCTGAATGAATGTAAGATGAAGCATTTGCGAGTATATTTGATGTACTTTGCTATCAAGCATAAGCTAGTGTGTTTAAG
Source organism: Combretum micranthum (assembly GCA_024138025.1). Classification (NCBI taxonomy): domain Eukaryota; kingdom Viridiplantae; phylum Streptophyta; class Magnoliopsida; order Myrtales; family Combretaceae; genus Combretum; species Combretum micranthum. Next base: position 1,208,316 of record JAMXBD010000164.1, read on the forward strand.
TATAAAGAAAAGACAAGATTTGAAGGAAAACTCATCAGTTTTCAAGATCATGACCATGGCAAAAACAATGGTTGGAACAGAGCAAGGAAAGAAAGTCACAAATGAAGACGCCGCCATCCCATGCCCATGGCCTAAAGATACAGCCATGTTCAAGACCATGAGAACATTATTTATGGAGAAACAAAGCTACAAGGGAAGATACTACCTGTGGCGTAGTGGTGCCCATGCCGATGTCTACACAATACGACCACATTTCAACTCGTTTGAAGATCTAATTGTTATATCAATTGGAGACACACCCTGACACAAGGTCGTCACATGCAGCATATGTCACGCCCCAAAGGATACCCTAAATGCGACAATCTACTACATTCGATATTTAAACTCAAGTATGACAACCTTAATCATCCTATGAGTTTATATACCAGGTGTAAGGCTTACTTTCACCATGTAGGGAACCTTACTTTGAATCAAAATAGCTTAAGAAGACATACATGGCAATAAGAATATAAATCATGACAGTTATTGTAAACCCCGAAAATTTCCATCATACGATACGACCCTGGACTAGAAATTATGGGTTGACTAGTAACCTTAGGAGTTAATTAGAAACTCTAGTTTAGATAGATACTTTAAATTTGATCGATTTGGGACTCATAAACTTTATAAAAGGACTTCTTTGACCCTAATTGATTCCAAAAACAAATTTCATATTCCAGTTAATAATTCAGGTTGTGATCAAAGGAAACTTCAAATCCTAAACCCGAATCCTTGTCAAACAGACAGATTATATAGGAAAAACCTAAATATGGATATTAAGTGATTACCTTAGTATTCAATAGAGGCCGGAATTGAAACAAGGTATATAATGAACCTATATTTGATTGGAACCCTAAAATTTGAGAGTTCTAGTCATAATAAACTACATTGATGATTTCATAGTGAGTATCCAAATTTAATATATAAACTAGTATAGCCTATATATTAGTAGTAATATTACATAAATGACTCAATAGGGTTTTAGTTAGAAAATTATGATCTTAAAAAACTGTCAAGGTTATAAATACCTAATAAAAACATAAATTGATGTATAACTTGAGATCTAGACCTCAAATACATAATTGAATCATACTAATATTCGAATTAGGGTTTTCTAAAGCTCTTGGAGCCTGAAACGGAAATTGATCCGAAAAGCTTATAAAACCTAAATCGCGTAGGATAAATTTTTCTTAAACAAATAGATATGTACTATCAAAACTTAAATTTGTACTTTTCGTTAAACTAAACATCTTGTAGGATCCATTAAAGACCTTTGTACATATATATTTACATATATAAGCTAAAATATACCCTAATAGTGTAATAAACTACCCGAAAACTTAACTAATATTATCTAATTACTATATAATTAATATATATATATATTTGCAACTGCTGAGACGTTCTACTTGTTTTGGAGGCTGAGATCTCTTAATTTTGGTGAGCCGAAAATCCCCAACTAAAACAATGTTAAAGTCAATGTAAATCTAACTTAAACCAATGTAATCGGCCAATCACACCCCATATTTATGATAATACAAACAGGAATGAATGGACAACAAACAAGAGCAATTCGTTGGGAATTTAAGGAGAAACGCGGCCGAAACTTCATATTCGATATATATAATATAAGCAAACGAACTTGGATGGCTAAGCAAACGAACTCCAAACTCTCCCAAACTTTCCAGAATATAACTATAGCTTATTAGGATCGAACCAACCCAGAAAATGAATTTTAAACTCTCATATCCATCCAGTTCGAAAATCGAACAAAAACTGGGAAAAACGCTCGAAAATAAGCTTAAGGTAAGTCAAATCATTTTCCGCGAATTTTCTTCAGTTTATGGATTGAGACTGACTCTTAGACATCTTAGGAAGCTAACCAAGGCCACTAGGAACTTCGAATTTCATCTAGAGGTCACAACAAGTAATTTTCCTAAACCCTAGCCGAGTTTGATGATTCAAATTCATGATAGCATGTTGTTTTATGTTGTTATTCTTGGATATTTAAGCTAATTAGGTCCCTATGAGTCATTTGGATCCAAAATCCGACGTTTTGACGTCGGGATTCGCCGGAAATGGCCGCAGCTCATCGGGAAGACGATGAACAGTGCTCGCCGATGAGCACGCTAGGTACATGGGCGTGTATAACCCGTTACCCCTCGCCAGAAAAAAAAAAAAAAGAAATGAAAAACGAAACTAAGTATATATAATTAATAAAAATAATAATTTAAATAATTTTAGAATGTTTATTATTTTTCCTGCATTTATTTATTTTTCTGGAATAGATATAGTATATATAGTATAATAATATTAAATCCGAAATTTATTTATTTATTTATTAAATTTAAAAATAAAATTATTTTCTGACTTTATTAAATATAGGATGTTTAAAATATTTAATTTATTATTAATCTAAAAAATTTTTTTTTTAGAAATATAAATTACTTTGTTAAGTAATTTTCCGCATAATAGATTTCTAATTATTAATATCCTTAATATTATTAAAAGAATTTTTAGAATTTCGAAAATATTATTTCTAAAATAATAATAAATATGAATATAAGACTGAAATTACTTTAGTAATAATATTAATTAAAGTATAAGACAATTAGTATAATTCTTAATGTGATGGAATATAATTATTCTATCTAATCTATTTTCAGAAATTTTATTATTATTATTATTATTATTATTATATTATTATTATTAATATTATTATTATATATTATTATAATATAATTATTTTTGGTGCTATTATTGATGATAAATTAATGTTCTTATGAACGAAAAGAGAAAAATAATTTCGAAAATAGTTATAATTAAGTAATAAATTCTTTTATTAGTGATATTTTCATAAAAAGATATATATATGTATAAATTAATGAGTTAGTGAATACTAAGGATATACTAGAATATTTATATATAAATAATAACAATGGAAATTTAAATACTCCAAATTTGTGAGTATAAACATCTATACTCTATAAGAAAAATTTATTAAGTAATTTAAAAGAAAACTGATATTTTTGGACAATAAAAATGAATTAACGAAGTTATTAACTTTTCAAATACCCAATTGATAGATTCACATATCCAACCAGAACCAATACAATATAAACCTGTAGTACAAGGATTTAGAACTTAGAGCTATTTTGAAAGAATTAGCTAAGAATAAAACAAAGACCCAACCAACCATTAGGACATTTAAATATTCATAAAAACTAAATGTATAGTCTGGAATTTTAATATTTATATATTTATCTCAACAGTGACTCGGGTAATTGAGAGACCCCCGAAGATACACATTAAATAGGATGGCAGTGAGTGACTCATCTTATACATTGGTTGTGCTTGTACTATAGTGAACCTTAATAAAAAGATAATGAAAATTGGTGATCTGTTTGAAATATGAAAGTTGTGTATTGTATTCCATTGATTGCCATGTCACTCTAAAATAAGTGATAACACAATTGCATGTATCTTGATAATGTATGTAGTATCAAATTGAGTGTCTGTATTGCTTGATCACTCCCAAATTGATTAAAAACTACTGGTACCATAATGGAAAATAATCATGCATTACATACTATGCATAAAAAGCATTGAGTAAGTGGTAGCCTACTACGTGTTAGTTTCTCGGATCTCTGGTAATGCTTGAATTATCTAGGCCAGAGAGCTAGTAGTTAATTGCAATATTACTTTTGTTCTGTGAATACCATAGGAACTACATGGTAAACGAAGGACGCCGCTTATGGTATTACATGGGAATAACTAACACTTAGTGGAGTTTCTAAAGCTAAAATAGGAAATAAATAATGAAACATGATAAGCTTAAAGAGATAATTAAATTTGAGATTATTATTTCCTGAAAGCTTAAGTCTCTCCTGGGTAGGTGGACCATAGATTGTGATCCTTCAACCCCAATGGGAGGGCGTAAATCTCCATCCTGTTTGGATTCCGGGTTATCCAAGCTTGTAATGTTCATTTGTTTGATTGGTGCATTTCATATGACTGATAAATAACTTGTATGTTATATGTAATAAGTTCTGGTTATTCACTGAGCTTGTGTTATAGCTCACACTCCCACAGTCCTTTCAGGTTCACTCTGCGACCCTGGCTCATTACTAGCAGGAGCATGGTCCCGGTAAGAGATTAGAAGCTAGAAATTTAAAGTTTAGTATAGGGTTAGAATATCTATATCTGTAATAGACTTGTGATGCATTTAAAGTGCATTAGAATCATCAGCTATGATTGTAAGGACTTATAAAGCATATGATCTGTAATATTATAGTTTGTAAAAGTTGTTTACTAGTTTACATCTTATATATGTTTGTTTATTCCATCCAAGCAACTAAAAGATCCTGTTTTTGGAAATCATGTCATTCCTAGAAGGTAAACTAATAATGGTAATCGAGTGGTTCTTGATTATTATTATTAGAATACCCTCGGGGCGTGACAGTTATGACCAAGATTAATCTATTACAAAGATCTAAGGGGCATACCCCTGTCAAAATAATAAGAGTCTTTAAGGTCCACAAAAGTCTCCTACAACAACATATATATGTATAATTAAGGAGATTTAACTAAAAGTCTATGCCTAACATATAGGTCCCAACTTCCCCCAAAAAGCTCCTTAAATTCCAAAAGTTGTACTTAAGAGAAATGTTCCCTTAGGGATAGCCACAGATAATCGTACTGCAATAGGAAATTGCAAGGGTATAAGCTTGTGGGCTTAGTGAGCTTCACTTCCAAAATTAAATACTCAATCCAACAATGAGGCAAGTAAGTTATATTAAACAATCATATGAAATGCACAAGCATATGAGCATACAATACATAAGACTTTTCGGGAGTCCTATGTTGAATGAATTTACACCATCCATTTGGGGTTAGGTATTTCAGGCCCATACAACCATAGATTTCAATTTTTCTCTCATTTATTAAGTAAATCTTTCAGGTGCCCACCCACTCGTTAATTATGTAGTTGATTCTAGTGCCTGCTCCACTTCCATTTTAATTTAGGCGACCCTGTGCCAATAATTCGAGTTTTTAGGCCCATCCATTGCCTAGCTATTATGCCTTTTTCCCACAAAAGTATAACAATGAATGCAATATGACCCAAGATATGTTATGCATGGAAATTTTAGTTATATGGTCATGGCATATTATTTAAGTGAATTATGGGCGATCATAGAGATTTCAGACACTTCAATTCTATACTAAATCATACAAATATTTATAGCAATTCCCATTTCGATATTCTTATTGTTGATTTCTCTCAAATGATGATTTTGATGATAACAAAAAGGATTAAATGATTTCTTACATATTTGATTTAGTGTGCAGCTTAAGATGTATATAAGATAAAATTATATCAGAAAGTATATCAGAAGGTTGGAAGATTTTCATTAAGAACAATTTGTATATCAGAAGGTCACTCAGAAGGTTCCACAATGAAATGCAAGCATATTTGAACTATTAGAAGGAACGTCGGAAGGTTAAAGAACAAAAATAACATTACATCTCAGAATTATTTTTTGAAGGCCTAGCTCCAATGTTAGTATAATTTAGGTACTATGCTCAATGTGTTCCACAAAGTTGGTTCAATATCCATAAGGATTAATTTATTTTTTTTTTTGGAAGCTCATAAACGTATTATTGAAGAAGGACGAATTAAAAATTGATTCACAACGAATTACAATTGAAGAGAAAGTTAGTGTGCATAATTTGAAGTACTTACAAAACATAATTCATATTTTTATGGAATGTGTCTAAAGATTTTTGAATACTCGAAAAACGTGGAAAGCTTGGATGGAGCATGAACAGTACGATACGAAAAATTTGTTCAACTACAGATGATCTCAAGTCCGAAATTTCAATACAAGATAAACATATAAGTTGTTAGATATTTGGGATTATCTACTAAAGCAGAGATTTCGAGATTCCTTCAAGAAATCAAATTTCAAATTGAGAAAAACGAAGGATAAACACGAGCAGATTTTTTTTATGACGAACGGATATCACGCAAGACCAGGAACAAGTTTATCCATTTTTGTGAGTCTCTAGCCGTTAGAATGAACAAGATTAATACGTCCAAACACAAGACAGAAATATAACAAAGAATCACGTGAAAAACAAATTGCAACAGTGATCAAAGCATCATTATGCAAAATACTGTCATATTCTAGTTTATTTTCTTTTGAGCGAATACTTTGAGGAAACTTAATTTTTAATCCTCTGATTTGATTTTATACTTAGTGAGTTGAGAGTTACAAGTAGGCTTAATAAATTGATTGATTAGGAAAATCAAGCTAAGTGAATTGTAGTCAAAGAGAATTGGCAAGAACTTCTTGTAACTTTTATTGTTTTGATTAGATAGTGGAACACAACCGATGTGGAATACAGGGACCCTGGCTTGGAGCTGGAAGAGAGGATTGACGCTCAAAGCAGAATCGCTATAATTCGACTTTGCACTCTCTACTCCCTTAGCTCTCTTTAAATTCGAGCAATTTTATTTGTTGTTCATAACTGTGATATATGCTCAGAAGGTTGATCAGAGAGTAACTCACTTATATTTTCTTAATCAGAGAGTTAGTCAGAAGGTTTCTAGGAGTAAAAAATTTTGAATTGATATTTGATTTTTCGTGAGCTTAAGTAAATCATTTTGATCCAAATTATTGTTCAAAATTTTTATTTGTTGAGTTTATTGTTTTAAGAAAGTTTCAAAGCCATTTTAGTTTAATAACCAAGTTGTGTGAAATTTATTCAAATTTTTTAAAAGTAAATTTTATAACTAATTCACCCCCCTCTTTGTTATCTTTTCAGGACCAACACTTATCATCAATTAAATCAAGTAGAGTTCACATGCAAATTCCAATTTTATCTTGTCCTAATTCTACTGCCACTATCATTACAAGCACAATCATAAGCATGTAATTTAAAGAAAGTGAACTCACTGTGCCATGGCGCGAAATTCCTCTTAATCGTAATAATCCTTGAGAAGGTCTAGTTTGTCTCCCAAGTCTCTTAACAAAATAAATACCTCCAATGAGTATTTCTATGAAGTTTAAATGAACTTATAAATTCTATTCTAACAAATTCATCAAAGAGGAAATTTCAACTTAAAATGGTCATAACTTAATCATTTTAACTTGGAATTTCGCATATTATATATCAATTTCTACCTATTCGACAAGAGCTATCCATTTCTAAAGTTATTTTCATCAAACAAGGTCATTTGGTTCATGAATAGTAGTGTCACGCTTCAAAGGGTACCCTAAATGCGACAGTCCGTCACACTCAATATCTAAACTAAAGTATGACAACCTCAGTCATTCCATGAGCTTAAATACCGGGTGTAAGCCTCACGTTCAACATATAGGGAACCATACTTTGAATCGAAATAGCTTAAGAAGACATACATAGTAATAAGAATGTAAATCATAACAGTTATAACTAGATAAATCTATCACATGATCTAAGGGGCATACCCCCGTCAAAATATTAAAAGTCCTTCGGTCCATAAAAGTCTCTTACATCAAAATATATATATATATATATATAATATATTGTTAAGGAGATTCAACTACAAGTCTATGTCTAACATCTAGGTTCAGACTTCTTGAAAAAGCTCCTTAAATTCCAAAAGCTACACCTGACGAAAGTCACCTTTCGGGGATAGCCATAAATAATCATACTGCAGTAGGAAACTATAGGGGTATAAGCTTTCGAGCTTAGTGAGTTTCACTTCCAAAATTAAATACTCAACAAGCAATATATATCAGGCAAGTTATATTAATAACCATATGAAATGCACAAGCACGTGAGCATACAATGCATAAGACTTTCTAGAAGTCTTATGTTGAATGGATTTACACCATCCAATCGGGGTTAGGTGTCACGCCCCATAGGATATCCTAAACATAACAGCCCGCCACATACTATATAAGACTCACGAAATCCCTATCCGAGCCTTCCAGAAGTCTTATATAGATGTAAAGCGTCCCTTTACGACAATAGAATACTCAATCAATTGAGTTAAGAAGTTTAATGCGGCATTCACTAGCCATAGATAATAAATCAAAACGTATATATATACATTACAAAAGTCTAAGGGGTATTCCCCCGCAAAATAATATCAAGTCTGATTACAGTCATCCAGAGTCCTTTAGTTTCCAACGGAAGTCTAAACAAAAGCGAAGTAAACTTCTAAGGGAAACTCCTATCTCCGGTACCTGAGCTGTGGCTTACCTTGGCCTAAGCCAAATGAACTCGTGCTGCAACAAATAAAAGCCATAGGGGTGTAAGCTAACTAGCTTAGTGAGTATAAACTTCCATATCACAATTAAGGCAATTCATTCAAACAAGTGTTTATTCAAGCAAATGGTATGCATCAGACAAATGAGTTCAACAAACATATGACCAGCCGGAAATCATATGTGGATGGACTCGCGCCCTCCATCCCGGGTTAGCAAATTAACGAATCCTGCGGTACGACGCCGTTTAAGCTCACGGTCAATTGAACAATAATTCGTTTTATGGATCACGATTAACCAACATATTCGTTTTATGGATCACGATTAACCAACATATTCGTTTTATGGATCACGATTAACCAACATATTCGTTTTATGGATCACAAAAAACCAAGCAATGCTAATGCTCCATCCCATCGTGATATGCATGAGTCCAATTATAATTGAAGCCAAATATAGGTTAATTCAATTCTTTTAGGTGACCAACAATTATTCGCAGACAATCAATACAAAATTCTAGCTAAACAAGCAATAGCTTAACACCCGGTTTCGATATTCCTTAAATTCAATTTCACATATCAACAACAGACAAGCATATAATTCCCATATACCCCATCATGCATAATCATCATTTTATCTTTGCCTAAACAACTAATGCTACTATCATTACAATCACAAGCAATAATTGAGAGCGGAAGTAGTACTCACTCGGCCATGGTTCTCCAGTCTTTTAGTAATAGTAATCGGGTAGTAACGTATCGTCTTTCTCGGGATCACCTACCAATTAAGAACAACCTAATAAGAATCTCATCACTAAACTAATTTAAGCTATGCATCTAAACTACATGGAATCGGAATTCTCGCTATTTGCGGAAGCTTCGACTTAAAACGGCCATAACTTGGTCATTTTAACTCGGAATTTCGCAAATTTTATATCGATCTCTATCTACTTCGAAAGATCTATCTATTTCTAGTATTATTTTCAAGTTTTGAAAACATTAAGGTCACGGAACAGTGGAATCAGTTCTGTTCTGTAACTTTTCCAATTCCGAAAAATTGTTTCGCATTTGATAAAAATGTTCCTAGTTGATGATTCATGTATAGATGGTATATGAATGAATTCCTAATATGAATATCATGTAATGAGCTCAATATATGCATGGTTTTGATGATCTCTGATAATGAACTCTTATGAACTTCTATTTATTAAGAATTCTATGATGGTCACTTATGCAAGCTATTCTTTCCAACTTTACATTTCCTAGGGTTTTTATGATTTTATTCTTGGAATTTACTTACCATCTAAATAAAAATGAGTTCTCAATATCTATATTAATCATGACCTTCATTTATGCATAAAAATCCACATTTTTCATTGGGTAAATATGTTTTTAAACAAGCTACTCACAAAAATCCGAATTTTGTATATTTCCTTTTCTTGCATTTTCTTTATGAGAAAATTTGTTTAATGCATAAAAAATTGAAGCTTCATTATATCTATTATCTAAGGACTCCATTTAACTCATAAAACATGCCATCTAAGCTTGGACACCAAGTGTTTATATAGGCATCATCCTACAATACGAATTTGACCATTAATATCTATATCAATATTTTTCATTCTAGTCTTCACTACTTGTTTACATTTTTTCTCATGCCTAAACTCATCTAAACTTATGGAAATCACTCCTTAAGGACATCTATTACATATACCTTCCATTTTCTATGAAAAATATGAGTTTTAAAGTGGTTTTGGTGGTCTTTAAAATAGGGTTCCAAAATCATCCGAATTTTCAACTAAACATTTCTAACCAAATATTTTCCTTTTCAAGTTTCTTGCCTTCTATACTTGTAGATCTACCATCTAACTTATCTATACATAAACAAGGCTACATTTTTATGATCATCAATGCATGAAAATCAAAATAACGTATGGATTTAAATGTAGATGAAGATGTGGATGTCTAAACATTAAATCTACTAAATATAATGCATGAATCATGAGTTTCATGGCATGAACATAAATATCTATGCATGATCTCTACTTTACATGCATGAACAAGGTGATATTTCAACAAAAACTCATTTAAATACTAGATCCATATCTTATGATGGTTTGATATTCTTGTACAAGTGTTTTCATGTCCCTAGCATATGCTCATTGGGATTAAATGTGAAAACACACAAGAATAGCTTTGCCATTGCAAGATTTGGTAAGAACGAAGCTTGAAATCAACATACCAATAGAGATTAGAGGTAGAAATGAAGAGGAAATAAGTTGTGTGTATGAGTGTGGGAGGGGAGGGGTGTCACGGCACACAAGAGGGAGAGAGGAGAGGTTTTTACTTTGGTAAAAATTGGAACAAGTGAAAAATGAGGAGAGAGAATGAATATGCGCTTATATATTAGATAGATTAGGGTTTTAGTTAAATAAAATAAGTGAAGAAAAGAAAAAATGAGGGGGAAATGGGGGAGGGGGCGCCGGCCAAGAGAGATGGGAGAGAGAGAGGATTTGAATTTTTAACAAATTTGTATTTTATGCAATTAAAATGTAATAAATGTAATAATTAAATAGGAAACAAAAATTCTTGGAAAAGAAAATTGTAATGAGTGTAAGGATGTAAGAATAGGGTATGGGTAATGTGTAGTGTAGGTTGTACTTGTGAATAGTAGATAAGACATCTACTTTACCGGTTGTAACGAAAACACGGGAAAAGGCTATAACTGTAATTTTTATAACCCGGAAAATTATAAAATTGATATTTTTGGAATCCTTATAAAATTACGGTTCTAATGAATATTCCGGAACATTTTTCTGAGTTCGTGGTCCTGGGGGCACGCTTTTCCGTAATTGAGCTCGGGAATGCCCAAAATTGAAAAATTCCGAAATTTAAAACTTTCAAAGGTCTAAAATATACTTTAGAATGATAATTCATATTCATTTATTTTATAAAAATTCTTTTATTATAAAACCGAAGGAAAGCCGGATTTAGAGTTTATAAGCTTCTCTCACTAGACTTAAACTGAACCGAATTAGGATATCGCTTTTCAACTCCCGGGGTTTTCTTAACTACTGAGAATACCGAGGTTTACATTAGGTGTTTCAGGCCCATACGACCATAGATTTCAATTTTTCTCATTTACAATGTGGTTGATATAGATGCCCACCCACACACAATTGTATAGTTGATACAAGTGCCTACATCACTACCAATTCCGGCTATTACGCCAACATTCGAGTTTACAGGCCCCTCGTTGCCTAGCTATCATGCCTTCTTCCCATAAAGATATAATAACCTATGGAATGTGACTCAACATATGGTATGCATGGAAATTTGATTATAAGGTCATGGCATACTAATTAACGATTTACGGGTAGTGACAGAGATTGCAGACACTTCAATTCTATACTAAATCATACAATATTTACAACAATTCCATTCTGATATTCTTATCATCGATTCAAATAATTTGAATTCACATGCACATTCCAATTTTATCTTGCCCTAAAGCTAATGCCACTATCGTTACAAGCACATTCATAAGCATATAATTTAAAGATAGTGAACTCACTTTACCATGGCATGAAAATCTACTTAATCGTAATAGTCTTCAAGAAGGTCTAGTCCGTCTCCCAAGTCTCCTAATCAAAAGAAATAACTCCAATGAGTATTTCTATGAAGTTTGAATGAACTTATAAATTCTATTCTAACAAGTTCGTCTAAGAGGAAATTCCAACTTAAAACGGCCATAACTTGGTCATTTTAACTCGGAATTTCGCATATTATATACCGATTTCTACCTATTCAATGAGAGCTATCTATTTCTAGAGTTATTTTGAACAACCAAGGTCGTTTGGTCCATGAACATTAGGGTACAGAATGCTATATGAAATTCCCATCCCACAATTCAACTCGCATCAATCCAAAGCTTTGATAGATACTTAGCTATCATTCTATCTTGTAAGGCTCTATTATATACATATATAGCTTATTATCATGCATGATTCATGGGTGTTGGTAAACCTAATTCCTCATGTACTTAGATAATACCTAATAGGATGCATAAGATACTATTTTCCTAACTTTGTTTCTACCAAGTGCATTATATGTATATGCATTGCCTACAAGTTATTACTATGAATGTCATGAGATGAGCTATCTATATGTATATTCTTAATGATATATGATATCGAAAATTCTTTTTAGAAAACTTTTTCTTTGCAAAACTTTTGGAAATTACTTGACCTAAGTAAACTAGTTTTATTTCTTGCAATATCACACTTACTTTTATTAAATTTCAATCTTGATGACCCAACACCTTCATTATTTTAATAAAAACATTCATTTTGGGGTTAGAAGATAGATGTTTAAATAGGTGATCCACCTAATTATGAATTTTGCAAAATTTTTAAGGAATGAAAACATTGTGTAATCTATTATTTGAAACCATTCATTGTTTTAGGATTATACTTTGATAAACTTCTTTTATCCTTGTCAAAATTAGTTCTTTATTACATGTATCCCCTAGGACTTCTATTTTTTCTATAAAAATCATCATTTTGGCATTTGGAAATAGGTGTTTAAATAGTGGTCATTTTCAAATCCGAATTTTGAAATTTCCATTTGAGATTGTTTCTTTTGTAAAACTCATTTAATCAATCAAAAACTATTTCCTAATCAAACCTACTTCTTAAAGCTTCCATTTCTTTAATAAAAATCTTCTTTTGGGGTTGAAAAATAGGTGTTTGCACTTTAAGCTTTCTTTATTACGAATTTAAAGCTTGTTATTGGGATTGAAACATAACTTTTGTAAACTTTTCCTTTTTTTGAAAATATTCCTTAGTAGGTCTAAGCTTTACTCATTAAGATCAATCATTTATGATATCTATTCCCTAAGCCTTTCATTTTTAATGTAAAATACACATTTTGAAGTTGAAAAATGGCTTTTCTAAATATGGTTCCTTTTTTATCCGAATTTTCAAAAAATCATTTTTGTTGAAACTAAAGTAGATTTTGAGCTTTCTAACATTTTCCTACGACCATCATACTACTACAGGTCCTTTATGTACATAAAACAAAAACCTGAGACCTTTATGAACTCAAAACAACTGGATCTAATTTATTATACTAGTCATAAATGCATGAAAACTATGATCATTATGTGGATATGATTAAATGATGAATATATGCACAAAACATTAATAATAACAACATAACTTAGTAAATAAACAAAGTAATAGCAAAATAACTTAAATAACAAGATCTATAACATTGCGATGGTAACGATCTCATGTTCAAGTGTTTCCATATCCCTAGCTTAAAGCTCATTGGGATTTTTAAGTGAAATCACACATCAATGAGCTTGCCATTACATGTTTTTAAGGTAGTAGGGTGTAGATCTATTACCTATTTAGTGTTTGGAACAAGAAACTTGAAGAAAAATATGTGAGTGTGTAGAGAGAGGGAGTGTCACAGCATTTAGAGGAGAGGAGGAGAGAGTTTTGCAAAAAAAATTCTAAAGTGAAAATGAGGAAAGAAAGAAAGTGGAATGGTGAAGGCATAAAAGGGTATTTATAAAAAATGAGTTTAGGGTTTGCTGTAGTTACATAAAAGAAAAATAAAGCAAAATTGGGGAGAGGGAATAGAGGGAGGGGGCGCCGGTTTTGGGGGGTATGGGAGAGAGAGAGATATATGTGTTGTGTTGTATAAGTTTCAAAATTAAATTAAGTAATCTAAGTAATAAAGTTGTATTAGAAAAGTAAATTGTAAGAAATAGGATGTAAAGATGTAAGAGATAGGTTCTAAGGATGTAGGAAGCAGAGTATGGGTGGTTGTTTGATGAATAGTACGAAATAAATCAAAAAGTATATTGGACAATTAAAGTATCGGTAGTAAAAAAAATACGATAAAAAAGTTATAATTGTAACTTTTATAACTCAAAAAATTCCATAACTGATATATTTTGAAATCTTATGAAATTACGAGTCTAACGGTACTAATATCATATTTTTAATATCTCCAGCCCCGAGACACACTTTTTAAAGTCTGTATTCAATCGGGTTTGAAATAGGTTGAAAATTCGCTAATATGATCTTTTTAAGCACCTTAATTTTTTTACGAATCAAACTACACTCTTTACTCGTAATTCGACTTCTTGGTTTAAGAACATGGGGTTACCGGATCTAAACTGCTAAGGTTTCCTAGGGATTTGTCGATTTAGGGTTTCTGGTTGGCTTTCCGGTTTAAGGTTTAAGCTCAAATTTACCTTAAAAATTAAGGGTTTACAAGTAGGGTACATAATGTTATACAAGACTCCCAACCCACAAATCAAATTCTAATTTCAATCCAAGCATCATCCAAAAGCTTTGATAGATACATAGCTATCATTATATCTTAGAAGACACTTTTATATACATTATAACTCAATATCATGCATGATTCATGGGTCGATGATCAATCTATTTCATTATGTGTTCAAACAATATTTTATGGAGTTTGAAAGATACTATTTTCTTAAACTTTGTTTTGAAAAATTTCTAATAAACTAGAATCTCTTTAAAAGATTATTCCTTTATGGTCATTCTATCACTTTGCTCTTGGAGTTGGAAAATAGATGTTTAAATAGGGGTTTTGCCTAGTTATAAATATTTACAAAATCTTGAGAAATGAAAATATTGCTTAATCTATATTTCGAAACATTTCCTTATTTTAGGATTATACCTTGATAAAATCTACTTATTCTTGTCAAAATTAAGTCTTTACTATCTCTATTCTCTAAGGCTTCTATTTTTCAATTAAAATCCTCATTTTGGCATTTGGAAATATGTGTTTAAGTGGGGGTCATTTCTAGATCCAAATTTTGAAATTTATGTTTAAGATTGTTTCTTGTGTAAAACTTATTTAATCTTTCTAAAATTAAGTCCTAACCAAACCTACTCCCTAAGGCTTCCATTTCTTTAATGAAGCTCTTATTTTAGAGTTAGAAAATAGGTGTTTATCTAGTATTTCATCCTAATTACAAATTTCAAGTTCTTATTGGGGTTGAAACAAGTTCTAACTTGACTTTTGTAACCTTTTTCTTATTTTGAAAATTTCTCTTAGTAAAACTAGATTTAACTCTTCCAAATCATTCCTTTGTGATACATATTCTCTAAGCTCTTCATATTTAATGTAAAAACTTCATTTTTGAGTTGGAAAATAGGTTTTCTAAATAGGGTTCTTTTTCCATCCGAATTTCCAAAAAAACATTTTTGTTGAAACAAAGATAGATCTTGAACTTTTTAACATATTTTCACTAGTATCATGCTCTTACAAGTCTTTTATGTACATAAGACAAAAATCTATGGCATTTATGTACTCAAAACAAATAGATATATTATATCATGCAAGTCATGAATGCAAATGCACTACGAACATTATGTAGATGAGTTTAATAAAAGAATATATGCACAAAATATCAAGAAGAGCAACATAAAGCAATAATATAGCAAAATAATAGTAAAACAACTTAAATAACAAGATCCACAACATTGTGATGGCAAGAATATTATGCTTAAGTGTTTTCACATCCCTAGCATAAAGCTCATAGGGATTTTAGTGGAACCACACGTGTATGATCTTGCTATTACATGTTTTATTGTGGTAGGATCAAGATCTATTACCTATTTAGTGTATGGAGCTAGAAAACTTGAAGAAAAAAAATGTATGTGTATGTGTAGGGAGGGGAAGCTCACGGCATTAAAGAGGAAGAGAGAGAGAGAGAAAAACTTTCAAAAGTTGATTTTTGTGAAGAAAGAAAGAAAATGAAAAAGTGAAAGTATAAAGGTGTTTATATAAGAAAAGAAATTAAGGTTTGTGTAGTTAATAAATTGAAGAAAAATCAAAAAAATGAGGGGGGGGGGGGGGGGGGGAGGGAAGGGGGGGTGGGTGCATGCGGTTTTGGGGTTTAGGGGAGAGAGAGAGAGATGTTTGATTATTTTGTGTAATAAAATTCAAATTTAATAAGTAATTTAAGTAACAAAATGTATTGGAAAAGTAAATTTGTAAGAAAAATGATGTAAGATTGTAAGAATAGGTTTGTAAGGATGTAAGAATAGGGTATGGGTGGTTGTACTTGTGAACAGTGTGATTAGAAATCAAAAAATAGATTAGACAATTAAATTACCGGTAGTGAAGAAAATACGAGTAAAATCGTAATATCATATATTTTTAATTACCGAAAAATTATATAACTGATACATTTAGAAATCTTATGAAATTACGAGTCTAACAGTACTAATAGTATATTTTTGGTCTCCTGAATCCTGGGACACGCTTTCCAAAGTCTGTATCCGATCAAGTTCAAATAGGCTAAAAAATTACCAATATGATATTTTAAGCATTCTAATGTTATTACGAACCAATCTATACTCTTCGCTCATATTTTAACTTCTCAGTTTAAGAATACGAAATTGCTGGTCTAAACTGTTAGGGTTTTTGAGGATTTGTTGACTTAGGGTTTCCAGTTGACTTTTCGATTTAGGGTTTAAGCTTGAAATTATCCTAAAAACTAGAGGTTTACAGCATACATTCATGTCCTAGTTCAATTGCTTATTTTTAAGTTTCTTTTTATATTATTTTGGCTTTTACATTCCTATATTGCCCTTACCCAATTTGTGGAAGTATATAGGGGTCATTTGAGGTTATGTTAGTAGAAGATTGCCTATCTTTTTTTATTGATTGTGACCAATTACCTTTGTTGACTTTTTTGGAATTGTTTCTAAAATCCTATTGAATAATATTGAGTTTTTCTCAAGATTATTCTTTATTGTTTCTATTGATTGGAGGTCACAGTGATTGAGTGAAATAATTAGCTCAATTCTTCTCTTTGTACATCATATCTGAGAAGACGGATTGTTCATATCTTTATTTTCTTACATTTGATTGCGGAAAACCCATAAAAATTACAAAACATAAAAATCATATAATTCTATACTTCGTATTCTTTTTTTTTTTTTCCATTATCTATACTTCATATTCATTCGATAAATTTCATGGTGAAATTGTGACACGGATTTTATCCATATCTTATGATCATTTGCAAATACACACCTTATAGATGTTCTATGTAAACTTAGACCCTTAATATTTTAAAAAAAAAAATGTATATTTTACTACATTGGGGTTTAAATACACATTTTTGAAAACTTAAGAGGTCCAAATGCATGATTTTGAAGATAAAGGACAAAGCGCAATTCAAGTAAAAATCAAAGATTGCATATGCAATTTACCTTAAAACATTCAAATGCAAGCTAATTTACACGTGGAAATAAGTCAACTACCGAATCGGATTGCAAGTTCAATTGAAGGCAAGACATGTGTCAACAGCAATTCAAAATGGCTCTCACCGGAAAAAAGAAATAAATAACAAACAACAATTCGAAATGGTTTCACGTGGAAAATTATCCTCCGTCCGACACATTTCTATTCTCCAGATCTGTCGACGTGGTCCTGCCACCGTGTCCCGACCTTTAAAAAAAAAAAGAAAAAGAAAAAGGAAAAGGAAAAGAGACGTTATGAATTATAACGGCTATTTGCATTTAATTTTTCAAAAAATCCCAATTCAAACTCTCTCCAGTTTACTTACCAATTCAAGAATCTCTCTCTTTTTCTCTGAATATTCAGCTTAATCTCCAATTGATCTCCGAGAAAAGACTTTCTTTTCGCTTCTTTTTTTTTTCCTCCCATTTCTACAATTCCAATTTTGAAGTTGGGACCTTTCTTGCTGTCATCGAATTCCATCAATCTCAAAAAAACAGTAGTAGTTCTAATTCGAACCTCAGTTTTCCAGAAAAGAAGTCAAAAGTTCAAGTCAGATGGCACCAACACCATCCTCAAAATTGAATCAACCTCATACAGTTCTCAAAACCCCTCAATCAAAGCACAGACTGAATTTTAATGCCACGAAACCCTCCCCAAATCCCCACTCTATGGCCAAAGACGCACTTCCAGGAGAACACCCTGTTGAAGTGATTGGGCGAATACGTGATCATCCTGACAGAAAAGACTCAAAAGCCCCATCTATTTTGCAGATCAATCATGACACACAGACCCTCCGAGTACGTGCTGAATTCGGGTACCGGGACTTTTCCCTTGATGGGGTTTCCTTATCTGAAGAAGAAGACCTGGATGCGTTTTATAAAAAATTCGTGGAGTCCAGGATCCATGACGTGAAACTAGGGGCTAAATGCACTATAATGATGTATGGGCCAACGGGTTCAGGGAAAAGCCACACGATGTTTGGGTGGTCAAAGCAATCTGGGATTGTCTACCGGTCGTTGAAGGATATTTTGGGAGATGGGGAAGAGTGTGGAGTCGGTACATTTGTTCATGTTACTGTTCTGGAGATTTACAATGAGGAGATCTATGATTTGTTGTCCAGTAATGGCGGTGGTGGATTTGGATTCGGATGGCCAAAGGGCAGCGCTTCTAAGGTAGATGATTTTATTTTTATTCCATATCATTTGTGAGTAATTTTATAATTCATTGTGAGCAATTCTTTTTGTGTATTATATGCGGTTACTATGTATAAAATTTTATTGGTTTTACGCCCATGCTTTGATGATAATTATGTGAAATCATCTTCTTCTTTTTTTCTCATTTTCCCCACTTTCAAATATAAATAGCTACCATGCTACTTCATAAAGTTCCGTGCTTTAATTTCATTTGTTTTGCCAGTCCATCTTGATGTATGTTTGTGTTTGTTCAGAACATAGTAGTTTGGAGTAAAAGGATCATCTTTCCCTACTGTTGTTAGATTACTGAAACCGATCCTGTGGAATTTTATATTTAAATTTAGGATATGAAAATATGATAGATTTATCTTCATGATAAGTACGAGACTGTATAAAATTATATTCATACGAATTTTCTTTTTCTTTCTACCATAGACTATATATAGTTTTGATTGGTATCCTCAAAGTAATATGATGGTACATCCCCTCAATCCATTCATGGATGATAACAGTTATAGTGCTGACACACTGTTTGACTCTCATGTTTCTGCTGTGCCTTTACTAATGTGGTTTCTTTCTGCATTTTTTTTTTTTTTTTTTGGGTTGGGTGTGTGGGGGGGAAGGCGTGCGCCATTATTGGCTAAAGTGCTGAGTGTACTTTTAAACACTATGCAGGTGAGACTTGAAGTGATGGGCAAGAAGGCAAAAAATGCTGCATATATATCTGGAAATGAAGCTGGAAAGATTTCAAAGGAGATACAAAAGGTGGAGAAGAGAAGAATAGTTAAAAGTACATTGTGCAATGAACGGAGTTCAAGAAGCCATTGCATGGTAGGCCTGTTTGAATTGATTAATTGTGTTTTCGAAACTTGTAGCCTCTACCACAAGGTTATAGCCAGAATTTGAATTCAAACTAATTGGATTTATGTATGCAGATTATACAAAAATAGCATGGTAGGCCTGTTTGAATTGATTAATTGTGTTTTTGAAACTTGTAGCCTCTACCACAAGGTTATAGCCAGAATTTGAATTCAAACTAATTGGATTTATGTATGCAGATAATTTTAGATGTGCCCACAGTTGGAGGACGGCTAATGCTTGTGGACATGGCAGGTTCCGAAAACATTGAGCAAGCTGGTCAAATTGGTTTAGAGGCAAAAATGCAGGTGCACTTTTGATTCTATCAATCCTTACTTCTAGCGAGGCTTGATCTCCATATTACTTTGTGATATATTATGTTTATAGATTTAGGTAGGAAGCCGGGTATAGACTGTATTTAAATGCTGATGAACTTTGCTTTTCTTTTTCATAAATTGCAGACTGCAAAGATTAACCAAGGTAATATAGCATTGAAGAGAGTAGTCGAATCAATTGCGAATGGAGATTCCCATGTTCCCTTCAGAGACAGCAAATTAACAATGCTTCTACAGGTACTAGTCAGTTCTTTGTTGTAATGATCCAGCTCATTGTTATGTGTTAAGGAGTGGCATTGCATCAGATAATATCATTTAATGGGAAATTTTGTTTCTGTCTGAGTAGAAAATTTTCTTTTATCTAATGAGGAATTTTGTTTTCTTGGTGGTTAGGATTCTTTTGAGGATGACAAGTCGAAAATCTTGATGATACTTTGTGCAAGCCCTGATCCAAAGGAGATACACAAGACAATTTCCACCCTTGAATATGGGGCAAAAGCCAAATGCATTGTCCGTGGTCCACATACCCCAGTTAAGGACAAATTTGGAGAAGATTCTTCAGCAGCAGAGACGTTAGGATCAAGAATTGCAGCAATGGACCAATTCATCTATAAGCTGCAAATGGAGAACAAGCTCCGAGAGAAAGAGCGTAATGAAGCGCATAAAGAGCTTGTGAAGAAAGAGCAAGAAGTTGCTGCTCTGCGAGAGAAAATTCAGAAAATAGAGGGGAAAGGATCGGAGGTTAGTGAAGAAGAAATCAACATGAAGGTGAATGAGAGAACAAAGTTACTAAGGATGGAGTTGGAGAAGAAGTTAGAGGAGTGTCAACGAATGGCTAATGAGTTTGTTGAAAACGAGAGGAGGAGAATGGAGGAAAAGATCCTGCAACAGCAACTGGAAGTTGAGATGTTGAGACAGCGATTGGCGGAGATCGAGTCTCAGTTCTTATCACAGGATGGCAAGGCTCATGATAGTGGACAGAAGGATATGGATGGATGCAATTTTGCTAAGAAGCTCTTAGGGATGTATGCTGATGAGGATCCTGGAATGGTTAAATCAATGGATCTCGACATGGGAGATCAAGAAACGAATACCCGCGAGGTCAGACTTATAGCTGGAAATAGTAATTGCATCCAGGTACTGCCTAGTCAGCCCATCTTGAACACTTCAAATGATATAGCCGACTGTGGTGTTTTCAGTTCAAAGTTTGGTGATAGAGTCTGCCTAAGCACTGTGTTTGAGGAGGAAGAAGTTGAAGACACTTCTGGTGATGAAGAAGTAGAGAAAGGGATAATTGAGGAAAAGAGAATTTGTTCAAGCACCCCAGTTGACAAGTCTAGCCCTGGAACAAACTTAAGCACAAGTTATTTCAATCCATCACCCGAAAAGTTTTTGGTGGAGAGGGTAGAAGAAGCAAATGACAAAGATGCGGCCACTTTCAGACGTATGCGTATTCAGAATATATTTACTCTATGTGGAAATCACAGGGAACTTTCTCAGCATATCAGAACCCCAAGTCTGGAAAAATGTGAATCAGAGAATGTTGATCCTGAGGCAAATCCTACAACTCTTTATGAGGAGAAAAAAAGTCCATCAATTTTATTAGACTCAATTAAAGGAGAAAGTGGTGCAAAATTGTCTGAGGGAATGGTTTCAAAGGAGAACTTTAATCTATCTAGTGACAGTAGTGATGCACAAATTCAAGTGTATGTGAAATGGGAGGCATCAAAGGAAAATTCAGGAAAATTTATTACTACTCTTAGGGTTGTCAAGGAAGCCACACTAGCAGATCTAAGGAAACTCATTGAGACCTATCTTGGCACAGACAATCAAGCATTCGCTTTCCTTGTGCTAGGGGTATGAATGTTCAAATCTACTTTCTATGGACAAACATTAATACAGAATTGGATTACTGAGTGTTTCGACTTCTAATCGCCATCTATTTTATTGAATGTGCAGGATCCTAGTGGTGCTCCTGTGTCAAAAGAGAAAGAAGCTACAATGCTAGCCAGCTCGCTTCCTATCTGTAACAATCAATTACGTGGCCATCTTGCTTGTTTGCGACCAGGCAAAGGAATGCAATGCCCAAATTCCATGCCTTTGAGTCCACTGGAAAACAAATTACCCCTTACTCCATTTTACCACTTAAACTCACCAAAGGTAGCCAAGAATTTAAGCCCGGTTCCATTCATTAGCCCGGTTTCAAACTTGATCGTGTAAGTCTATGGAATATATGCGTGTATAATACAGGCAGATATGACTGCTTCGATTTAGTAGTTTTGTGATTTGTTGAATCAATGCATGAGTACATATACATATGTACTTTACTGCATTTTTAATATGTTGATATTTGTAACAAGTCTTTTGTGTTACTTTTGTTAAAAAGACTCGTGGGCTATGAACATTAATTACTGTCAATGCTCCCTAACATTCTTTTCCTATGATACTCTACTGTATTTGAATATGTTGATATGTCTAACAAGTCTTTCTGATTACTCTTAGTAAAAGGACTGCCGTGGGCTATGAGTATTTATTACAATTATACTCTAAAACATCCTTTTCCTTTGATCTGAACTAGTTTCCAAGGATTAAGTTGAGAATTATTGTGTTAAAACCACAATTAAAACCATACTTAAAAGTTGTGTTTTCATCCAATGTTCCCTCTTATTTTCCTTCACTATGGGCTACAGATGTGAAGGAGAAGCTCTCTAAATTGAATTAGAACAATGAAACCTTACTGGACCTTATGGAGATTATTCTCTCTTGTTAATGAGTTGTCTTGGGGATTCTCGATGGCAGAGAAGGTATATAATTAATTTTTTTTTCTAGGCAAGAGACATATCAAATAAAAAGGGTCCAGATACAAAAACGGCTCAAACGAGCAAGCAAAACTAATAAATATCAGGCTGATAATAAGTTGAATCAAGCTCATGATCATGACTTTAGCCATTTCTTTATCCAAGTTCATATTTCTAAGTAGAGAGTTGAGAACATCCAAATTTCTAATATCAAAATAAACAACATGATCATGACTTTAGCCATTTCTTTGCCAAAAGGTCTGTAGCAACATTGGCTTCTGTCTAGGCATACTTGAGACGAAAATTTTGCTTGCTTGAGATAGTTTATCTCTGCACATGTTAACAATAGAAGAGTACTTAAAAGTAATAAGATTTTTGTTTGTTAAAATTTATGTGCATTGAAAGAGTCTGTCTCAAATCATGACGTAATTTTAATTTTTTTCTTCATGGGGAGGCTAGAGCAATTATCATTGAAAATCCACAAATTAAGAATTTTCCAAAACTTGGCCCAACTTCTATATGGTTTTATAGTTTTGTTTCCAATTTTTTTTCCAAACTTTATATTAGATGTATCCTCTCAATTATTATTAAAAGGGTTGATAACCCAAATACTACTTGAACCTTGCCAAAAGGAGCAATTAACTATTTATACTTTAAAAAGATTAATTTACTACCTAATAAAACTTTTCAAGGACACATTGGCTACCCCTGTCAAGCTATATGGTGAAATCTCCCTATCACATAAAGACACATATCTACAAGGAAGAGAGAGAGAATCAGAGAGATGCCAAGCCTGAATTTTTCATTTCTATTTTGATCTCTTTTAATTAGATATCAAACCCTAACCTATTTGATGAAAATCATCAACTAGGAATCAAAAGAAATATAAAATTTTTTGATTGGCCACCCAACAGAGGTTGGAAAAAAAAAATATATGTTAAGATCAATGGGTTGTCTGATTTTAACTTAGCCATTTGGTGTGTAATAAAAATTGATTTGAAATCAATTTTTAATAACAAAAAATTCTTGGATTCAAGGGCTATCCTATTAAAATCATGCGGTTACTACCTTACATTCTTAAATTAGAATTCATTCTTTTAATGCCCTAAATATGTTAATATTTGAAATATTTACAAGTAAATGTTAAAGTTTACAAAGTAATACAAATATCAGTTACATTAAGGTGCATATGTACTCACTAATTAGGATCAGATATCGCATAGTTCTTCTATGAAAAATTTAGTATATCCATTGTTTTCTAATTTTGATCTCTTTTGCTATAAGTTTGTTAATTTTTATCAGTTCAGTAAGAGATTTTTTTTTTCCTTTCATTTTGTGAAATTGATCCTAGACAACTAACCATTTGATTTTTATTTCAAGGAAAATATTATTTTCTAAGGACAAAGAGAAATTTGTATATAATCTCATATGCCGCACTTACATGTTTACATAAACGGATGATTGTTATCATACGTCACCGCCCCTGCACCTAGAGATAATTATGCCAAAATTGATGTTGTTGTTTCATCTTTTTGCAAACATCTTTTTCCACTCCTGCATTTATCAAAGCCTGGGATCTCAGTAGGGGTGTTTCCAATTACAGGCGCAACTTCTCTCAACTACAACTGCAGCTTTATAGCTGAGTTGTGTAATTTCAAAATTATGGAATATTGTTATTATTTTTTTTTTTTTTTGCTTTTCTTTTTCTTCTAGTTGTATGAATCAAGCTTAAGAAAGTAATTAACTAATGAAGATCATGCCCCTTATAAACACTCTATTTTTGCTTATTTAAGGCTTCAATTTATGATAAAATTTAATATTGTACCAAGTCCACAAATTACAATAAAAATGTAAAAAAAAGAAGAAAGAGAAAAAATAAAAAATATTATTAGAAAAGAAAATAAATAAAATATATGTAATGAAAATGAAATAATAATAAATATAATAGGTTCATAGTATCATATATAAATAATATGGGCTTAATACGGCATTAATTTTAATTATCAATTTTTTTTGTCCCAATTAAATAGCCTACAATGGGCTCGCCTATTTAATTTTATATAGTTTTTAAGCCTTAAATGCATTTTCTATGTGTAAGCCACTGAATTTTTCAATAACGGTTTTGGAATGCCGAATCGAAACCCTAAAGTCTGACCCAAGTTGAAACCAAACCTTAATCAATTTTAATCACGGGATTTCATAAGAAAACCTTCAAAAATAAAAATAGAAAGTTCAATAATCGTTCGATTCAAAAACCCGAACATGAGAAGATCCACCTATCCAATCCCTGATATAAATCCCTCAATTTCTAGGGCAAAGTTGGATTAAACCCTAACCCTAATCAAACCAGAGTTTCAAAAGTCAACAAAGACCAAGACAATCAAGCAATTTCAACTCCGGCAATCCTACGTTCTCAAACCCTAGAAAACGAAATTAAGTTAATGGCTTAAAATAGTTCGTAATAATATAGGGTAACATAAAAATATCATATTCGCGAATTTCAAGTGTCCTTCGGACTCAAACGGGATCAGTTCTTGAAAAGCGTGTCCCAAAACTCGGAATAATAAAAATATTTCATTAACACCAAAAGAATCGTAATTAAACAAGCATTTCAAAAATATCAGTTTTAGAATTTTTCGGTAACTAAAAAAAACAGATATAGCTCGATTACGCGTATTTTTATTACCACCGGTATTTTTTATATGTCTAGTCTACTATTCATAGTACTATTCCTACTATTCATTACTATTTCACTATCTCTACTTTTTTTTACACTTATTTCTTACTACCTACATACATATTTTCTTACTTTTTACTTTTCCAATACAACTTTATTCACATCAAACTTTATACATTACTTCTTTTATTACAAAACAAACAAAATAAATTATTTCTTCCCCCCTACATGCAACAACCGGCACCACTTTCTCTCTCTTTCCCTCAATTATTTTTCTTTTTCAATTTATTTTATTATATCAAAAATTCACTCCAAAAATTCTGTAAATACTCAATTCCCCCTTCATTCTTTCACACACTCATTTTACATAACAAAACTCTACCAAAATACTCTCTCAAAATCTCTGTCCAACCATTCTCTCTCAAAACACTCTTTACAAATTTCTACTCTTCAAGAAAAATAACAAAAACACACTACCCATTCATCTCTTTTCAAAACCCCATTAAACCTTAGGTAAAATCTTACTTATATTTCTTCATCATGTTTATACAACTTAGCATGAGCTTAGTGTATGTTTTTTAGGCTCATATGAGTTAAAGAAGCAACAATACGTTCATGTTTTGTTTTTGTTCATGTTCATATTTTACATTATGTTATTATGTTGTTGATATTATTGTTATTATTTTTGCTCTAATCTAACTTATATAATATTATGTATACTATGTAGATATATTTATTTAGAGCATATAAGCTCATTTGTTATTTATTTATTTTCATGTCTTGCAATTTATTTATTTATTTGTTTTATGCAATTTATTAAGACTAGTCTTTCTAGTTTTAGACTTGTCCATATCAAGTCAAAACAATTTTCTTTCTTTATTTTCTTTTCTTTTGGGACTAGTCTATTCTTAGTCCCGGGTTACCTTGATGAAGCTAAGGCTCCCAATACATGATTGGGATACCTTGATGAAGCTAAGGTTCCCAATGCTTGACTATTTTATTATGTTTATTTACTTATAAGTATTTATCTTATTATGTATTATCTTTATTTTTACATTGCTACATAATCATATCCATGCATGATTAAAATGTTGTTGTCTTAAATAAAAATAAAAATTGGTGCTTTCTTAAATAAAGAAAAGTAAACTAGATTTCTTAACAAAAGGAATTTCTAAACAAAAGATCTAAGTCTTGTTTTTAAACTTTTTCTAAAGGATAAGCTAATCATAAATTCTAGAAGAATTTGTAATGTAGATTTCCTCAAAATAATAAAAGTAACTCATTTCTTTCATAAATCAAAACTTAATACTTCATAAAGAAAGAATTTTTAGCATTGAAAGATTTTAACTCAACATACCTTTTATAAAACTTAAATAGATTCACCATAGACTTTGAAAATCACATAATATGAAAGTATCTTCAAAACTTAAATTTTATATTGTTATTCTCTTTCAAAATTAAAATGAAATTTTTACTAAGTTCTAATATTAACAATTCTTTATTAAGAAAGCTTTTCTTATAAACTTGTCTATGAAAATTATTCTACCATTTAACAAATATTAAGAATAAAACATTTTTTTCAAACCAAGATAAAATCAACTCACTATTTTGGAAATCAACTTAAAAAAATAGAACTTGCCAAGAAAGTAAAATTTTAAAAGTACACCTATTTTCTAAAGCAAAAAAAGGATATAAAAATAAGAGGGAAACATACATTTAACACAATTTCAAATATTTGACCACACCAAAAACTTAAGGAATATTTTGAAAAGCTTATTTTCAATCACTAGAAATAGAGTTAGTAAATAACTTAAAGAACCAAATTTTTGAAAATGAATTTACTTTTGAAAAATGAGAAAATGAAATTATAATAGGAAAACATTTACTCATAACAACTCGAATATATTTTTCCTTCTAATAATTCAAAAAGGAGAAATTCTCAAAAAGTTTCACCTTTTAAAACCCCACAGACAAATTGTTTATGAAATATCAATATTGAGACAACACTACAAAAATCATGCATACAATATGAGTGTCTATATGTGTTCAAAGGATTTTTCAAACTATATATATATATATCCATATATTTTGCTTAAGAATTTTTGAGTAAAAAGAAGTTTGGAAAAATCATATTTTGTGAACTATAAATTCGTAACTATTCTGTACCATAGTTTTTTCCAAACCAAATGGCTTTTTATGATAAAAATAACCTTAGAAATGGATAGATCTTTTCGAGTTGGTAGAAAACGGTATATTATTTGTGCGATTCCGAGTTAAAATGACCAAGTTATGGCCATTTTAAGTTGGAATTACCTTCTATACGAATTTTAATGATCTTATGAAATAATTTTTTATAAGTACCATAGAATTAATAAGAAATACTCATTATGGGTATTCTTCTTGATTAGCTAATTTCGAAGAGGAGTATTCATACCCGGAAGATTATTTTGATTAGTGGATTTACCGATCAACTCATCCATAAGAAAGATAGATCCTCATAGCCAAGTGAGTTTATTTCTTACCTTTTACGTACTTGGTTGTGCTTATAGCTAGAGGCACTAGAAGTAGAAAAAGATGAAAATGAATTATGTATGATAATATTGATTGAAAGAATGTTAAGCATACCGAGGCATGAATCATTGTTAATTAACTTATGTTTTATTATTATCCTGTTGGAGTGTGTGCAAATTTTGTGATCACCTTTAAATTACTCTAATCATATACTACGAATTATATTAATTGATTCATGCATATCACGTAGTTAGTTTCATTGCATGAGCTGCTATTCTCGATGGGACAAGAGTATAGTAGCCGGGTGTGTAGTAGCCAGAAATCTGCAAGATGGGCGATTAAGAGCCTGAAAGAACTATTTGAGATGGGCGAGCAGGCGCCTGAAATAAACTACATGAGTTGGATTTAAAGATGGGTTTTAAAGAGCCTGAAACACCTAACCCTGAATGGAGGGGTAAATCTATTCATACATATGATTTCCGATAGATCATATGTATTGCTTGATCACTTGTTTGATGCATTCATATGCTTGTTTGATAACTTGTTTGAACTTATTTATACAAGTACGTTGATTTAGGAATATTCTCACTAAGCTAGTTATACTTATACTCCGATAGACCTTTGTTGTAACAGGACTATATCTTATATGCCCGAAGACTTCATATATTCGAGTGGGATGATGTCTTAGAAAAGCTTCTGAAAAATCTTTTGAAGATCTTAGGTTAATTATCCTTCAATGTCTTATGGTGTTAGTATTATTTTGTTGTGAGAAAGATTAAGTTGATATTATGATTGTTTGGAGAAATATAAGGGAAAAACCCCTAAGATGATGTATGGATTTTATTCTGTTAATGATAAATTGGATGATTATTTAAATTCTTGTATGTTGTATATACTATCTCGAACTATACATCCCACCGGTGTCTCCTATTGTTGTGATAGACGCCTTACATATGGTGTTGAAAACTTTCACATGACTTCGGAAAGTCATTCTTAAGTTTTAATACCGTATGTG
Source organism: Combretum micranthum (assembly GCA_024138025.1). Lineage (NCBI taxonomy): Eukaryota > Viridiplantae > Streptophyta > Magnoliopsida > Myrtales > Combretaceae > Combretum > Combretum micranthum. The sequence continues at coordinate 1,237,302 of JAMXBD010000164.1, forward strand.
GCGGACTGCCACGTTTATGGTACCTTTTGAGACGTGATACTATGCAACCCAAATCAAGGCATAGGTCGACTTATATGGATAAGTCATTACATGCATTTGGAAAGGTTCTTCACGACTTCACCAAATTAAAAGGTGAAATTGTGAAGCACAAATGGAGCATTATGAATTGAGACCAATTTTTTGCCTCAATTCATAGTTTAAGGTGGTTAAAATTGGACTAAAGAATTGGGGAAAGTCTGAACACGAAACCATGGTTGTTAATGGCCTTTTTTTACCAATTAAAGTGTAATGAAGTCTCGAAGGTTGATTATTTGACCAAATATGCATGGATATTCTTTCAAAGTTACCAAAAGCCTATGAAATCAACATTAATTAGAATTGAAATCGAAACCCTAATTTTCATTTAGGTCATTGCAATTTATTTCACTTCCATCTTAATTTGAGCTTGAAACCTATAAATTGGAGCTTGGAAATCACATTTCCATCAGCAATTGCAACAAAAATCACTTCTAAAAGCTCAAATTTCAAACTTCTTAGGAAATTAGGGTTTTTAAGTTGAAACTTCAAATTTGATGTTTTTAAGGTTCTTTTGATCCAATTAAGTGTTCAAGAAAGTTTCTAGGTAAGTTAGGCTACAAATTTGTAGCTTTATTGTTCCTTGTGGTCGTTAGAATTCATTTTTTACTTAGATAGTCGACAACCACCACTAGGAAGTGCCAGAACGGCAGAACCACCACCAACTACCACCTCTGAACTAGATGAACACCAAAGAAGTAATCGCTAGCCACCAAAGTCCATGTTTGACAACTTCCATGCCATCCAGAACCATTAACCCTTGTCTCTTGCATCCAAACTAGACCCGACTGCAGTGATCCAACCCGACCAGGTCTTCAATCTGCATCCTCCATCTAAGTATAGGTGATTTCAATTTCTTTTTTCTTCATTTAGTTAATTTAATAATAACAATGTATATAAAAAGAGAATAAAAAATAAAAATATGTGATATAGTCAATGGTGCTAAATTTTAAAAATGAAAAATAATAGTTAATGTTTCAATTGCGAAACTTATGTTAAAAAAAAAATCTTTTACTAATTAGAAAATTGATTTTTCCTAAATAAATAAAATAAATTTGGTTGCTCATAGGACCACATTTTGAGACTTATTTTTTTTTTTATCAAACTCTATAATTTAAGAAACTTAAATTGTAAAGAATTTGAAAATCTAAAAGCAACCAACCCATTAAACTTTTCTTTAAAAAAAAAGTTTTGTTTGATCCAGGTTAGTAGGTACATAGGTACCTCTGGGACCACATAAAATCTGAAATTTTTTTGTGTTCCATCACATTCTTCATAAATATTAAACTAATTTTGTTATTTCTTGCAAATAATATATATATGTATTTTTTTTTTTTTGTCATTCGAAAGCCCTCTGTGATGAAGACTTCCCCACGACGAGTTTGTCACAATGAGTTCAAGTAACCAGAGGTATGATCACGCGAAACCGAGCTAAGAAACTTCGGGATGAGTTCAATTATTACTACAAGAGCTATCACAACCCTAGGAGGGGGCCTACTAAGATTAATCTAAAGCTATCATACCACGTGTGCACCCGTAATATAAGAGCCATCTTGTAATTCAGAGTATACAATACTCATTTATTTATCAATGTCTATCATATAAATGATATATTATATTACTGGATTTCAACTATGGAATCCAATTTTTCCACTTTCTACCAAGATCACAGAGAATCGGTATTCCCTACCAAATAATGAAAATGGAGTTTCATACTTACAATTTACAAATTTCAATTATTATACAACTTATCTAGGTTACATTCTAAGTTTATTATATCCGATATTTCTATCTTCAATAGAATCTGTTGGAGAAGCTCTCTTCACACATTCCTAACCCAATCCCAGCTAATATTAATCCTGTATAGAAACTGTTGGCGGGTGAGCGAAACCACAGCTCAGTGACTTCATCCCTCACTACTACCAGTTACGCAAGTTTTCAAGCATTAATTAAACATTCATGTAAATCTAGTTACACACAATATGAATGTGTCACACTCCAAAGGGCACCCTAAACGCGAAAATCCGCCATACTCGATATTTAAACTCAAGTATGATAACCTTAGTCACCCCATGAGTTTAGACACTGGGTTTAAGGCTCACATTCAACATATAGGGAACCATACTTTGAACCGAAATAGCTTAAGGAGACATACATAGCGATAAAAATATAAATCATAATAATTATAACCAGATTAAACTATTACAAAATCTGAGGGGCATACCCCCGTCAAAATATCAAGAGTCCTTAAGTCCTTAAAAGTCTCTTACAACAACATATATATATATATAAGATTAAGGAGATTCAACTAGAAGTCTATACCTAACATCTAGGTTCCAACTTACGAGCTTAGTGAGTTTCACTTCCAAATTAAATACTTCATCATGCAATAGGGCAAACAAGTTATATTATCAATCATATAAAATGCACAAGCATATGAGCATACAATACATAAGACTTTTTGAGAGTCTTATATTTAATGGATTTACGCCCTCCATTCGGGGTTAGGTGTTTCAGGCTCATACAGCCATAGATTTCAATGTTTCTCATTTATATAGTAGTTGATTCAGGTGCCCACCCACTCACAATTTTATAGTTGATACAAGTGCCTACACCGGTTCCATTTTAATCCAGGCCATTCATGCAACATTCAAGTTTACAGGCCCGTCGTTGCCCAGCTATTATGCATTCTTTCCACAAATGTATAATAACAAATGCACTCTGACTCAACATATGGTGTGCATGGTGAATTTAATTGTAAGATCACGTCATATTATTTAAGCGGATTATAGGCGATCATAGATATTGCGGACACTTCAATTCTATAATACATCATACAAGTATTCATAGCACTTTCCATTTCGATATTCTTGCCATCAATTCAACCAAAAAGAAGATGATGAATTTATAACCAACAACTATGTAAGGAGTAGGCAAAAATATGAACTTGTGCAAAAAGTCAATTTTGCATGTCCAAGTGACACTTATAATAAATACTTATTCAATAATATATTGAGAAGAAAATTTACATATTATCAATATTAAATATTTTAAATACTATAGTATACATAGAATCTTTAGTTTAAGGCTTTTACTTTTCAGTTTTTATACTTGCTATTGTAAATTATATTTTATATATTTAAAAGTTTTGTTTTGTGGTATTTTGATAAATTAATAATTATATTTCTCTTAATTTGAATTTATTATAAATTTATAGGGTTTGAAATTACATATGAATTCATTACTATTTATAGATTTATTCTAGAGTTTTTATTGGATTAAAAATTTAATATTTATTCTATATTTGCTACTTTATTATTTTTACTAATTATAAATTACTAGGTTAGATCAGAATTTTAGTTTCTATAGGCTTAGAATTATTTAATTTAAAGGTATGGATATGTTTCGAATATTAAAACTTAGGTTCTTAAATATTAAACAATTTTCTTTATTCTTTCATTTACTTTATGTCGAATATTATGTATTTTAAAAGTTTTATTGATAAGGATTCTTTATTTCATTTTGTTTATACTTAAAATTTAAATCGCGAAAAATTTGGAGTGATTTCTGATATTTTTATTATAGTTCTTCATGATTTTATATTATATTCTTAATAAATATTATAATTGGGTTGCTCGTTGGAGAGCACAGTACGATGAAAGTTGTAAGCTGTGTTTGGGGAGGAGTTATTGTCTATTGTTGGCCTCTATGGTAGAATCAACCAGGGAGGGTTGTAAAATTAGGGTGATTACCAGACCTTCAAGGAGGATCGAGTGAAGCACATTAAATCAACCACGGAAGGAGAAATGAAGCTATTCAACATTGTGGGACAAAATGACAAAGATCTAAGCAACTTCATTATATTAGATGGCACTGAAGAGTAGCATAATTAAAGTCGGCAACTTTGGCCCTAATGACATTGGCCTTCAATCAACGCCGCTAGCCTTCATCTTAATGCCACCGACCTTCAAATCCTAAGCCACGGGCCTACAACCAACCTTTGTCCTCATACGATCCATTATGCTTTATTTTGTGTTATTTTTTATTTGTCTTTTTTTTAATCTAAAAGACTATAAATATGGGATGTAAGGGTTTATTTTGAGCACATTACGTTGATATTGAAATATTTTTGAGAGAGTAATTGTTCTCTTTAGTTTTTTCGAGAGCTTATGAATTCTTCAAGAATTTGCTATTATTGTTACGTTTTTTTGTTTATACCAAGGTTCTTGGTCGGTATTTCCTAAAGGGTCAAGATCACTATATTGAGATTCTTAGGATTACTCAACCAACAAGTTGCGGTTCTTCCATCAATCAATACAAAGATTCTTAGAGTCCTAGGAATCATCAAGCCGTGCCAAGCACGCATCATATTGGTATCAGAGCGAGGTTTTTAAGAATCACCAATCCAGTTTAATTTGAGGGCGGTAATCCAAAACCCTAACTCATATCATTCATGTCTATTATTGATTTGAATCCTTTTGTTAAGTTGTTTGATTGATGGATTCATTCTTAGTGTTATTGTAAAGAAGAAGAAGAAGAAGTGTAAAAAAATAAACACTGTAAAAAAATAAACACCAATTTGAAGGAATTGTTTTGTATGAAAGAAGATCGTAAGTGGATTTGTGACCCATCTTTGCTTCTTGGAGTATTTCGATCCTATTAGGTTATATACTTATCAGGAATTAGGGTATCATGAGGAAAAACACAGGAAAGAAATTTGCAAATTGAGATCGTAAGCTCAATAAAGAACCATAAGACGAAGGATTGAGAGGTAAGGTGGTAAGTGCATTATTGAGTTTGAGTGACACACGAAGGTTGAGTGTCATATTTTGCGAGTGATACACGTGAGGGAGTGTAGCGAGGTTTTTTCCTTTTTACTATTATTTGTTTTGTTATCTCCTAACATCACAGGATGTCAAACTCCTTAAGGAAGGAGGGGGAAGAGATTAGTGATATGGCTCGAATGTTAGAGATGATGATGAATAGGATTATGGGATACATGTTAGGGCTAGAGGCAAGAATAGTTCACGGGAGAGCACTGGTCGAGGAGATGAGAAAATCGATACTAAGTTGAATTCTATAAAATTCAAGCTTCCACCTTTCCAGGGCTGCAATGACCTAGATGCTTATTTGGAGTGGGAGCATAAACTTGAGCTGATCTTTGCCTGCCATAATTGTTCGAAGGAGAAAATGGTCAAATTGGCAGTTGTGGAATTCAATGGATATGCCATCATCTGGTGGAATCAACTTACCATTAATAGGAGAAGAAATTTAGAGGAGACAATTAACACATGGCGAGATTTGAAGCAAATCATGATGAAAAGGTTTGTTCCCTCACATTACTATAGGAGATTATACCATTAGTTACAAGGAATCACTCAAGGAAGTACGAGCGTAGAAGAATATTATATGGAGATGGAGACATTCATGTTGAAGGTCGATGTGAAGGAGGATGATGAAGTGACTATAGCTAGATTTTTTTAATGGGTTGAATAGAGACATTACAAACAAGGTAGAGCTACAACATTATACGGAGTTGGAAGAAGTGTCACAATCCGAAAGTTGAGGGCCTTATGGGTGTATTTAACTTGGGAGTATAGCATTATGAGTGGCATCAGTAGAGGATTTATTCATGGTATGAGTTGTTTTTGAAGTCGAGTCTAGCCTCCCATGAACAAACTGGTTAAGAGTTGATGCCGCTCTGCTCATGAGGCTAAGACAGGCTGAAACCAGTTATAATAGTTAAACCTTCCAAACATATGGAGGATCATGGCAAAGCCAACAGGCGCTCCTTAGGAGAATGTGAGGCTGGAAACAGACCTTGGGAGTCAGGGAAGATAAGCGTAAACCCCTAGATTTTTATGACAAATCTTAAGTTCAAACCCTAGAATCGGAAGTCAACCGGAAACCCTAAAGTCAACCAAAACCTATATCAAACCCTAGAGTTTAGATCCGGTAATCCCACACTCTTAAACCCTAAATAACATAACTAAGACAATGGTGGATAATAGTTCATAATAATATAGGAAAACCTAAAAATATCAGATTCGCTAATCTTCGGATCCAAACGAGATCAGTTTTCGAAAATCGTACCCTGGTATACCGGATAGTAAAAATATTCTGATGACACCATTAAATTAGTAATGATGTAAGGAATTCAAACATATCAGTTTTATAATTTTTCGGTAGCTAAATATATCAAATATCGCATTTATACACATATTTTCTTTACTACTTGTAAATTATTAGTCTTGTTTACTATTCATTATCCTATTCTACTATTCGTCTATCTCTACTTTTTCTTATTATCTATTCTTACTATATATATATATATATATTCTTACTTTTTACGTTTCTCATACATCTTATATCACATGATATCTTACACATCACTTACTTTTCTTTACATAATACAAATTAAATAATTTTCTCTCCCCTCTTCCTACCCAAAACTGGCACCTCCCCCTTTGTCTTCATCTCTCTAATTTTCTTTTTCATTTTATTTTATTACACTCAATTTTCCTTCATCTTCAACTATAAATATCCCCTCTCCCTCCATTTCTTTCACACATCTACTTATACATAACAAAACTCTACCAAAATCTCTCCATAAATTTCTTTCTACTAAAATCCTCTCTAAACAATTCTATCCAACTTTCTTTCCCATATACAAAAACCATCTTCCACGTATTCTTACAACCATCACTTTCTTTCTTCAACAAATACACACTTTTGGTAAAAATCTTCTACATTTATTTTTCCCATGTCATGTAACTTAGCATGACCATGGTGTTGTTTTTTAAAGCTCATGCGAGTTATGGAAGCAATAACATGTTCATGTTTTGTTCTTGCACATGCCAAGAATTCCTATTATATTATTTTGTTATTATGATGATATTATGTTATTATGTTATGGTTATTATGCTTCTAATCTAACCTTGTATATATATTATTAAGTATATGTATATCTATATATTTCTTAGAGTCTAAATACTCACTAACTCTCACTAACATGCTCTTATTATTATAATTCTTATTATTCTTATTATCATTACTTTTATTATGTTTTTTCCTTTTCTTTTTTTTTTTTTCCTTTTCTTTTGAGACTAGTCTATTCTTAGTCCCAGGATACCTTGATAAAGCTAAGGTTCCCTGTAAGCCTGGTTTTCTTTATAAACTAAACTTGACTTCGAGAGCTGAATCGGAAACCAAAACCCTAAACCGGAATAGCTAGAGTTAGAAAAAAACCTAGAAACCCTGAGTCCGGCTCTATCAAGAATAAAACCATAGAACTTTTGAGAATAAGTTGATCTAGATTATATTTCTAAAGAATATATCGAAACATAAAAAGATTAGTTTTTGGGAAATTATCTGTTTCAAACCCGACTGGGACTCGTTCTAGAAAACCGGCCCCCGGGACTCAAAATTAGAAAAATATTATGAAATACTCATTAAGACCGGAATTTAATAAGAAATTCAAATATATATTTATTATAATTTTTTGGTTTATGAAAATTACAATTATGGCCTTTATATCGTATTTTCTTTACTAACCTATAAATTAATTGTCTAATCTACTATGTATTACTATTCATAAGTACAAGCCCATACCTTATTTACACTCACAAGCTATACCCCTAGTCTTACATCCTTACAATCTAACCTTACCTTATTACATCATATTCCTTACATTTACTTTTCCAACACATTTTATTACACAAATTAAATTTGAAAAAATTGCAAAACTCATTTTCTCTCCCCCTCCCCCTTCTATGGTCGGTGCACACCCCCTTCTTTTCCCTCTCAATTTGTGTTTTCTTCTTTTATTTAATCATACAAAACCTTAATAGCCCTCACTATATATACTCTTTTATGCCTTCATTCTCTTTCTTCATTTTCACTTTTGTAAATTTTCACAAACTCTCTCCCTCTTTCACTCCCTTGCCATGAGCCATACATACACACACACGCTCTCACACACATTTTTTTTCCTTCAATTCCTCTTATTCTACAAGCCTAATAGGTATAGATCTAAACTTTACCACCACAAAAATATGTAATGGCAAGATCATTCATGTGTGGATTCATAAAAATCCCCATGAGCTTCTGCTAGGTACATGGAACCACTAGAACATGAAGATCAAGCCATCACAAGTTGTGGATCTTGTGATTAAAGCTTATATTTTTACCATGATCATAATATATGTTCATATAGTGATAATTTCATGTAGGAATCTTGCTACTATATTATTATCATAAGTAGTATACTTCATTTCATGCATTTAACATGATCATTACACTTAGATCTAGCTTTTAAACATTTATTCTCTTACATGATATTGGAGATCTCATGCATATAAGATGAATGAATGGTCATAAAGATATTTGTCTTATGTACAAAAATGTTTTGTCATTTCTAAAAGTTAGGATATTTATGAAAATGAGCCAAAAAGCTCAAGAACAAATTTTGTTTCATCAAAATGAACTTTTGTAAATTCGGATGGAAAAAGAGTTGTATTTTGAAAACCTACTTTTCAACTCCAAAACATGATTTTTATGTGAAAAATGAATAGCTTATGGAATAGGTATCAATAAGAGATGATTTTAATAAGTTAAAGGTAGATCTACTAAGAGAAATTGTCAAACAAGAAATATTTACAAATTAGAAAATTTGGAATCTTAGGATAGTTATATGAAATTCGTAACTAGGAAAAGAGGATATGTAAACACCTATTTTTCAAACTCAAAATGAAAGTTTTATTAAGGAAATGAAGTTCTTGGGGGATAGGAATAATGGAGCCTTAAATTTTAAAGTATCAAACAAGTTTTTATTAAAGAAATCACTTCAAAACCATTTTTACAAAATTCAGATTTAGGAATAACCAATATTCAAACACTTGTTTACAAAGTAAAAATGAGGATTTATGTTAAAAATGAAGGTCTTAAGGATTAGATATGGTAAAGACTTAGTTTTAGCAAGAATAAATAAATTTTATTAAGGAAAATCTCTAAAACAAGTACGGTTTTTTAAGATCATAAAACTAGACTTGCTAAATTAAGTATTTATGATATTTTGTAAAGTAGAAGTTTCTAAAAATGTTCTCTAATAGAATATCATCAAGAACATACATATAAGAATCTCATAACATACCATTCATGATAGTAATTTGTTAATATTGCATGCATATTTGGCATGGATAGTAGAAATATCATAATTCCTCACAAAAACAATTTCAAAAATGGGTGTTCGGATACTAAACAGGACTGTTTGGATCTTTCCAAGTCTTAAAATTTTTCAAAATTGAGATATTATATTAGCATTAGATAGTTCTTTCGAAGTAGATAGGAATCGATATATAATTTGTGAAATTCCGAGTTAAAATGACCAAGGTATGACCGTTTTAAATTAGAATTTCCGATAATGACGAGAATGACGAATTTAATAGTTTTTATGAAATAAAATGGATTAAAGATGAGTTGAAATACTTATTTGGGTATTTCTTTTGTTTAGGTTACTTGAATCCCAAGGATTCATTACCACTGGATTACTATTACTAAGAGACCGGCGACCAATGACCGAGTGAGTATTACTTCCTAATTTCATTTCTCACTTGTGTTTGTAGCAATTAGTTGCACTAGATTATGAGGCAAAAGATAAAATGGAAGTGCATGATGGGAATAATGGGGTGATTAACTTATGCTTGTTGATGAGTTGAGAAATTGTATTAAGAATATCGGAATCGGGTGATTAACTTATGCTTGTTTAAGATATTTTAGGATTGATTATCTGTGAGATTGGTTGATCGCCTAAAAATTGGTATTAACAATTATTCGGATTGATAAATTAATATGGACATAATCACTTCACGATGGGGATGGAGCATTAGCATATGTTGGTTACCCGTGATCCGTAAACAGCTAAAAGTTGATTGATCATGATCCATAAATGATATAAATGAGTTGGTTGATCCATAAACAACATAAGTTGGTTACCCATGATCCATAAATAGCATATTAATTCAATGGTAGTACCGTAGTATTCATTAATCTGCTAACCTCGAATGGAGGGCGTAAATCCATTCACATATGATTTTCGGCTGATCATATGATTGTTTGTTTATGTTGTCGATGCATTGCACACGATTGAATAATTAACTTGATTGAATGATTTGTTATAAATGTCTTTATGGAAGTATTCACTCACTAAGCTAGTTTAGCTTACGCCCCTACAGCTTTTCCTTATTGCAGTATTCCTATATTTGGTTGAGACCAAGGCATCCTACGGAACAGGTACAAGAATTAGGAGTTTCCATTAGAAGTTTGTTTTCGATTTTGTATAGACTTCCATAGGAAATCCTAATATTTGTTGGATGGCTGTAATAGACTGTTTTTAAACTCGATATTATTTTGAGGGGGAAATGCCCCTGGAACTTTTGTAACTAATTACATGGACTCATGGTTTATATTCTAATGCTTGTAGCATGGCAAATTAAACTATTTATCTCCATTGGTTCATGTATTCTACTGTCATAAAGGTACATCTTGCATATGTACGAGAATTTGGAAAGGTTGTGGTAGCAATTCTTAAGTCTCATATAGTATGCGACGGACTGTTGTGTCTAGACTACCCTATGGGACGTGACATTCCCAATACTTGACCTTATTATTTTACTTATCATTGCTTCTTATATCTTTCCTATATTCTTATGTGATATTCTAGTCTTTTTCCCAACTACATAATCATATGCATGCATCATCATAATGATATTGTTTCAACAAAAATAAAGAGGAATTTTCTTTAATAAAGGAAAATGGAACCAAACTCTTTTAATATATAACTCTGTCACTAAATAAAGATTTTGTCATAAAAAACATAGGAGAATTATTTTAATAACTTCTTTTCAAACTCATCATAAACTTTCCTAGATGTCAATACAGATGATTTTATCAAAGAAATTAACTAAGGAAATAAACACTTTCTTTTTATAAGTCACATGAATTTTATTAAATCTTAGTGTTAATAATTCCTTGATATGCAAATTTTTCATAAAAGCTTAATAAAAGGATTTTTACCAACTCCATAATAAAAATTAAGAACTAGACTAGTTTTCAAAATTAAGATAAAATCAACTCACTAGTTTATAAACCCACTTGGAGAAATAAAAGTTTGCCAACAACCTAAAAAAGTAAGTTTCTAAATGATAAACTCATTTTCAAAGAAATAGAATAATATAAAATTGATAAACTCCAAAACAATAGACATTATCAACAACTTAAGAAAATGCTGAAAGTATTTCCTTCCAAGTAAAGGTTGGTAGAGAACTTAAAAGATCCAAATTTTTAGAAATAAAATTTATTTTTAAAGAAGTTGGGAAATAAAAATATAAGAAGAAAAATACTTATTTATAATATTCAATCAAAACCATTTGAAAGGAAAAATATATGTAATACAACTCAAATTATTAAAGGCCATCAATAACTTAGGAAAAATTTTGGGAAATTCTTTTTTATTACTAGAGGTAAAATTTGTAGATATCCTAGAAGACTAAGTTAAGAAAAATTAATTTATCTTAGAAAAATTAGACAATAGAATTTATAAGAAAATACTCATTTATAATAACCTAAGAATTTATAGTATTCTTTCAAACCACCTAAAGAGGAAATTGTTAAAGTTCAAGTTTTCAACATCATAAGACAAGTTGTTTTATGAAAAATAATCATTGAGACAACACCATCAAAATTTTGCATGCAATATGAGTATATATATATATATGTATGTATATTCAAAGGATTTTTCAATCATATAAATATCTATTTTTTTGCTAAAGGATTTTTGGATAAAGAGAAGTTTGGAAAATTATGTTTCAGAGGCTAAGATTTTCGTAGTAAATCTGTAATGCCATAAAATAAGGCATTATAACCCGCCACGTGTCCTCTCTTGAATAGGACACACTAAGGCTCTAATATCCATAAATATACAAATATCACTTGTAAACGCACACATAGGGTATCTCATAGGATGCTCAACACAATTTGTGTAACATGGAAACACAAATATACTTCATAACATTCATGTTTAACATACAAACATCTTAATTGGCATTACCACAAGCCAACAATCCAACATAAAAATTGAAACTGTCTACAAGAGAAATCCTTCATTTGCAACTTAGTCTTCCATCGACAAAGGATCCAATAACTATTCATAAAACATAATAATAAGCAAAATACAACCAAATCAAGTCTTCAACATATCTAGACACTTATTTTCTTCCATGAACCTATAATCAACAAGTCTAACTCTCAGCTGGATAGTTAGGTCCATTATCGCCATCCTCCTGATCAAAGATCAGATCATAACCTTAAAGATCATATACAATGTCTTCATCACTTGTACCTAAAGTTTTAAAAAGTGAGCTGCGAAGCCCCGTATGATAGCTCCAATTCTTAAAAGCAAATGCAAATGCACATGCACATGCAACAGGTATATATATCAAATGCACTTGGTCTAATGCAAGCAATCAGTTTGTTATCTTTTTATAGTCAGCAAATCAACACGATTCAAAATTATGTATATTCTAGTCCCGAACTCGAATTAACTCAGACTCTTGTTTAAAAACAATCAACTCTTTGAAAATAAGGTAATTATATACATATATGAATGAGTGGGTACTCCCCAAACATGTTCGTTTCCCCCTAATTCTATCTGAATCATATCAAAGCACGAGTCCACTAGGGACAACCTCACATTAGGATCATCAAGATACCTCACCAATATCATAGTCTGCCAGGTTTTTACTGGTCAAAGCCAAGCACAACGAAGCAAACAATTATTAAGTCGAATAGAATTAAGTTTATTATAAAGTTCTATCCCTACAACCAATCAAGCAATATTAATCTTACAAGCAAAAACAACAAGCAGGGATTGGTCGTACTTTTCTCAAATTCAGGAATACAACTCAAATTCTCAAATCCGATATCAACAACAACAAAGATAACCCGAACTCCAAAAACTTCTATATACTAACAATAATTCCACAAACTCCAAATATCCTGTTACAACATATATGCATACATCAACAAATATAAACACGTCATCAATATATCATAATAGATATGAATTCTCCAAAAACCCTAACACGACAAGAAATCTCCAATATCTGTACCGTCTACTCTAAGCAAACTCCACAAAAATCCTCAAGAACAACAATGAACCACACAAAACTCCACAAATACCGAATATTTTACCAAAACACTAGATTTACATATCAATAAGAACGTATAAGGATTATTTAACTCGCATTTTGTTTGAATCCATCATAGAGGAGATAAACTTACTGATTTGGATCACTAAAACCTGACTTGCATTCAACAATCACGGATCCCAACACGTGCTAGGGTTTCCGCACAAGGACCTTCATGCAAAAACCAATCAAAACCTAAAGAACATGCATGAAATTCGTATGGAACACGTAGGAGAACATTATACTTACTTAATCAAACCACAAAACCCACTCCTCATCCGACAAGATTATATTAAACCCGAGCTCTAAAGCTTTCCCACGTTTTCCTTCAAGAACATCCATAAAACCCTAAGAATCATGCATAAATCCGAGAAAACAGGTTGTAGATAGATTAGGATCACTCACCTTTGATCAAATCCGCCTTAAGATGAAGATTCCACACTAGAAGACCAAGAACAGAACCAGCACACTCTCAAAACGAAGGAAAAAGGATGAATTAACTTCTATTGAAAAAACCATCAGATGAGCGCGTCTATTTATAGAATTTGCACCTACGCCGGCAAATTAAATTCCTACACCGACGACGTAAGATCCCCAAGAGGTAGCATTCAACGTGCAACAAAAATCCTTCACGTCATTTAGAACATCAAATGCCGGTCTTTTCATCCCAAATGTCAGCAGCATTCACTTATGGCGTTAAGAAATCTGGTACTGTTCATAGCCTACGCGGCCTCTACGCTAGCGGCTTCCCCTTCTAGATGTCAACGTTGCATCTGCAAAAATTTGCAAAAGTTCCAAAATTTCACAATTCTTTTTCAAAACAAAATTAACCAAACTTAACTTGTTTTGTGGCTTTCATATAAGCTTATATATATATATATATAAATATATCATGACCCATTTATCTTCATTTTATCTTATTTTTCTATGTGTTACAAAATCTGTACCGATCTATTTCACAATCAAAAAGACTTTTAATGATAAAAATAACCTTAGAAATAGATAGATTTTTTTTAGTAGGTAGAAAATGGTATATAATATGCGAAATTCCGAGTTAAAATGAGCAAGTTATGACCATTTTCAGTTGAAATTTCAGTCTATACGATTTTTGATGAACTTAGTAAAATAGAATTAGCAAGTTTAAGTAGAACTTCCAAGAAATACTCAATTTGGGTATTTCTGTAAACCTCTGAATTTTTCGTAACTCTTAGAAAATAATCTTGGAATTAAAATACCAAATTGAAACCCTAAAAGCCGACCCAAGTTAAAACCAAACCCTAAACAATATCAAATACGAAATTTCATGGCCTTAAGAAAAAGAGAACCTTAAAAAAACAAAAAATAGAAATTCAATAATCGATCGACTCAAAACCCTAACACATAAATCGAGATGGAATATCCAAATAATCTTCAACAACAAAATTATAGAACCGTAAGCCTTTCAATTAATTTTGAAATAAAAAATCTAAATAAATACCGAAAGCTAAACTGAGTCATCACACAACCTAAACTCGATTAGACAATCTTAGTAACTGAAAAATATTAAATAAATCATAAAAATAAAGTAAAACATAAATTTTGAACAAAGAATATAACCTGGTCAAAACCCCAAAATTTTATGATCTTATAAACAAATCAAAAAGCCGGAAGACAAACTAAAACCCTAAAAGTCAATAAAGTCTACAACAAACCATAATGTTTAGATTCGACAATCCCGCGCTCTTAAACCCTAAACAATGGAATCAACATAATTGTGGATAATAATTCTTCATAATATAGGGAAGCTTAAAAATATCAGTTCGCTAATTTTTAGTATATTTCGAATCCAAACAGGATTAGTTTTCGAAAATCGTGCCCAAATACATTGGATGGTAAAAATATTTCGACAACATTGTTAGACTCGTAATAATATAAGGAATCCAAAAATATCAGTTTCATAATTTTTCGGTAACTATAAATATCAAATATCGCATTTATTCGCGTATTTTTTTACCACTGGTAAGTTATTAGTCTTGTTTACTATTCATTTACCTTTTCTACTATTCATTACTATCCATCTATTTCTACTGTTCCATACAACCTATTCTTATAACCTATATACCTATTTTTATAATTTTCTTTTCTCATAAAAATTCTACACCACATATTACTAAACTTCTCTTATACTTTTCTTCTAAAATTAATTTTTAATTACTCCTTTTCTTCATGCCATCAACTTTTTTTCTTTTTCATTATTTAATTAACTACAATTTCCCTCCACATTTATCTATAAATACCCTATTTCCCTTCACTTCTTTCACACATTCATTTACCATAACAAAACTCTCCCAAAATCACTCCCCAAATCCTCTCTCAAAAAATCTCTTTTCCTTTTTCAAATTTCTCACATTTTATCCACTCACATACTACTAAAACCTCTCTTTAACTACTACCTATATAATCCTATATCTATCATCTTCATCCTTCAACATAAATACATTTTAGGTAAACACTTCCTACCATTATTTTGCCATGTCATGCAACTTAGCATGACCATGGTATTGTTTCTTAAAGACTCATGTGAGTTGTAGAAGCAGCAACATGTTAAGATAAAAACCAAGTTTTAGAAATTTATTTATTTATTTATTTTTAAAGAAGTTAGGAAGTGAAAATATAAGAGGAAGAAGACTTGTTTATCAAAAACTTTTTAAAAGGAAAAAATGTATACACTACCCAAATTATTATAAATTATCAACAACTTTTGGAAACTTCATTTTTATCGCTAGAAGTAAAATTTATACAAGACCAAAGTTAAGAGAAAATTTATTTATTTTAGAAAAGAAATTGGAAAACAAAATAAGAATATACTTGTTTATAATAACCCAAGAATTTGTAAATTTCTTTCAAAACAATTAGAAAATAAATTGTAAAGATTCAAGGTTTTAACACCATAAGACAAATTGTTTTACGAAAAATAATCGTTGAAACAGCACAATTGAATCATGCATACAATATGAGTCTATATATATATATATATATGTATTAAAAGGATTTTTCAATCATATAAATATTTATATTTTTGCTAAAGGAATTTTTAGATAAAGAAAAGTTTGAAAATTGTATTTCAAGTGTTGAGATTTTTGTGGAGATTCTATACCGACCTTTTTCGTGACCCAAAAGACTTTTTATGACAAAAATAACCTTAGAAGTAGATAGATATTTTCGAATAGATAGAAAACGGTATATAATATGTAAAATTCCGAGTTAACATGAGTAAGTTATGGCTATTTTAAGTTGGAATTTCCCTCTATACGATTTTTGACGAACATAGAAAAATAGAGTTAAAAAGTTTGAGTAGAACTTCCGTGAAATCTCATCTCGGGTATTTCTTTTTTCGTAGACGAGTGAGTTTTCATTTACGTTTTATGTATTTGCACATGTGCTTGTAGAATAGAGCACTAGATGTTAGAAAAAGATAAAAATTAATGTGCATGCGGTTTATCATGGGGGCTATGTATATGATTCCTTATGTGTGATGAATAAAGATAAGTATATCATAGCTCAATTGGTTGATTGATATAAATTGTATCTATGAATATTACTATATGTGCAAATATTGATTGATCGCTTTAAATGAATTAATATCAAACTGGAAATCCCATAAACTAAATTGCATATGCATATTACTTAGAATATCGTTTCACATGTTGCTACTACTCCCCAGCATGAGACCGGAAAGGTAAGCCGCTTAGCTACTGTAAACCCCTAAATTTTCGGAATCGGTTTAGCATAAAACCCTAAACCGGAAGTCAAACAAAACCCTAAAAGGTCAACAAAACCCTAGTTTACCATAACCGATTAAATCCGACATTGCCATTTCTTTGACCCTGGAAAACAAAGTTGGGATAATTAGCTAGAATAGTTCGTAATAACCATAGGTTTTATAAAAATATCAGTTTTGCGAATTTCGGGTATCCTTTGAACCCGATCGGACGCAGTTCTCGAAAAACTTGTTCGGAAGCCCGGAATAGTAAAAATATTCCAAATACACCGTTAGACTCGTAAAAATATAAGGCTTTTAAAAATATCAATTTCGAAATTTTTCGGTGAGTAAAAATAACATATATCACATTTATATACATATTTTCTTACTACCGGTACTTTATTAGTCATATCTATCTTACATTACACTATTCATTACTATTCTACACTATTCTTTTATCTCTACTTTTTCTTACACCTATTCTTACACACTCCATAACCTATAATCCTTACTTTTTATCTTTCCCATAACTTTATTTCACATCTACCTTACACATTACATCTTTTATTTAACAAAAATCAAAAAATAAATTCTCTTCCCCCTTCTACATCAAGTGGCCGGCGCCCCCCCTCTCTCCATCTCCTCAATTTTGTTTCAATTTTTCTTTATTTTAATCACACAAAAATCACTCCACATTTTCCTACAAATACCCCCCCCTCCTCTTTCACTTATTTCACACATTCACTACCCACAAATTCTTACCAAAACTCTCTCAATTTCTCCTCTCAAAACTCTCTCAAAATACCATCCCAAAACTCTCTCAAAATATTTCTACAACAACTTCTACCAACAACTAAAACTCATAACCACATAACCATACCAAAGTCTTCTTTAGGTAACCACCTTCTACTATTTTCTTCTTCTTCATGTCATGTAACTTTACATGACCATAGTGTGAGTTTCCAAAGACTACAAGTTATGGAAGCTACATTATGTTCATGTATTGTTCTTGTTCATGAAAAATCTATTTATGTTCATGTTATTATTTTTGTTCATATTATTGCTACTATATCTAAATATTATTATCTATATATATATATATATATATATACATATCTTTTAGAGCATATAAGCTCACTTGCAATTTATTTACTTTTATGCAATGCAATTTATTTACTTTCCTTTGCAATTTATTTATTTATTCCTTGTTAAATTAAGACTAGTCTCTAGTCTTAGACTTATCCTCATCAAGTCAAAACAAGTTTTCTTTCATTTTATTTTGGGACTAGTCTACTTCATAGTTCCGGGAGCCTTGAAAAAGCTAAGACTCCAATACTTGACTTTACTATTTATGCTTTATGTTACTTTTACTTACTATTATTCTCATAAATCATGTTCATTTAAATTGTTGTCCAAAGTTTCAAATTCTAAAAATAAATTGACAAAAAGAAGATTTTAACACATTAGAAATAAGTTTATCTATGGTTTGAAAAACAAAAATAAAGATATCTCTTTTCAAGTTACAAGAAGAAATTATTAAGATTTTAGAAACTACTATAAAAATTTCTTAAGTCACATATTGTTCCACTTTGTTTTATCAAGAAAATAAACTTTTATGAATGAATGATTTTTATGAAAAACATAAGGCATGAGAATGGAATGAGAAATTTTCAAATGAAGATTTTTGTAAACAAATAGACAAAGGAATTTGTGCAAGAAAACTAAATAGGAAGAATAGTGCATTTTCTAAAATAGTATAAGTGTAGAAAACTTAGAAAATGGGAAATTTTATTTTCAAAAGTTACTTAGGAAAAATAATAAAACCAACAGAAAGCGTTTTTAGAAAACAAGAGGAAACAAAGTATTCATTCCAAGAAATTTACAAAAACAATTCTTGAAAACTATCTTTTTCTAAAAACTTCAACCCTACATTGTTTTACTTAAGAAAAATAATTGGGCAACAAAACACTTGAGCATGCTTGAATATGAGTTATATAGTTATAAAAAGAGAATTTTTCAACTATATAGATAACTAAGTATTTATCAAACAAATTTTGATTTCTTGAACCAAAGTTGTTTTGTGTTGAAAAAATTCGTGGTAAACTTTGTCGCCACTGTTTCGGGGCCTATATGACCTTGTTTGTTAAAAGTAATTTTGGAAATGGGTAGATCTTTTCAAGTAGGTAGAAATCAGTATATTATATGCGCGATTCCGAGTTAAAATGACCAAGTTATAGCCATTTTAAATTGGAACATTCCTTTATACGAATTTCAACGTTCTTTTGACATTATTTTGTCAAATTTCAAGAAAATCATCAAGGAATACTCATTGTG
This sequence comes from Combretum micranthum, assembly GCA_024138025.1. Lineage (NCBI taxonomy): Eukaryota > Viridiplantae > Streptophyta > Magnoliopsida > Myrtales > Combretaceae > Combretum > Combretum micranthum. Next base: position 1,256,697 of record JAMXBD010000164.1, read on the forward strand.
GGTATTTTCTTTGGCTAGATGACCTCGAGGAAAGATTCCTTTACCCCGAGGATTATTACGATTAAGTGAAGTGTGTGAACGACTCACCCCCTAGAGGAATAGTCGACATGGCATCGTGAGTTTATTTCCATTAAATGCTATACTTGTTGTGCTTGTAAATTAGTTGCATTAAAATTAGGAAAAGATAAACCGATATGTATGTAAAATAATTCTTTGAAAGAATCCTAAGAATATCGAAGCCGGAATTGTTTTAAATGCTTGTTTTAGTATAACCTTTGATTTGCATGCAATTCTTTGATCGCCTTAAAAAAATTCAATAATAATTATACTATAACATTATAAATAAATGGATTCATGCATACCACGAAGGGAGTCACATTGCATTTTGGGTTATTATCCTTGGGTGAGAAGGATAGTAAGCTCATGTCGAAAGCAACACTTGGCGGGAGATCCGAAAGTGATTGCTTGGCGGCTTAAGGGAAATGCTTGCCGGAAGATCCGAAAGCAAGGTCAAATCAAGTAGATTCGGAATGCTTGACGATGAGTGCTCACGAGAATAAAACTTTTTAAATTAAAACTACTTGTTTCGAGGTTAAGTATCACCAAACCCCGAATGGAGGGCGCAAATACATTCAACATATAGTTCCCGGAAAACTATATGCTTGTTTACTCACGTGTATGCTGCATTACATTTGATTGTTAATCCACTTGTTTGAAATCTTGATACAAGAAGTTATTTATGGAAATAGTTCTTACTAGCCTATTAGCTTATACCTTGATAGATATCTTTTGCAGTTTCCCTACTTATGGTTAAGGCCACGTGGACCCTGCGGGCAGGTAATTTCCTTTGGGTAATAGAAATTTAGATAAAGTGTAGTGTTAGTGTTGATATACAAATACTCATGTAAGAGATTAGTGATCAAAGGGAAATGCCCCTAAGTTTGTAAAGCTATTGATATGAATGAATGATTATTATGAATCCTCTTTTCTTAATGTGCTATTTATATCTTCTTAAACTTCATAATTCCATATGTGGTCCTCTAAATTTGTGAAAGCACGCCTTACACTTAATATAAAAGCTTTTGGGAATGGCTAAGGTTGTCATACTTAAGTTTTAATATTGAGTGTAGCGGACTGTCACGTTTAGGGTACCCTTTGGGACATAACAGCTACATCGAGGAATTAAGATGTTCGAGGAATACGATCTCAAGGTGTAGTCGAGCCAGATCGATCGCTTTCGGTAAGGAAAGCCTGGGGACTAGTAGTACGGTTTATCGGATCCCAAGACGCATGCAAGATTTCAAGAAGGTCGATTGGGGTCCAATTCAAATCATTCCCTAACCACCAATAGAGGGGTAAATCTATTCTACATACAAAACCGGATAGTTGTATGTAATGTTTTATCATATGGTTGTTGCATTTCATATGTTTTCTTAATGAACTTATTTGATTGTTTTATGATGAGTACATTTTACATACGGAATATCTCACTAAGCTAGTTATGCTTATTCCCTAATAGATTTCTGATGTTGCAGGATTATTGTTTTATGCCCGGGACCACTATGACCATCCGGTAGAACTTACGTTTTTAGGGAGCTTTTTAAAGAATCCTATTTGAAGACTTTAGATTATATTTCCTTTAGAAATCTTTTAGTTTAGTTATTTAATTTATGAAGACTATGTATCATGGAGGTTTATTAGGGGAATGCCCCATAGAAGTTGTAAGACCTTATATTTTGATGAATCATAATAGTATTGCTTTGATTGTTGCAGTGCCATTATCTTAAAATGCATAACTCTACCGGCCTGCCTTTGTTGTGAATATACGCCTTGTACCAATATGAAAACTTTCAAGTGACTAAGGTAGCCATTCTCAAGTTTTAATATCGTGTACGACGGGCTATTATGTTTGGGGTACCCATTGGAGTATGACAGTTTAAGTTGGTATCAAAGCAACAAGGTTTTGGGAATTAGGTAAGATGATACTAGGAGGTTAGAATGATAGCAATCGACCTTAGAAATAAAGAGGTAGATACTAGATGACTCTTAAGTAAGCAAGAGTACTAGCCTTAACTCCTACAACCAGTAAGAATCGATTTCTGATGTTTGAAGAATAGAACTCTACCCTAGAGATTATTAGAAAGAGGTGGAAAATACTTATAAAAGATTTGGGAGATATTTAGAAAGATATGAACAATGAACGGAAATATCCGTAAAATGATTTACCTTAGAATGTTGATCTAGAACTTGAGGAAAGTAGTAAAGATTTGGATAATGATCATAGCAAGACGATGTGAAGGAGACAAAGATTTGAGATATGGGATGAATAGAGTAAGTCTACCTTAGTGCCTCCAAAAAGATTCGATGCATAGTAACCCTACTCAATTCCTAGCAAAGATCAAATAGAAAAAAGATAGTAAATTACCTCTTTGATCGATAGGAACCCCAGGTGAATAGTATTAAGTGCCTATACCAACCCTTTAATAAAATGGGTAGAAGCATGTAATAAAGTGTTGTGCTAAGTTTCTTTTCTCTGAAAGAAGATAACATGTGCATAAAACCAGAATTAGATAAAAAGATACCCAATGTGACCATTTCATCTGTTCTAGGAAATTACCTGAGGAGAATATGTCGCGACTAGACATCCCGCTCGAAGAACAACAAGAACAAGAAGTACCTCTACCATGAGATCAAAATCAAGAGATTTTAGTAGCTCTAAGGCATCTGATAGATATGCTAAAAGAGTTCTTATGTCAAGCACCTATGATTTTTGTGCTCACTCCAGTTATGAGAATTCAACTCGAAACCACACCAGCAACCTGGGTGCCTTTCCCCATAACTAATCCGGAACCCAAAGCTAAGAGGCGTAAGCTACCCGAACCTTCTACAAAGGAAAATGCCATAACTCAGAAAGTCAAATGCTGGAAATGTAAAAGAGAACATTTTCCTAAAAGTTGCCCCAACTACAGTATAGATGTTACTTTTATGGAAACTTGGATAATAAAATTCGCAACTGTCCCAAAAAGGTTAACACAGTTTGCTTTAAGGAAGGAAAACGTGCAAATAACTTTCGAGAGACACTAAGGGAATGTTATGTATGTAGATGCCCCATCCGCCAAACCGGAAATTGCCATAGCAATGCCATAGTAACTTATCGCCTGTGCAACGAAAGGAATCTCTATATAAGAATGTAAATGGAGCTACAGGATCCACTAGTCGACCCAATCTCATCCCCCAAGAGAGATGAACTGTAAATCCCGGTAATCTCAGTAGTTAAGAAAACCCCGGGAGTTGAAAAGCGAAACCCTAATCCGGTTCAGTTTAAGCCTAGTGAGGGAGCTCAGGAACCCTAAATCCGGCTTTCCTTCGATTTCATAATAAAAGAAGTTTTATAAAGTAAATGAATATGAATTATCATTCTAAAGTATATTTTAGACCTTTGAAAGTTTTAAATTCGGGAATTTTTCAATTTCGGGCCTTCCCGAGCTCAATTACGGAAAAGCGTGCCCCGGGACCATGAACTCAGAAAAATGTTCCGGAATATTCATTAGAACCGTAATTTTATAAGGATTCCAAAAATATCAATTTTATAATTTTCCGGGCTATAAAAATTACAGTTATAGCCTTTTCCTGTGTTTTCGTTACAACCGGTAAAATAGATTGTCTACTATTCACAAGTACAACCTACACTACATACTATCCATACCCTATTCTTACATCCACACAACTACTCATTTCAATTTTCTTTCCCAAGGATTTTTGTCTCTTAAATAATTATTACATTTATTACATTTTAATTACTTAAAATACAAAATATCAAATTTCAACACACACACACACCACCCCAACCCCCCCCCCCCCCCCCCCCAATATGGCCGGTGCCTCCCCTCTTTTCCCCCTCTCATTTAATTTGTTTTACCATTTTTTTATTCATTAACAAACCCTAAATTATTCATATAAACACATTTTTCTCTCTCTCTCCTCATTTTCACTTGTTTCAAATTTTTACTAAAGTAAAAACTCTCTTCCTCCTCCTATTGTGCCGTGAGCGGCCTCCCCTCCCCTCTCACACATTCAACTCAAATCCTCTTCATTTCTACTTTAAATCTCTAGTGGTATGTTGATTTTAAGCTTTTTTCATCCTAAATCTTGCAATGGCAATGCTATTTCTTGTGTGTTTTCCCATTTAATCCCAATGAGAATATGCTAGGGACATGAAAACACTTGAACAAGAATATCAAACCATCACAAGACATGGATCTAATGTTTAAATGAGTTTTTGTTAAGAAATTATCTTGTTCATGCATGTAAAGTAGAGATCTTGCATACATATTGATGTTCATACCATGAAACTTATGATTCATGCATTATATTTAGTAGATCTAGTGTTTAGACATTTATATCTTCATCTACATTCATGATCATATGGTTATTTTAATTTTCATGCATGGATGATCATAAAAATGTGGCCTTGCTTATATATAGATATGTTAGATAGTAGATCTCCATGTATAGAAGGCAAGAAAATTGAAAAAGAAAAGGTTTTGTTAGAAATGATTTGTTGGAAATTCGGATGGATTTAGAACCCTACCTTAAAGACCACCAAAACCACTTTAAAACCCATGTTTTTCATAAAAATTGGAAGGTATATGTAATAGATGCCCTTAAGGAATGATTTTCATAAGTTTAGATGAGTTTAGGCATGATAAAAATGTAAAACAAGTAGTGGAGTTAGAATGAAAAATATTGATATATGGATTAATAGTCAAATTCGTAATTTAGAATCATGCCTACATGAACACCTAGTATTTAAGTTTAAATTGGATGTTTTATGAGTTAAATGAGGTCCTTAGATAATAGATATAATGAAGCTTCAATTTTTGATGCATTAAACAAGTTCTCTCATAAGGAAAATGCAAGAAAATGAAATTTACAAAATTCGGATTTTTGTGAGTAGCTTGTCTAAAAACATATTTACCCAATGAAAAATGTGGATTTTTATGCATAAATGAAGGTCATGATTAATATAGATGTTGAAAACTCATTTTCATATAGATGGTGAGTAAATTCCAAGAATAAAATCATAGGAACCCTAGAGAATGTAAAGTTGGTAAAATTTAACTTTTCATAAGTGATCATTATGAAATTCTTAATAATTAGGAGTCCATGGGAGTTCATCATCAAAGATCATCAAAACCATGCACATATTGAGTTCATTACATGATAGTCATATTAGGAACTCATTCATATATCATCTATACATGAATCATCAACTAGGAATATTTTTATCAAAAGCAAAACAAATTTTCGGAATTGGAGGATTTATGGAACAGATCTGATCCTACTGTTCCGTGACCTTACTGTTTTCAAAACTTGAAAATAACATTAGAAATAGATAGATCTTTCGAAGTAGGTAGAGATTGATATAAAATTTGCGAAATTCCGAGTTAAAATGACCAAGTTATGGCCGTTTTAAGTTAGAACTTCCGCAAATAGCGCGAATTCCGAATTCATCTAGTTTAGATACACAGCTTGGAATAATTAAATGATGAGATTCTTATTAGGATTACTCTTATTTGGTAGGTGATCCTGAGCAAGACGATACCTTACCACCTGATTACTATTACTGAAAGACCGGCGAACCATGGCTGAGTGAGTACTACTTCCACTCTCAATTAATGTGTGTGATTGTATTGTTAGGCACTAGTGATGTAGGCAAAGATAAAAATGAATATATGATGGGGTAGATGGGAATTATATATTTGTCTGCTGTTGATGTGTGAAATGGAACTTAAGAATATCGAAACCGGGTGTTAAGCTATTAATTGATTAGCTAGCATTTTATATTGATTGTCTGCGATAATTGTTGGCCACCTAAAAGAATTGAATTAATATATATTTGACTTCAATTGTAATTGGATTCATTCATATCACGATGGGGATGGAGCATTAGCATTGGTTGGTTTTTCGTGATCCATAAAACGAATATGTTGGTTAATCGTGATCCATAAAACGAATTATTGTTCAGTTGACCGTGAGCTTAAACGGCGTTGTACCGCAGGATTCGTTAATCTGCTAACCCGGGATGGAGGGCGTAAGTCCATCCACATATGATTTCCGGCTGGTCATATGTTTGTTGAACTCACTTGTCTGATGCATACATTTGCGTGAATAATCACTTGTTTGGATAAATTGTATTAATTGTGATATGGAAGTTCTTACTCACTAAGCTAGTTAGCTTACACCCCCATAGCTTTTATTTGTTGCAGCACGAGTTCATTTGGCTTAGGCCAAGGCAAGCCACAGCTCAGGTACCAGAGATAGGAGTCTCCCATAGAAGTTTACTTCACTTTTGTTTAGACTTCCGTTGGAAACTAAAGGACTCTGGATGACTGTAATGAACTTGATATTATTTTGTGGGGGAATGCCCCTTAGATTTTATATATATATATATATGAGTTTTGGTTTATTATCTATGGCTAATGAATGCCACATTAAACTTCTTAACTCCATTGATTGAGTATTCTATTGTCGTAAAGGGACGCTTTACATCTATACAAGACTCCCGTAAGGCTCGGATAGAAATTCGAAAGTCTTTTATAGTATGTGGCGGGCTGTTACGTTTAGGATACCCTATGGGGCGGGACAGTTTAAGTTGGTATCAGAGCCCTAGGTTATAAAACAAGACAATAGAATTAAAAGAAACCGGACTTAGAAATCTAATTAATAGGTTCAAATGGAGCTAAAAATGTTTTCTTGCTAAGTCTGATTAGGAGTCTTGTATTGTTGTAGGTCTCCTTGGGTGAGACCCGGGAGCGGGCTAGACACTTCACCAAGAGGAATGATGAAACCATGGTAGAGTACAGGTTGAGACTGAGGGAATTGTGTGAAGACTTCGCTTTAGCCAGGCACCCCCGAACCATAGGGGAAATGTATAAATTGTGGAAGGAAGGATTGAGATACACTAGGTGGGCCGCTGTGGTCGACCGGTTGAGGTATGATCCCATGGGGAGAAGGAGTTGGACTAAATTGGAGACGATTTATACTTTGGAGAGAGTCATGATAGAGTATGGGCGCGAGCCCATGACTAGGGAGGCTACATTTATCTTGAAGAATAGGGGAAACCGAACTCCTCCAGACTTTAGGGTGTGGATCCCTATAGGACCCTTATATGTGTATGCCCATGACGATTTGTATGACCACCATGATTGGAACATAGCAGACACATGGAACCATATCACTTGGCATGCGGTTTACTTAGACATCCTTCCACCCCGTGTGATAGCCACACCTCCAGCCCATGACATAGGCATGTAATTGAATTGTGCGCCTGTGATCGAAGAGAATGAGGAAGAGGAGGAAGAAGAAGAAGAGGACCCCGACGAGGATCCTAATTGGGAGGAAAATGTAGTCCCTAGAACCCCTACCCCACCCATCGAGCCGGAAGCGGAAGTGAATCCGGAACCCAACCAAATTGTATGAGATTTTAATCGGGAGTTGGAGATACCAGATAGTGGAAGGGTAGAACCCGAGTTTGATCCAATGATATGGAGAGATGTTTATATTGAGGGTGAGAATCCACCTGTGCTTGACCTAGCAGTAGTAGAACCCGTGGCCCCTGAGCTTATGGAAGTTGAAAATGTGGGTGGAGAACCTGTGAGAAAGCTCGAAGTGGTGGAGACCCGAGTGAGTGAACCTGAGGTACGAGGTGAGGAGAATGGAGTGAGCCCGAGGGAAGGGCAAGAAATGGAAGAAGAGGAAGAAAGTGAAGACCAAGAGCCTTTAGTCCGACCTACTAGGAAGCGGAGGATGACTACGAGGGAATACCTTAGTTTGTTTGTCCGACGGGACGATGGTGGTTCTTCTAGCAGGAGACGACCTCCTAGCTCGACCTCCGAAGACACTAGTGATGAGTAGAGGCCGAGATGATAGCTAACCCATGAAGTCCAAGTGAAGTCCTGATTTTTCTTATTTTGTAGTAGGCAATGCGGGATGCCAATTTGCCTTAGGATTTCAGGATAGCTAGTATTTTATTGCTTCTTTTTCCCTGTATTTTGTCATGCTTTCGGGAATAGGGAAAATGTTTAGAATCGGAATTGGAGTATAGCTAGCCAAATTTTGGGGACAAAAATCTTGATGTAATATTTGTATGGCTCGCTAAAGTAATGAAGGATCATGTTTATTTCAAAGGAAAGGAGTTGTGAAAAGCATGCATGCTAGACATGAGCATAAAGAACATTAACCGCATATAAATTGCATGAGCATTCATTCATTCACGCTATTATTATGAGATTTCAACTTGTTACCTTATGTATGAGTTCTTTATTTCTCCTTATGATTATATGAAATTATGAAATTCCATTTCTTTTAAGTTTGATTTCCAAATTTTCGCAAATTTTGAATATTGTTAACAAATTAAGTTCCTTCAAAATCTAAAACCTCCTAAGAATACTAAAATTTATTAAACAATGTATAAACAGACGAAACCGACGGATTCGGAATCGGGAACAAGGGTCTATCCCGAACGAAGCCGACCAACCGGCTGCACCTCCACCTAATCCTCAAGGAGTTGCGCCTCAGAATCAACAGGGTGATGTGTTAAACGCGATTGGACAACTAGCCAATCTTCTGAATACATTCATCTAGAATCAGAACCCGGTTCAGAACCCACACCAAGGACAGAGTGTCCGGGATTCTGTTCCACATCCACCACCCGCAGATCACAGGGAAGTGACTGCCGAAGCACCTGCTCCACAAGAGGAGCATTCCTATAATGTGCCTTTGCCGCCACCCCTACCATACAGAAGACCCCACCGAAGCTCCTTACCGGATTTCATCAAGAGTAACTGGTATTTTGATGGAGCGTTCGGCAAGCCAGATGAAGCCGAGGACTGGTTAGCTCAAATTGAGCGATCTTTTGCTGCATATGAAATTCCACCTTACTTACAAGTGGAATATGGAACATATATGTTGAGGTATAATGCGAGGGTCTGGTGGGACTCTAAGAGGAGAAGCTTGCCTTCCCTGGTTACATGGGGATCCTTTCGCCAGGAATTTCTGGATAATTACTTTCCATCCAGCTTAAGGGTAAAGTATAGTGCTGACTTTCTCTACGTGAAACAAAAAGGAAGAACTGTGGAGCAATATGAGACTGAGTCCGTCCACCTGTTGCAATATGCACCTGAGTCTTTCAGGGATAGTGAAGAGCTGAAGAAGCAAGTATTTTTGGGTAGCTTAGACGAGGAGTTGCGGATCAAATTGGAAGAGTTTGGGGTAAGGACATACCCTGAGATGGTAGAGAAGGCCGGAGTGATTGAGGGGGCCAGAAAAAGGAAATACCAAGAACCTGACAAGAGGGTATTTGGAAAAAGGCCGTTTGACGCCTCGAGTTCAGGATTCAAGGGAAAAAGGTACAGACCGTACCATGGGTTTAAGGATGACTCTAGTAGCAAGCCGACAGCTAAGGCCAATGTCTCTGTTGGAAATGTAAGGGGGCGCATGCCCTAGGCAATGCCAGTTGTTGAAAAACAAATGTTATTTCGTGGCGATGCTGGCCATATGGTTTATACGTGCCGAAGAAGCTGGCCGTGACTTGCTTTATTTGCAAGGAGAAGGGGCACTTAGCCTCTGAATGTTCCCAACGGAAAAGTGTAGCCGCTCGACCCTTTGGGACTTCGAGCAATACCAACCCCATGAGGTCGGGAAATAAAAGTGGGAGCCGCGCAGCATCAGCAATGCATGGGATGAGGTTATATAACTTCGAAGGCCAGTGGATGGTAGAGGAAGATGAGGAGGAGAAAGTGGAATTGGCAGCTTTGGATCAAAGCGAGGGTGCTGATGGCGGCCTGGTGACAGGTTAGTAACAGAAACCTTCTCAAGTTAAATTTCGATTTATTTATTTGAATTATTGTCTGGATGAAATTATATATGTTATGGGAAAGCTGGAAGTAAGAACCCTAGGTAGGTAGCTTTGAGAGTGCTGTAGGATTGATGAGTGATGGATGTTTGTTGACCTCAAGACACATTCGGGTGAATAGCATGGAGGCATATGTTTTATTTGACACGGAAGCAACACATTCGTTCATCACCACTAGTTTGGCTAATCAACTTGAATTACCTACAGCCACAACTACTGCTAGTTTGAGGATTAAGACACCCACCGGAAGCGTTGTGTCAACCCGAGAATTTATAAAGGATTGTCCGTTGGAAGTTCATAGACACCACTCCAAAAGTGATTTAATAATGTTGGAGATGAATAAATACGAAGTTATCCTCGGGATGAGTTGGCTAAGCAAGGTAAAAGCAATAGTGGATTGTCAAAAGAAAACAGTGAGTTTCTATGATCAAATCGGGGAAAAAGTAGAATTTATGGGAGAAACCCTAGTCCCGAGAAGGTTTGGTTTAAACTCGTTTGAGTTGATGATGGAGGATGAAGAGATAATACCGATTGAAGGTGTTTTGGATGAAGAGGAAACCCGTGAAGAAAGGGATATACCAGTGGTAAATGAATATTTGGATGTGTTTCCAGAAATTTTGCCAGGATTACCACCAAAAAGAGAAATTGATTTTGAGATTGTTTTAGATCCAAACACCTAACCGATATCCAAAGCACCATATCGGATGGCACCGGCTGAGTTGAAAGAGCTAAAAGCACAATTACAAGAACTTCTGGATCAAAAATTCATAAGACCAAGTGTGTCGCCATGGGGCGCACCTGTTTTGTTTGTAAAGAAGAAAGACGAATCGATGAGGTTATGTATCGATTATCGTGAGTTGAATAAGGTGACTATCAAGAATCGGTACCCTCTGCCAAGAATCGATGATTTGTTCGATCAACTGCAAAGGGCTTGTGTGTTTTCACGCATTGATTTGTGTTTGGGATACCATCAATTGAGGATAAAGCCTGAGGATGTACCAAAGACGGCTTTCCGTACTCGTTATGGACACTACGAGTTCCTAGTGATGTCGTTCGGGCTGACCAATGCCCCAGCCGCATTTATGGACCTTATGAACAGAGTTTATAAGCCACTTTTAGATAAGTGTGTGATAGTTTTCATAGACGACATCCTAATATATTCGAAGACCAAAGAGCAACACGAGGAACATCTTCGTTTGGCGTTACAAACCTTAAGGGACAACAAGCTATACGCCAAATTGTCCAAATGTGATTTTTGGTTGGACAAAATATCCTTCATTGGACATGTGGTAACGGGTGAGGGGATATCAGTTGACCCTGAGAAGATCAAGGCGGTAGTAGAATGGAAATCGCCGCAAACAATTACTGAAGTAAGAAGTTTCTTGGGATTAACTGGCTACTATCGCAAGTTTATGAAGGATTTCTCTAAGATAGCCAAGCCACTGACTCAATTGACTCAAAAGAATGAGAAATTTGTTTGGACAGACAAGAGGGAACAGAGCTTCCAGGAATTTAAACGACGATTGGTATCGGCACCTATCTTGGTTTTATCGGACCCAGAAAAGTCCTATACGGTGCATAGCGATGCCTTAAGGAATGGCCTTGGATGTGTATTGATGCAGGAAGGAAAAGTTATTGCATATGCTTCTCGGCAATTGAGACCCCATGAGCAGAACTACCCTACACATGATTTGGAATTAGCTGCAGTTGTCTTCGCTTTGAAGCTATGGAGACATTATTTATATGGACAGAGGTGTGAGATATACACGGATCATAAAAGTCTTAAATATCTGTTCACACAAAAGGAACTAAATATGCGACAAAGGAGATGGCTAGAATTAATAAAAGATTATGATCTGGGAATAAATTACTGTCCAGGGAAGGTTAATGCCGTCGCAGATGCCTTAAGTCGGAAAAATTATGGGGAGGTAGCTGCCTTGATCACAAGTCAAAAGGATTTGATTAAGGATTTTGAAAAGTTAAGGATCGAATTCATAGACAGAAGTGCGGAGCTTGAGATAGCCAACCTAGCACTGGAACCAACCCTAATAGAAAGTATCAAAGAAGCTCAAAGGTATGACGAAGTAATACAAAAGATAAAAAGGGAAACCTAAGTAGGAAAGTACCTTGATTTTGCAATAGATGATGAAGATGTGATCCGAATGAAAGCAAGGTTGTGTGTATCGGAGGACGAGGAGTTGAGGAAGGAAATAATGAGTGAAGCTCACAACTCCGGATATACCATGCATCCCGGAGGTACCAAAATGTACCAAGATTTGAAAAGCCGCTATTGGTGGAACGGCATGAAGCGAGATGTGGCGAATTATGTTATGAAATGCCCGATTTGCCAACAGGTGAAGGTAGAGCACCAAAGACCGGGTGGATTACTGAAGCCTTTACCCATTCCTGAGTGGAAGTGGGATCAGATATCTATGAATTTTGTGTGTGGTTTTCCCAAGACTCCTTCGGGTTGTGATACGGTATGGGTAATACTAGATTGGTAACCAAGTCGGCACACTTCTTACCCATAAATATGACTTATTCGATGGAAAAATTAGCCAAGATCTACATCCGGGAGATTGTACGATTACATGGCATACCTGCAGGGATTATTTCAGATAGAGACCCAAGATTGTGTCCAACTTTTGGACAAGCCTGCAAAAGAGTTTGGGCACTAAATTGCATTTTAGTACGGCTTATCACCCTCAGACTGATGGAAAGTCTGAGCGGACGATCCAAACCCTGGAAGACATGCTGAGAGCGTGTGCCTTGGAATTCAAAGGGAGTTGGGATAGTCATGTGCACCTAATTGAGTTTGCTTATAATAACAGCTACCACTCAACTATTCAGATGCCGCCTTACGAAGCTCTGTATGGACGCGCTGTAGATCCCCTTTGTTTTGGGATGAAGTGGAAAAGGTAGCTATTGGGCCGGAATTAGTACAAGAAGTCGCCGATAAGGTAAAGATAATCCAGCGAAAAATGAAAGAGGCTCAAGACAGGTAGAAGAGCTGAGCAGACCTGAAAAGAAGAGAACTCGAATTCAAGGTGGGTGATCATGTGTACCTAAAGATAAACCCGATTAAAAGTATTAAGAGGATGCGTACACAAGGGAAGTTAAGCCCGAGATACATTGGACCTTTTGAAATCTTGGAAAGAGTCGGAGATCTGGCATATTGGCTAGCCCTGCCACCAAATTTGTCCGAGATCCACAACGTATTCTATGTGTCAGTATTGAGAAAGTACGTTGCCGACCCGGAGAGGATTCTGGAATTGGAACCGATTCAGCAGAAAGAAAACCTGACATATGAAGAACACCTAGTGAGAATATTGGATAAGGAACCATAAATCCGGCTTTCCTTCGGTTTCATAATAAAAGAAGTTTTATAAAATAAATGAATATGAATTATTATTCTAAAGTATATTTTAGACCTTTGAAAGTTTTAAATTCGGGAATTTTTCAATTCCGGGCCTTCCCGAGCTTAATTACGGAAAAGCGTGCCCCGGGACCATGAACTCAGAAAAATGTTCCGGAATATTCATTAGAACCATAATTTTATAAGGATTCCAAAAATATCAATTTTATAATTTTCCGGGCTATAAAAATTACAGTTATAGCCTTTTCCCGTGTTTTCGTTACAACCGGTAAAGTAGATGTCTTGTCTACTATTCACAAGTACAACCTACACTACACACTACCCATACCCTATTCTTACATCCTTACAACTACTCATTTCAATTTTCTTTCCCAAGGATTTTTGTCTCTTAAATAATTATTACATTTATTACATTTTAATTACTTAAAATATAAAATATCAAATTTCACACACACACACTCCTCACCCCCCCCCCCCCCCCCTAATATGGCCGACGCCCCTCCCCTCTTTTCCCCCTCTCATTTAATTTGTTTTACCATTTTTTTATTCATTAACAAACCCTAAATTATTCATATATAAACACCTTTTTCTCTCTCTCTCCTCATTTTCACTTGTTTCAAATTTTTACTAAAGTAAAAACTCTCTCTTCCTCCTCCTATTATGCCGTGAGCGCCCCCCCCACACTCTCACACATTCAACTCAAATCCTCTTCATTTCTACTTTAAATCTCTAGTGGTATGTTGATTTTAAGCTTTGTTCATTCTAAATCTTGCAATGGCAAGGCTATTTCTTGTGTGTTTTCCCATTTAATCCCAATGAGAATATGCTAGGGACATGAAAACACTTGAACAAGAATACCAAACCATCACAAGACATGGATCTAATGTTTAAATGGGTTTTTGTTGAGATATTATCTTGTTCATGCATGTAAAGTAGAGATCTTGCATACATATTGATGTTCATGCCATGAAACTTATGATTCATGCATTATATTTAGTAGATCTAGTGTTTAGACATTTATAGCTTCATCTACATTCATGATCATATGGTTATTTTAATTTTCATGCATGGATGATCATAAAAATGTAGCCTTGCTTATGTATAGATATGTTGGATAGTAGATCTCCATGTATAGAAGGCAAGAAAATTGAAAAAGAAAAGGTTTTGTTAGAAATGAATTGTTGGAAATTCGGATGGATTTAGAACCCTACCTTAAAGGCCACCAAAACCACTTTAAAACCCATGTTTTTCATAAAAATTGGAAGGTATATGTAATAGATGCCCTTAAGGAATGATTTTCATAAGTTTAGATGAGTTTAGGCATGATAAAAATATAAAACAAGTAGTGGAGTTAGAATGAAAAATATTGATATATGGATTAATAGTCAAATTAGTAATTTAGAATCATGCCTACATGAACACCTAGTATTTAAGTTTAAATTGGATGTTTTATGAGTTAAATGAGGTCCTTAGATAATAGATATAATGAAGCTTCAATTTTTGATGCATTAAACAATTTCTCTTATAAGGAAAATGCAAGAAAATGAAATTTACAAAATTCGGATTTTTGTGAGTAGCTTGTTTAAAAACATATTTACCCAATGAAAAATGTGGATTTTTATGCATAAATGAGGTCATGATTAATATAGATGTTGAAAACTCATTTTCATATAGATGGTGAGTAAATTCCAAGAATAAAATCATAGGAACTGTCACGCCCCAAAGGGTACCCTAAACGCGACAGTCCACCACACGCGATACTTAAACTTAAGTATGACCACCTTAGTCATCCCATAAGTTTACATATCGAGTGTAATGTGTACTTTCACAACTATTAGGATCACACTTTGATTCGAGTAGTCTTAAGAAAGCATACATAGCATTAAGAATATAAATCACAACAAGATAAACAGTTAAACTTTACAAAAGCCAAGGGGCATACCCCCGCCAAAATAATAGGAGTCTACATCGTTTAGCTCCAATTACACATATCTAAATTTATATTAAAGAGATTTTCCTAGAAGTCCACGCCTATACTAGGTCCCGACTTCCTCAAAAGCTCTTTAATCCAATGTAGTAAACCTGCACAAAGTGTCCTCTCGGAACATCCAAAAATAGAAACACTGCAACAAAAACTATTGGGGTATAAGCTAATTGCTTAGTGAGATTCATTTTCCAAGTAACATACTCGATCAAGCTAAAATATCTATACAAGCAAGTTATAATTAAGCAACCATATGAATGCACAAGCAAATGAGCAAACAAGCATATGACTTTCCGGTAGTCATAAGTAAATGAATTTACGCCCTCCATTCGGGGTTTGGGGTAGTTCATAAGTCATGCAACTACAGTTCCAATGTTGGTCCATAAGACATGCGACCATAGTCCCAATCTTAAGTGGGGTGGTCCATAAGAATGCAACCACAATTTTTTTAATGTTGGTCCATAAGTCATGCAACTATAGTTTCATTATTTGAATGGGGTGGTCCATAAGTCATGCAATCCTAATCCCCTTCATTAAAGACCCGCTGCCTCCCAAATACACCTTTGTCCCACCAAAGGCATACTCGACAATGATATGTGACTCATTTCGTGATATGCATGTACAATTATTCATATAATCATGGTATATTAATTAGATAATTTAAAAGTGACCATGCAAATTTCAGACATTCCAAATCTACATTAGCTCATACAAGGTTATTGCAACAAAGCTTGCCCCGATATTCTTATCGTTCATTCATGCAAGTTTAGATCACCATTAAATCACGATTTTATCTTTTCCTAAGTCTAGTGCCACTACCACTACAAGCACATCCAAGAGCATAATTAATTGAGAAATGAACTCACTTGTCCATGTAGTGAAATCCACTAGGCGTAATAGTCCTCGGGAAGTGGTAACCCGTCCTCCAATTCACCTAAGTACAAGGAATACCCTCAATGAGTATCTCTTATGAAGTTCTATTAAACTTAATAATTTTATTTACTAAGTTCGTCAATTTCCTCCTAGGTTGAATCCTTAACTTAAAAAGGTCATATCTAACTCATTTTAACTCGGAATTTAGCTTATAATATACCGATTTGTACCTACTTCGAAAGAGATATCTATTTCTAAAGTTAATTCAAACATTTAAGGTCATTTAGGGGTCGGAAACATACTGAACAGTAAGGTTGCGAAAATTCCAAGATTTGAACCTTTGTGAAAAATTTCCATATCTACTTTATTTAACTACTTAGGTTAACTCATATTAGTCCTAAACTTGCAAGGAGATCCTCTAAACAAAATTAAGAGATTACATACTTATCTAATCCCAAACATAAAGTTCAAAAGAAACTTCTAAGGATCCATTTTCATAAAACCGAAATTTTCAAGTTAAAACTCATTGTCTTGTTTTGAGTAATTCCTTTACTAAAACTTACTTAGCTCAAAGAAAATAATTTTCCTATATTATTTATCATCAAAGCATTCCATTTTCAATATAAAATGCTTGTTTTGAGATCAAAAAGAAGGTTTTCAAAATTGGTCTCCCCATAATTACGAATTTCCACTTTGAAATTTACAATGAAAACAAGACCTAAATTTTGTCTTTTACAAAACAATTGATTTAAGAAATACCTTTTAGGAAAACTCATTTAAACTTATAAAAATTCATTCCTTAAGATATCTATACCAAGAGCCTCTTATATTTTTGTCTAAATCTTCATTTTAAAGTTGAATGATGGGTTCCAAAAATGGGTCTTGGTCTAGATCCGAATTTTCATAAATTTATTTTGGACATATCTCTTGAGAAAATTCATCAAAACTCATGCAAAATAACCCATTACATATTATATATCAAGAACCCTTCATTTCTTGAATAAAATCTTCATTTTTGAGTTGGAAAACATGTTTTTATTTTAGGTTATTGTCTTGATCCGAAAATGCAATTTTTGTTTTTGAAAATAAACTTTGAAAATCAACTTTGATTCTTGTAGGATGAAGTCTTGATGATATACATCCATCAAACCTTCATTTTCTTAACAAAATCTTCCATTTTAAGGCTTGGAAGGGGGTTTTTAACATGATGCCTTGACAAGTTACGAATTTCACTTTTTCATTCCAACTTGCATCTAAGATCTACTTAAAATACAACCATGAAAACATAAGAAAAACTTAGTAATAGGCCTTAAACTTCTAGATCTACACATAAACATAACTAAAGCTTGGTAAAACTCTAGATCTATAAGTTATCACATAAACAAGAAGATAAACAAGCCTTCCATATAACAAAAATACTAAGAACAAAAGAGATCATCATCTAGAGGAGTGTTTCAATTCTTGGCATCATCATCCATAGCTTTTCAAGCTTGTGGAATGTCCTTTGATGCATGAAACATCCATGGTATCATCCTAGAACATCTTATAAGAGCAAAAAGGGAAAGATTACCTCAAATACTTGCAAGAAAAATATGTGGGAGCAAGAAATAAAAATAGTGGCAGCTTGTTTGTGAAGAAGACAAGCCAAGAAGAAGAGAAAAGAGAGGGAAAAAGAGAGAGGAAAAATATAGGGTTTGCAAATGGGAAAGAGGGAAGGAATGAGATGTTTACATAGAGATAAAAGTGTGTTAAATAAATGCTAAAAAAAAAATAAAACACATGCAGTTGCACAAGGGGGGCTGGCGTGATTTCTAGAGGGTGTAGGGGGTGGTTTAGTTGAGTTGAAATTGTAATTTTGAAAGTGTAACTTGTTGCTTCCATTTCTAACTAAAAGGAACTTTTAAAATATCAAATAATTGATTAAAAATAATGAAAAGTGGCTAATTTATGGGAAATGGGCAGCTGCAATTTTGGGAAATGGGAGTGTAAGAAAAAGCAAAAGAAGACATAATAATGTGTAGTAATGATAATGTATGTGTATTTGAGATATGGGTTGATAAAGTGGCTTTTTGAATAAGAAAATATATAAAATAAATTAAGAAAAATATTTTTATTTTAAGTGGCAGAATTTTTATGATTTAAATAAAATAATCAATTAAATTATTTTTAGAAATTTAACAATTTAGTTACCGGTAAGAGTAAAATAAGCTTATATGAGCTATAACTGATATTTTTAAAATCCGAAAAATTATAAACTTGATATTTTTGAAATCCTTATAAAAATACGAGTCTAAAAATATTAAATATATATTTTTAATTTTTCGAGCCCCGGGACACGCTTTCCAAAGCAGTATCCAAACGGGTTCGAAATAAGCTGAAAATAAACCAATCTGATATTTTTAATAAATCAAATATTATTACGGACTATTCTAAACACTTTAATTATTTTTTGACTCCTCGATTTACGAACTCGGGTTTACAGGATCTAAACTATAGGGTTTTACTCAAGATCCGTTGACTTAAAGTCTCCGGTAGACTTTCCGAGTTAAGGTTAAGGCTTAGAAAACAGGGGTTTACAGGAACCCTAGAGAATGTAAAGTTGGTAAAATTTAACTTTTCATAAGTGATCATTATGAAATTCTTAATAATTAGGAGTCCATGGGAGTTCATCATCAAAGATCATCAAAACCATGCACATATTGAGTTCATTACATGATAGTCATATTAGGAACTCATTCATATATCATCTATACATGTATCATCAACTAGGAATATTTTTATCAAAAGCAAAACAAATTTTCGGAATTGGAGGATTTATGGAACAGATCTGATCCTACTGTTCCGTGACCTTACTGTTTTCAAAACTTGAAAATAACATTAGAAATAGATAGATCTTTCGAAGTACGTAGAGATCGATATAAAATTTGCGAAATTCCGAGTTAAAATGACCAAGTTATGGCCGTTTTAAGTTAGAACTTCCGCAAATAGCGCGAATTCCGAATTCATCTAGTTTAGATGCATAGCTTGGAATAATTAAATGATGAGATTCTTATTAGGATTACTCTTATTTGGTAGGTGATCCTGAGCAAGACGATACCTTACCACCCGATTACTATTACTGAAAGACCGGCGAACCATGGCTGAGGGAGTACTACTTCCACTCTCAATTAATGTGTGTGATTGTATTGTTAGCGGCACTAGTGATGTAGGCAAAGATAAAAATGAATATATATGATGGGGTAGATGGGAATTATATATTTGCCTGCTGTTGATGTGTAAAATGGAACTTAAGAGATATCGAAACCGGGTGTTAAGCTATTGATTGATTAGCTAGCATTTTATATTGATTGTCTGCGGATAATTGTTTGCCACCTAAAAGAATTGAATTAATATATATTTGACTTCAATTGTAACTGGATTCATTCATATCACGATGGGGATGGAGCATTAGCATTGGTTGGTTTTTCGTGATCCATAAAACGAATATGTTGGTTAATCGTGATCCATAAAACGAATTATTGTTCAGTTGACCGTGAGCTTAAACGGCGTCGTACCGCAGGATTCGTTAATCTGTTAACCCGGGATGGAGGGCATAAGTCCATCCACATATGATTTTCGGCTGGTCATATGTTTGTTGAACTCACTTGTCTGATGCATACATTTGCGTGAATAATCACTTGTTTGGATAAATTGTATTAATTGTGATATGGAAGTTCTTACTCACTAAGCTAGTTAGCTTACGCCCCCATAGCTTTTATTTGTTGCAACACGAGTTCATTTGGCTTAGGCCGAGGCAAGCCATAACTCAGGTACCGGAGATAGGAGTTTCCCATAGAAGTTTACTTCGCTTTTGTTTAGACTTCCGTTAGAAACTAAAGGACTCTAGATGACTGTAATGGACTTGATATTATTTTGCGAGGGAATGCCCCTTAGATTTTGTAAAATATATATATGAGTTTTGGTTTATTATCTATGGCTAATGAATGCCACATTAAACTTCTTAACTCCATTGATTAAGTATTCTATTGTCGTAAAGGGATGCTTTACATCTATACAAGACTCCCGAAAGGCTCGGATAGAAATTCGAGAGTCTTTTATAGTATGTGGCGGGCTATTACGTTTAGGATACCCTATGGGGCGTGACATGAACCATTCAAAAGAGAACTTGGAATTCAGTCTAAAGATCCCACAATGGTACCTCACAACATGGGAAAGGAAGAAGATCTTAATGAAGGAGACAAAAAATCAATAGGATCAGTGTGTCAATGAGATGTCCCTACCTTGAGAAGAAGAACCCGAAACAAAAATGGAAGTAACGCTTTTGTTAAGAAATCAATGGTGCTGTAAACGTTGTCTAAGTAATGCTTTGTAAATAAGATGAAATTATTATCATGTTTTGCATCATTTCTTTGAACTTTTGTAAATTGAAGTTTTAAGCCTTCCTCTTGTTTCATGTATTTTGTTTTAATGATATGAATTTCCTTTTTATTACTTTGATTTCTGCAAGTTTTCAATATTTCTTTTATATATTTACGTATTTCCGTACTAGAACGCTTTAAGGCATCTTTCCCTAAGTCTTTCTGAACATCTAAAACTTGATATAATCTTAGAAGCCTCACACCAGACTAAATAAAACTATAGATTGCATAGGAGACGTACCTGTAACCAAAACAAAACTGAGATACCCCCTATAAAACCTGAGAACTGAGAAGGCCATAGCTTTGAGTAATATGAAGCAAAGTTTAGTAGATTATTATAATATTCCTCGGAGTCACATAAGCATAGCAAGGAACTCAAAAGACAAGTATTCTTGAATGATTTGAACAAAGACCTCCGAGTCGAATTAGAAGAGTTTGATATTAGGAGCTTTAGAGAAATTGTGGAAAGAGACAGAATTGTGGAGAATGCTAGAAAGCAAAGGCTAAAATGAAATATCATGGAATTTAAGAAAAAGCCTTGTTATGGAACAAGTTCAAGTGCTAGATTTGGACTAATCTAACCTATTAATGGTTCGAATTAAGACGGGAACCCAACAACGGAAGAGATACAATGCTGGAAGTATAAAAAGAAATATTACCCCGATCCCCACATCTATAATCTAAGTGTTACCTCTATGAGACACGAACCACAAAATAAAGGACTATCCCAAGAAAACTACCATCATGTGCTCTACCTACACAAAAATATGACATTTGGCTAAAACGTATCCTAGATGGAGCAACCCATGCATCAAGTCATTGCATCCATCTAGTAACAAAAGAACGGAGGCCATAGAAGAAATAGGAAAGAGAACCACTCGAGAACACATCCACCTGGAATGAATATACACAACCCACAATGACAGTGAGTGCGCAAAGAAGCCATTGAAGATAGAACTCGCTTCCATAGAAGAGGATGATATTTGCGGACATGATTAAGCATCGAGATTAGCTTCGTACCTTTAGATGTTCGAATATCCTTGTACATCACTAAAACTAAAAGAATGGTTCGTTGAATAGTCATGCCAGTAAGGTTATAATCGACCTAATCTAATATAGAATGGAAAGATCATAAAAAATTTAGTACATAACAAATATAGAAATCAAATCAAACCTCATCCATCTTGTTAACACTAAAAACACCCAATCAAGGAAATATTAAAAGCATGAATATTTTAATTGTCACCTAAGAGATAGAACCATTAATGATAAAATCTCAACATACAATTCCAAAAATTTTCCCAAAATCAATAACATAATGACACATCTTGATCTCAAACTTTGTCAAGATGATCATAATGGAGAAAACTACAAAACATTGATATCTTTAAAAGAGTATGAACACAACATACCCTATATACACAATGTCATATATATATTTAGATAAGCATAGAAAAGTGAATTCACAAACTTCTTTTGTCATGTCAGTATGGTGTCATAATGCACCGTCTAAAACCATTTTAAAAGGAAAATATATATATATATATATATTCAACCCAAATGATTATAGGTTATTAACAACTTTTAGAAACTTCATTTTTATCACTAGAAGTAAAATTTGTACAAGACTGAAGTTAAGAGAAAATTTATTTATTTTTTTAAAAATTTGGAAAACAAAATAAGAATAGACTTATTTATAATAATCCAAGAATTTATAAAGTTCTTTCAAAACAATTAGAAAAGAAATTGTAAAGATTCAAGTTTTCAACACCATAAAACAAATTGTTTTACAAAAAATAATCGTTGAGACAACCCTATTGAATCAGCATACAATATGAGTCTATATATACCTATTCAAAGGATTTTTCAATCATATAAATATCTATATTTTTGCTAAAGGATTTTTTTGGATAAAGAAAAGTTTGAAAATTGTATTTCATGGGCTAGGATTTTCGTAGAGATTCTGTACCAACCTTTTTCATGACCCAAAAAACTTTTTATGACAAAAAAAACCTAAGAAATAGATAGATCTTTTCGAGTAAGTAGAAAATGGTATATAATATGCGAAATTACGAGTTAAAATGACCAAGTTATGACCATTTTAAATTGGAGTTTCCCTCTATACGAATTTTGACGAACATAGAAAAATGGAATTAGAACGTTTGAGTAGAACTTTCGTGAAATCTCATCTCGGGTATTTCTTTTGTCTAGGTGATGAAGAATACAAGATTTCCCTTCTAAAGGATTACAACGACTAAGAAGATTGCGAAATGGACGAGTGAGTTTTCCTTTACGTTTTATGTATTCATGTATGTTCTTGTAGAATAGAGCACTAGATGTTAGAAAAAGATAAAAATTGATATGCATGCGGGTTATCATGAGGGCTATGTATGTGATTCCTTATGTGTGATGAATAAACGATAAGTATATCAGAGCTCAATTGGTTGATTGATATAAATTGCATCGATGAATATTACTGTGTGTGCAAATATGGATTGATCGCTTTAAATGAATTAATGTCGGACTGGAAATCCCATAAACTAAATTGCTCATGCATATCACTTAGAATATCATTTCGCATTTTGCTACTGCTGCTTAGCGTGGGACCAGAAAGGTAAGCTTCCTAGCTACATCTTGAGGAATTAAGACATTTGGGGAATACGACCTTAAGGTATGGCCAAGCCAGATCGATCGCTTTGAGTGAGGAAAGCCTGGAGACTAGTAGTATGGTTCATTATAACCCCAAGATGCACGCAAGATTTCAAGGAGGTCGATTGGGGCCCAATTCAAATCATTTCCTAACCACCGATGGAGGGATAAATCCATCCTACATACGAAACCAGATAGTCGTATATATTGTTTGATCATATGGTTGTTGCATTTTATATGCTTGCTTAATGGACTTGTTTGATTGCTTTATGATGAGTACATTTTGCGTACGAAATATCTCACTAAGCTAGTTATGCTTATTCCTCAATAGATTTATGATGTTGCAGGATTATTGTTTTGTGCCTGGGACCACCATGACCATCTGGTAGAACTTACGTTTTTAGGGAGCTTTTTAGAGAATTCCATTTGAAGACTTTATATTATATTTCTTTTAGAAATCTTTTAGTTTTAGTTATTTAATTTATGAGGACTATGTATTATGGAGGTTTATTAGGGAAATGGCCTGTAGAAGTTGTAAGATCTTATATTTTAATAAATCATAATGGTATTGCTTTGATTATTCCATTGTCATTATCTTAAAATGCATAACTCTACCGGCCTGCCTTTGTTGTGAATGTACGCCTTATACCAATATGAAAGCTTCTGAATGACTAAGGTAGTCATTCTCAAGTTTTAATATCGTGTACAGCGGGCTGTTACATTTAGGGTACCCGTTAGAGCGTAACAATTTCTTTATATAGGTGACGGGGAGATTGAGTTCCCATACCCCGAGGATTATTTTGACCAGAAGTTTCCGCCCAAATGGTCGAGTAAGTTTATTTTTTACATTTTTGCACTTATGTTTTTATCTGTAAATTAGTAGCATTAGAATTAGGAAGAAGTAAAATAGAAAAATGCATGTGCTTTACATATATGGTTGAAATTATGATTAAGTATATCGAGGCGGAAATTGTTTTTAATAAATGTTTGATCTAGTATAGGAATGATTGTCTGCAAATTCTATGATCACCCATAAAATATTTAATCATGCCATGAGTACTCAATTAAATTGATTAATGTATTCCATTGGGTGAGTTCATTTCATTTATTACTATACCTTTGGTCGGACAAAGGCATAGTAAGGAGGTTCGTAGAGCCTGTAAGATCTACAAAACGGTGAAAGGTCGCCCGAATTAAATTGCAGTGCATAAACACCTGGATAAACTTTATTTTGCAGCTAGGTAGTGGCTTGAATAAAAACTACAAAGAAATTATTTATATTTTGTAGCTAGGTAGTGGCTTGAACAAAAACTACAAAGGATTTATATTTGTGAAAATCGGTCTATACGACCTGGAACTCCCAACCCCGAATTGAGGGGTAAATCCATTCAGCATATGATTCCTAGAAAATCATAAGTATTATTTATCATGTGCTTGTGCATCTCATTTGGATGTTTAAATTAACTTGTTTTGATTATTGATTGTTGGGTGTTTGATTGTGGAATTAATTATCACTAAGCAATAAAGCTTATATCCTCTTAGATATCTGTTGCAGCACTCGTATCTTTGGTTGGAGCCCAAGAAATACTTTACCCAGGTAATTCATTTAAGGAGTTAAAAGTAGATGTATATTGTAAATCCCCGAAGTTTTACGATCGGTTAAGCTTAAACCCTAATTAGAAGGTCAACCGAAAACCTTAAAGTCAACAAAACCCTAGTTAGACGCAACCATTTAAGTCCGAAAATCCTGTGTTCGTAACCTTAAGTGAGTGAGTAAAAGATTAGTAGGTATAATAGCTCGTAATAGCATAAGAGAGCTTAAACATATTAGATTAGTCAAACCGCGATTCATTTTAAACTGATCGAATGCAGTTTTTGAAAAGCGTATCCCGATGCTCAGAATAGTAAAAATATTTTGGCTATATCGTTGGACTCGTAAAAATATAAGGTTTTCAAAAATACCAGTTTTATAATTTTTCGATAACAAAAAATATCAGATAGCCTTTTTATGCGTATTTTGATTACTGTCGGTAACTTGATTGTCTTGTTTACTATTCATTACTATTCTCTACTATTCATCTATCTCTACTTTTCCTTATAACCTATTCTTACAACCTACACACCTATTTTCTTACAATTTTTATTTCCAATACAACTTCACATCTCTCACATATCACTTTTTATTAACAAAAATACAAAAAAAAAAAAAATCTCTCTCTCTCTTCCCCTCAAAATTGCTCCAACCCCCTCCCCATTTCTCTCATATTTATTTTGATTTTTACTTATTTAATTAACACAAGTTATCCTCTACTTTTCCCTATAAACACCATTCCTTTCTTTTATTTCCTTCACATCTTTTTTACACTACCATTACTATCACAAATTCTCTCCAAGAGCTCTACCAAAATTTTCTCTAGTTTCTTCTTCTTCTATAGGTAATAATCAAAGCTTCCTTTATATTCATTTCTTAGTATGAATATAGTGTATGTTTTCTAAACCCATGAAAGTTAGGAAAGCAGCAATATGTTCATACTTTGTTCTTGTTCATGAATCCATTTTCCTTTATGTTCTTCTTATGTATATCTAAATAAATATATCTATATAGTTATATATATCTTTTAAAGCATATAAGCTCACTTTTCATTGCAATTTATTTATTTTCATTGCAATTTATTTACTTTCAAGTTAATTTAAGACTAATCTTTCTAGTCTTAGACTTGTCCTCATCAAGTTAAAATAATTTTCTTTTTCTTTTTGGACAAGTCCATTCTTAGTCCCCGGAAGCCTTGAAGAAGCTAAGGCTCCCAATACTTGACAATTATTATTAATATGCTTATTTATTTCTTATTTTCTTTATTATCTTATCTTGTGATATTTTTATCTTTTATAAACTACATGATCATATTCATGCATGGCTAATGAGTTGTTGGCCAAATAAAGAGAAACCTTTTTAAAGAAAGAATAAAATTTTATCACTAAATAGATGTTTTTCTCCAAGACTTAGAAAAAAGGGTTTTCAAATAAATTCGTTTTAAAAGTTTATATAAGCTCATCATGAAATTTCAAAACTATGGATAAAGAAGTTTCATCAAGAAATACTCTCTTTTAACAACATAGGAAATCTTGATATATAGATAATAACTTGATATTGTTTCTACCAACTTTCTAAAACTAAGGGCTAAACAAGTTTTCAAGAGAATCAACTCACAAGTCTTAAGAAACCAACTTAGAAAAATGAAATCTGTCAACAATCTAAGAGAATAAATTTTCAAGGAATAAACTCATTAAGTACTACTAAAGAAAACTTTTGGAAACTCTATTTTTTTCAATTCTTAGAAATAGAAATGGTAGGCAACTTAATAAGACCAAACCTAATTCTCAACTCACTTTTGATAAAATAAAGAATACAATATATAACATTAGATTATGATCATCCAAAAATTTATAAGTTATTTCAACCACATAAAATAAAGATTAACAAATCCAATTTTCCAAAACCTTGAAAAGGTTGTTTTAAGGAAATTAATTAAATGAGACAACACCTATAGCATCATGCATAAATTATAAGTCTATTTATATACCAAAGGAATTCTTTTCAAGTATATGCATATTTAAGTTTTACTTAAACAAGCTTTAGTAAAGGAAGGATTAGAAAATGTTGTTTTTCAAGAAAAGAATTTTCATGGTAGGTCTGTACCCCTCTGATCCAAGACCCAAATGACCCTTTTAGTAAAAATAACCTTAGAAATGAATAGATTTTTTTGAGTAGATAGAAAACAATATGTAATATGTGAAATTCCAAGTTAAAATAAGCAAGTTATGGCCATTTTAAGTTGGAGTTCCCTTCAATCCGATTTTTATCACAATTTAGAAATAGACTTAGAATCTTTAAAGTAGAAATTCTATGAAAGAATCATTTTGGGTATTTCATCTTGTTTAGGTGAAGAAGGAACCGATATTGCCTTCTCTGAAGATTATTTCGACTAAAAGTTATCGTCATGGAATGAGTTAATCCCTTACTAATTTCATTTCCTTGAATGTGTTTGTAAGTAGTGCCACTAGAGACTAAGGAAAGAAAAATGAACAAATGATTGTGTGAATAATTGAATGAAGTGGTTTTTGAATAAAAAACTAAGTATATCGAAAGAGGAATTGATGAATAATTTATATTTTATTGTAATGGTGTGATAAATATTGTTCTGGTCACCTTTAACTTGAAATTAACAATAACTGAATAAACCAATATAAAAGAAGATTCATGCATGACATATTGTGAGTCACATATATTTTTGTGCTACTCTTCCTCATGTAGGGAGACGAGGAGTTGTAGTGGTGGCCAGTAGTCGCCAAGAAGTCTACACGAGTAAGTAGGAGCCGGTAAGTCTGCAATTATTGATGGTCGAATGGGTCGGTAACCACCCAACCCCCGACATGGAGGGCATAAAATCCATGCTACACATGATTTCCGGTTAATCATGTGTATTTTGATTCCTCATATGATTATTGCATACACATATGATTATTTGAAATACTTGTATGTTTTTATGGAAATGTTTTGAATAAGGGAGTTATCTCACTAAGCTAGTTTTGCTTATACCCCTATAGCTTTTTGTTATAGTTTGATTACTTGTGGTTGGCACCAAAGAGCCCCTTTTGTCAGGTATGAGCCAAAGTTACTAGGAGTTTTAGAAGAAGTTTACAAACTTAGTTTTTAGGTGTAGACTTCTAAGTAAAATCTCTATAATAGACTTTTGTTATATTCACGTATGTTTTTAAGATGGCTTAGATTAAACAAGGCTTTTAGTACGGGGGAATGCCCCTAAGAAGTTGTAAGAATATTTATCTTAATGATTATTACATGTTTACCTTTATAAGTTTTTGCATGCTTTTATTATCTACTTAAACGTAACACCCATTTGAGTCTTCTACTATCTTGGAAGCACGCCTTGCACGTGATATCGAAGCTCCTGCGTGACTAAGATTGTCATTCATTAGCTTGAATATTATGTGCGGTGGACTGCCATGTTTAGGGTACTCTTCGGGGCATGACGTAGATTTCTAAGTAAAACTCAAGAATGTATTTATTCTGAATATGGACTCTGTTGGACTTAGTTATTTTGATGGGGAGTGCCCTTTAATGTATGTAAGACTCTCTATATTTATGAAACATTGGTCATAACACACCTTCTTAATTGCTATTACGTATAACTACTTAAATATTTTGTTCCAAAGTTTGGTCTGCTATGATCGTGAAAGTATGCCTTACACTCGATATCGAGACTTTTGGGATGACTAAGATTGTTATACTTAAGTCTTAATATTGAGTATGGCAGACTATCACATTTAGAGTACCATTTAGGGCGTGATAATAAGGCTGGCTCGCTATTCAGATTAGCAGCAGATGATGACATGAGGGATGGTTGAGCGCCCCATAGGAACTCTTTGAGGGGTAAAACTCCCGGCCCATATGGCATTGAAGTTGAAGGGCCAACTTAAGAGGAAAGGAAAGTATGGTTGTGGAGGTGCTTCTTCTACCTCATGGAAGGGAAATTGGAAGAAGAAGGATAGGGAGAGTAAGAAGGGAAAACCGACTCAAGCTATACCTAAGGAGGAAACTCTTAATAAAGCCAAAGGTATGCCTGAATCTCAATCTTATTTGAGTGGATTGCTGGATATATAGCTTCTCAATGCCCTAACAAGAGAGCTATGATTGCCTTGGTCAATGATAAATATAAGATGGCTAGCAAGAGTGAAGTAGATGAAGATGATATGCCTAAGTTGGAGGATGTTACTGATAATGAGGAGGTCGATACCTCAAATTCGTCACTAGTTATTAAATAGGTGGATGAGTGCAGACTTGAGCAGCAAAGGGAGAATATTTTTTACACTTGAGCTGTAGTGAAAGGAAAGGTTTACAGTTTGATTGATGGGGGTAGTTGTGCCAATTTGGTGAGTGTTAACTTAATGGAGATGCTTAAGCTGCCTAAACTTAAACACCCTAGGCCGTATAAGTTACAATGGCTAAACAACTCTGGAGAGGTGAGGCTTGCTCTAGGAAACTACAAGGATGAGGTGATGTGGGACGTTGTAAACCCCGAGAATTCTCATATTAGTAAAAATAAATAGAAATACGTATATAAAAATAGAAGGTTAATGTGGAACTCAACAAAGCCTTAGAATAAAACTATGAGTAGTAATAAACCTTTATATAACTTCAAACCCTAAAATGAAGTTCCTTAAATAATAATAGATACCAAAGACAAGATTTCGCAGTAGGTGTTGAAAACTCAAAATATAGACATAATTAAGTTAAGATTTCAAGTGCATTAAAAAGTAAATAACCAATAAAGCTTATAGCTAGAAAACGATAGTTTACGGATGAATCGTTAGAGTTATAAATACACAATAGGAATAAAAACATATCAATAACTAACAATTTATACTACAAATAATGTTTGGATTACACCATTGTTCTAGTTAGAAAATTCTGAAGTTCTTAGAGACTAAAAACGAAATTGGCCTAATAAGCTTAGAAAACCCTAACCACGTGAGATAAAACTCTAAAAATAATTAATTGCACAAACATTAAACCCATAATTTCAATTCGAAGATAATCTAGAAAGTTTGTAGAAGCTTTAAATAAATTTTTGGAGATAAAATTCCTAAATAACTTATATAAATATACCTGTTTAGCTTGATAAAATATCCTAAAACTAAGCAAAATAATTAATTAAACAAAACTATAATTTTTGTTATACATATTCGGTGCAAATGGTATGGAATTTGTGGCGGAAAATTGTTCAAAGTTCCCCAACCGAAATCTACAAGCAAATGGGTTAAATTAGGTGATAAAAGTCAAGATAAATAGTTGTTTAAACCAATCAAATTTGCCCAAATAAACCTCTCAATTAATGCAATGAAAATCATGCAAAACAAGTTAGAATCCGGCGGAAAATTTCTCTCTTTTTGGTTGAAACTTGCTAGGCGAAAATTGTAGCTTCATGACTATATATGCTTCCATTAATTAACTACAACCAAGCCATTAAAACACACCAAAACAACGACACAAAAACACACAAACACAGCTCCATTAAACAAGCTTCAACAAGACACAAACACAAGCTTAGGAAGTAAACGAACAAAAGTAAGTAAAATTCATTTTAAGTTAATATGTATATTAAACATTAGCTAAAACAATGTTCTTATTAACTATAGGGTTGGGTGGATCTGGGAAGGGGGTTTAGCAACACAATCTCAGCTCATACAAGGTAATATCTAACTCTAAAACTCTATATATACATCATGATATGTATAGAAACTAAGAAATCACATATAAGGATGATTATGAGATGTTATATGAGCTATTGTATCATGAACAATAGCTAATAATCATCGAAAAACACTCAAAAATAATTAAACATGCAAGTATAATACATATAGGAAGAGAGAAGCTCTGAAAAATGAAACAAAAAGGTGAAAACGATGATGAATATTGTGTACACTGGCCCTACGTCGGTAGTGTACATTGCGTAGGCCGGTGGCGTACGTGAGATTGGCTAGCGGCCTTCGAGCCAGCTTACATTAGAACGATGCAACGTAAAAATTTTTATACACGTAAAATGTATGCAGGCCAGCAACTTAAAAATTAAGGCCGACGGCATTTACTACTTGCGTACATGCAAATTTTGCCCTGAATGAAATTCGTTTTGTCCAAAACAAAGGTTGGTTGTGTAAACCCTTAGATTTTATGCTAAATTTATGCTTAAACCCTAAAATCAAAAGTCAATCAGAAACCCTAAAAGTCAATAAAGTCTATAACAAACCTTAATGTTTAGATCCGGCAATGCCGTGCTCTCAACCTTAGAACAATAAAATTGAGATAATTGTAGATTATTTTTCGTAATAATATAGTAAAGCCTAAAAAGATCATATTCGTTAAATTTTAGTTCGTTCCGAACCCAAATGGGATTAGTTCTCAAAAAATGTGTCATGGGCTCGAGATAGTAAAAATATTTTGATGACATTGTTAGACTTGTAATAATATAAGGATTTCAAAAATATCAGTTTTACAATTTTTCGGTAACTAAAAATATAAGATATCGTACTATTATGCATATTTTCTTTACTACCAGTATTAATTTGTCTTGTCTACTATTCACGTCATTATTCACTACCATTTTTCTATCTCTACTTTTTTTTACTACATATAAACCTATTTCTTATATTTTTTTTTTCAATAATACTTTATATCACTCATATATAATATATTAGTTACTTTTTATTACAAAAATACAAATTAAATAATTTTTCTCCTCCTTTCCCCATAAGGCCAATGCACACACATACCCATACATCTTTTTTTTTTCTTTTTCATTTTATTTAATTATATTTAATTTTCATCCACAAAACTCTCTCTACAAAAATTTCTCTCCAACAATTTCTTTCCCAACTCCCTCTTCTTCCCATTCCATTACTATCTCCATACAATTAACAACAAATTCCTTCTTCCTTTATCTCCACATAAACCTTAGGTGAAAATTTTTAATATTTCTTCTTCATGCCATGTAACATTACATGACCATAGTGTGTTTCTTAAAACCATAGTATTTAGGAAGCAATAATATGTTCATGTTTCGTTTTTATTCATGCTTAAATATTCTCTTCAATATTGCTATATTATCTTGTTATTGTATTTTCATATTATTATTGTTACATTAATCTAACTCCACATATATGTATTATGTATATCTATATCTATATTTCTTAGAGCCTAAATGCTCACTAACCTAACATCTTAATATTACTCTTATTATTGCTCTTACTATTATGCTTTTTCTTTTTCTTTTTCTTTTCTTTTCTTTTTGGAACTAGTCTATTCTTCTTTCCGAGAAGCCTTGATGAAGCTAAGGCTCCT
Organism: Combretum micranthum; assembly: GCA_024138025.1. Taxonomy (NCBI): domain Eukaryota; kingdom Viridiplantae; phylum Streptophyta; class Magnoliopsida; order Myrtales; family Combretaceae; genus Combretum; species Combretum micranthum. Next base: position 1,288,827 of record JAMXBD010000164.1, read on the forward strand.
AATACTTGACCTTGCTATTATGCTTATTTGCTTCTTATATCTCCTTCTATCTTATTATGTGTTATTCCTATCTTTTTCATGGCTACATAATCATATTTATGCATGATTATGATGTTGTCGTCTTAATAAAAATAAAAAGGGGTTCTTTCTTTAATAAAGAAAATAAGACTAAACTCTCTTTAAAATGAATTTTGTCAGTTAACAAATATTTTTCCATCAAGACTTAGAAAAGTTGTTCTTAATAAATCTTTTCAAAAATTTATACAAGCTCATCATGAAATTTGAAAGCATCAATAAAGAGGATTTCTTTAAAGATCTAACTAAATGGATATACACTTTCTTTTCAAAATGGTAACATGACAATTATGGTTTAAAACTTTAATGTTGATAATTCTTTTCTATCAAAATTTTTCATAAAAACTTATTTATAAGAATTTTTACCAACTTCATAATAAACACCAAGAACTAAACAAGTTTTCAAAGTTAAGGAAAAATCAACTCACTAATTTATAAACCTACTTAGACAAATACAATTGGCCAAAGAAAGTAAGTTTTAAAAATGATAAACTTATTTACTAAGAAGTAGAAAAATATAAATATGAAGAGAAAATATACATGTAACACAACTCAAAACATTAGAGACAATCAACAACTTATGAAAAAAAATTTGAAAATTTCATTTTTCAATCACTAGAAATAAATATTAGTAGATATCCTAGAAGACCAAGTATTTGAAAATTTATTTATCTTTGAAAAAGTTAGAAAATGAAATTATAATAAGAAAGTACTCACTTATAATAACCCAAGAATTTTTAATTTTTCTTCCAACAACTTAAATTGAAATTTTCAAAGTTTAAATCTTTCAAACTTTTAAAGACAAATTATTTTATGAAAAATCAATATTGAGATAACACTACTAAAATCATGCATATAATATGAGTATATACATATATATTCAAAAGATTTTTCAACTATACAAATATCTATATGTTTGTTTAAGGATATTTGGATGAAGAAAAGTTTGAAAATTTGTATTTTAAGGGCTGGGAATTTTGTAATGAATCTGTACCCTACTGTTTCGGGACCAAGATGACTTTCTTATAATAAAATAACCTTAGAAATAGATAAATCTTTTCAAGTAGGTAGAAGACGATATATAATATGTGAAATTTCAAGTAAAAATGAGCAAATTATGGCCATTTTAAGTTGAAATTTCCACAAATTTGAATTTTACCACAAATAGAAGATAAAGTTAGAAAATTCAAGTAGAAATTCTATGAAATACTCATTTTGGGTATTTCTTTCGCCTAAGAACCGAGGAGGACAACACTTGCTGTCCCAAGGATTACTTTGACTAGGGAAAGTATTGTCAAGATATGGCCGAGTGAGTTTACTTCTCTCCTTTTTCATGCTCATGTTTATGCTTATAATTTAGTAGCACTAGAAATAGGAAAGATAAAATGGAGAAGTCCATGTGTTTTATAATGATTGGTGAATTTATACTAAGCATATCAAGTCTCAAATTGCCTATAATAGATTGTATGCTCTACTACCATGTTGAAGTATCTGAAATTATATGATCACCGGTAAGATATTATAACTAAATGCTAGACTCTTAATAAAATTGATTCATGCACTTCACAAATTGAGTGTCATTGCATTCGCTATTATACATTTGGTGAGACAAGTGTGTAATAGTGGTGGTCAACATAATCGGTAGTATCTATATGTGGCAAATAGTAGCTGGTAAGATCTACATGTTTTGACGGTGAATAGTAGCCGATAAGAATTATAAAATCTATTTTTTAAATTTTTTTGTTGTAATTAGCTGGTATACCTAAGTCCGAATGAAGAGCGTAAATTCATTTAGCATATGGTTCTCGGAAAACCATATGTCTTATATGCTCATGTGTTTGCTGCATTTCACTTGCTTAAATAATTAAACTTGTTTGATATCTTTGATTCAAGTATTGTAAATCGGGAATATTCTCACTAAACTAGTAAAGCTTACATCTCTATAGATTTTTGTATTCGTAGGATCATTTGCTTTTGTACCCACGATCTCCGTTTATCCACATAAGTCTTCTTTTGGGAAAAATCCAATCGTAGACCTAGATCGGACTTCCTTTAAAATCTTTGGTGATATTATTTAAGTTTTATTGTAAAGACCTAGTTTTATGATTCGATCCTTGGAGACTTTAGTGGGAAAATATCCCTAAGGCTTTTGTAATAAATTTATGAGTTATATTATGTGGGTTAATATTTACCTAGATTCCTGCACGCTTTATATTACTTGCTCAAACTACGCTTCCCAACAATGTCGCCTATTACCGTGTTGTGCGCCTTACATATGATATCAAAACTTTCGCATGGCTAAGGTAGTCATTCTTAAATCTTAATATCATATATAGTGGACTGCCATATTTAAGGTACCCTTTAAGGCATGACACTATGCATCATAAAGGCTGGCGACCTTGATTGCCGGTGTACATGCAAATTTTAGCCTTGGACAAAATTTGTTTCTTCTGCAACGTATAATATATATATATATATAAAAGAAGAAAAGAAACAGAACATGAAATTTAATAAATATTTTAAAACTAGTATGTTTAAATATTTGTTAAGTATTAAACTTTGGTACCACTCCAAAAAAGAAACACTATTGTTATATTAAACATAAAGATTAGATTATGATAATTGTCTGATAATTATTATATATCCATAAGTGTGTAAGAATGAAAAATGTGAATAAGTTATAATTAAGAATGATGTGATTTCCATAAATAACGAATAATAACATGAAAGGAGATCAAGAGAAACACTATGAAAATAAATATTAGTTACCATAAAGTGGTCAAACTAAATAACAATATAAAAATAGTAATGATGATGATATTAAAATACTAAATTATGAACATAAATTCTATAATTATCCAATAAATATAAAATATTTTATAAGTTTTAAAACTATTAGTTATCGATAAATAATAACGTAGAAAAGATATAATAGGTCTAGAAAAAATAAAGACTGGTTTTAAGACACCTTGATAACCAATAGAATTTATTTATATAGATATCTTATTGGTAAATATGTATTCGTTCAATAGGTGATACTGATCAACTCATGAATTTTCTTGAGGACTATTAAGACTGATCATCATGAGCAGGTAAGTAACTCAGATCTATTACAATGTTTGTATTTATAACTAGTGACATATATAATGCAAAAATAATAATATGGTTGATGTGGAAGTCTGTTGAGTATGTGGTATGAGCTATTTGTTTGTCTTCACAAACTAAGATAATAAAAGTGACAATACAAATTGTCTGGTGATTTGAGAAAGATATGATATATGTTGTGTGTAATGTATGATCACCATAAACATGATTATGAATTATTGCCTTTATAAATAAAATAATCATGCATTATTGCATATTTTAAAAACGTAACGGCCTACTACGTATTGGTATTTCGATTCTCTGTTAATATTTGGTTTTTCTAAAACTACTAGTTCTACTTAAGATTATCTTTGTTTCGTTGGTTCCATGGGAACTAAGTAGCAACGAAAGGCACTGCCTGTGGTATCACTTTAAAATTACTAATATTTAGGGAGTTTCTAAGGATTGAATAAGAAATGATCAATTAAAATTAAAGTGATAATCTAAAATGAGAAATCATTTATTTTCCTATATACTTAGTTTTTCCTAGGCATGTAGGTCATTAAGTCAGAGTCTTTCAACCCCAATGAGAGGGCGTAAATCTCTAACCTATTTGGATTCTAGATCATCCGGACTTGTATTTTGAGCATTTGTTTAATTGTTGCATTACATATGATTATTAATGAACTTGCTTGATGTGTAATATATATGGTTATTCACTGAGCTCGTGGTTTCACTCACACTCTTAAAGACGTTTCAGGCTTATTCTATGACCTTGGCTCTTTTTTTAAGAGCATGAATAAGGTAAGATTTAGAAGCTGGAAGAATTTGGAATGTTTAGGATAAGTTGTTTATTTTATTTCCTAGTTATAAATTAGATAGTAATTCAAATATTAGTTTATGTACTTAGAGAATTATAAGATAGGAATATGGTCTGTAATATTATCTTATTCAAGACTTGTGATTTCAGTTATTTTACTGAATCATGACTTACATGTATTCATCGTTTCTTATCGATGTAACTAAAAAAATCCTGTTTGTTTGAAAATATGTCATCTCTGAAGGTATAATTGGTAATAGTATACATGTGTGGAATGTATACTACTACTAGGATACCCTCGGGGCGTGACAGTTTTAAGTTGGTATTAGAGTGTGGTTGCTAGTATAAGAAAGATGAATATGTGTAGGAACATATATTAGTAAATATGGTAGTTATAGCATAAGTATAGATCTAGTTAGAACCCTTTAGCATTAGTTGGGTAGTTATGGGTAGTATTAGATGCACAAATGGAATGTAATCTGTATGATTATTATTAATCATGCAAATTTTGTTGTGTGCAAACCAATCCAGCCACTTGTCATATCAGATGGGAAATTTTTAGCACGCAAGAAGAAGAAACTTTAATTGATTACAGGTGTAGGCTTAGAGTCCTGGTAGAAGATCTATATCTATGCGGGATTATAAAGACTTTAGAGGAAATACTCAGCACATGGAAAAGAAGTTTGCAACCATTACTCAAAGAATGGTTATTTCTTTTAAAAAGAGCATTCCTAATCCCGGTTCAGCTATAGAGACAATATATGGATTTAAGAGATTAGTGGTTCAAAGGGGAGGAGTTCTAAAGATTGATAATATAGCATTCATAGTATCCTCCAGCTCAGTCAGACCTGATCCACCTGATTTAGGGTATGGGTATCTATCGGAGAGGAGAAAATTTATGCTCATGATGTTCGACATGATCATATACAGGTCAGAGATAATACCGCTTATGATGATGATTGGATGTTGACGCATGTAATTAGATGCAATTTTCTAAAAGAAGTCTTGATGACTAGCACCCTCCCCCCCCTAATATACCCGAAGTGGAGGGTGAATTTCAATGCCTAATTCGTGTTGTTATTTGGATCGATTGAATTTCAGTTCATATTGATCATTAACCGAGTTTTTCAAATTTATAAATGTTTTCTAAATCAGTTTCAATAACTACAGTCTCACAGGGCAAGTGCGCCCATCAAATGTAGCATAGATAGTGATTTAGGTCGGTCCCAAGGGAATGGCTGGCAGTTAGTGTATTCTAATCTCATTCATTGTTTAGCCAAAGAAAGGTTTAGAAAAAACATAAAGAAAAAGCAACTATGTTAATTTGGGACTATTCACAAACGTTTAATGGGTAAAATAAGAAATAAACCTATAACTTCTACGAAACAGCAGCTTAGGGTTACTTCACCAATTCCTTATTAGAATGATTTCTTAAAAACAATGAACTTCTTAAAAGTTGTTTGAATTGTGTGTTTATACCATCGAATTCTCTAATTTAAACTAAAGCTTCTCTCGAAGTCAATAGTTCTAGATCTAGCTAAAACCAATAATCTGAAATTCCAATTAGACATGCATAAAGAATAGGAATCCATTGTTTCGAAAAAAACAACTTAATGAATTTTTAAAACAAGTGATAGAAAGTCTTCACCCATTCCTTGGCAAGAGGTAGTTAGACTCGACTCTATTAGCAACCACAGATCTATTCAATTGAATGATCTCTCGATCTATCCAATTGAAATCAATCGTGATCTAAAAGAAAGCACTACCCTTTTAAAAACCACAAGTTTAATTTCAAGTCATTAATTACAAACACCTAATCAAATTAAATTGAAAGCGCATTTGAAATCAAACTGAATTAGGAATTGGATTCGCAATCCCTAAGCTGTAGGAGTTTATTTGTCCATGGATTTATCAAAATAAGCACGAATTAGAAGAAATAAAACATATTCAAAAGATTAATCAATTAATTGCTCAGAAATTCATAAAAATTACAAACATCGGGTTAAATTGATTTTATCTAGAAAACAGAAGAAATGGAAATTCTTTCACCCAAGAGTCCTTTAGAAATCTACTCTATGTTAATACTGATTTACACTATTGGTACATGCTTTAAAACACATGCTTGCACGTTTATTTATAGGCTACTAGGCACAGAAAGTGTGGCCTACTCTATTGACACATGGCAGATTCTCTCTAATAGAATTTGTGATATTTTCCACATGCGCATATGATCTGTGAAAACACTCGTCGAGGGTCACGTGTGATATGTTGATCGAGGCTCGTATTAAGCAAATCAGGCTCGACTTTAGGAATTTCCAAAGTAAACTGTGAGTTTTTGTCCATTGTTGTATCGATGGTAAAATTGAGAAAGTTGAGGCTTGTATTGCTGAGGCTCGAGGCAACTATGATGAAGAATTAGTCTTGTCAAAACAATTGTCGAGGGTTGATATTTGAGACTCGACAATATATTTTCTCCAGAATGATGCTCAATCACTTCAACTAAAGTCGAAGGTCATGTCGAAGGCTCACATTTAAGGCTCGATGACCATTTTTTGCTTTTTTTCTTCCTTTGTTTGGCCTCAGCTGTGACTTTACAGGGCTCGACTTCTGCAATCTTGACTTTACTTGTTGTTTTTGCTCCAAATCTAATTTAAAAATGTCACGCCCCAAAAGGTACCCTAAATGCAATAGTCCGCTACACTCAGTATTAAGGCTTAAGTATGACAACCTTAGTCATCCCAAAAGTCTCAATATTGAGTGTAAGGCATACCTTCGCTATCGTAGCAGATTAAACCTTGGGTCATGTCGTTTAAGCAGTTATACATAATAGCAATTGAGAAAATAAATCATAACAATATAATCAAGGTTCATAAAAACTATTAAGGAATCTTTACAACATTAAGGGGCATTCCCTTATAAAAGATAACTAAGTCTAATAAAGAGTTTAACATAAAACGATTTAATCCCTTAAGACTCCTCTTAGAAACCATATCTACTTCTATCTTGCACTTCCACTCATAAGAGCCTGGCTTAAGGCATTGCCTAGGTAAAATAACCTCTTGCTTCCAACTAAAGATACGGGAGCTGCAAATGATATCTAAGAAGATATAAGCTATTAGCTTAGCGAGATTTATTTCCACAATTAAACACTCAACATCCAATAATCAAAACAAGTTTATTTAAGCAACCATATGAAATGCACAAGCACATGGGCAAACAATACATATGATTTTCTGGGAATCATATGTTGAATGGATTTACCCCTTTATTTGGTGGTTAGGTATTCTGGACCGTAAAGGCCACCATCATGTAACGTAACTCCATGATAGTTCTTATTTATCATATTTCCAAAAAGAAAATAACATAATCCAACTTAGTTGTGGTTTATTTCCGAGCCACCACATAGCTGCTAGATATCTTTTTGCCAGATATTTTCTCATCGATAATTGATTCAGGCGATGCCTCGTCACTTATAGAAATTACAGACTCTATGAATCTCCTTACTAAGTCTTTGTCCCACCAAAGGTATAATAATAAGTGCAATGAACTCACCAAATGATATGCATGAATCAATTTAATTAACTACTCTTAGCATAATTAAATATTCTTCGGGTGATCACAAAATTTACAAACAATCATTCATATGCTAAGTCAAACATTCTTCTTAAACAATTCCCATCGATATACTTAATCGTAATTTCAACCAAGTATGTAAAGCACATGCATTTTCCATTTTATCTTTTCCTTAATTCTAGTACCACTATTTTACAAGCAAAATCATCAATGCAAATACGTAAGAAATAAACTCATTTGGCCATCGGTGTTGATACTTCAAGTCAAGGAAATCCTAGAGAGACAGGTACTCGGCCTCCAAGTCACCTAAACAAGAGAAATATCCAAAATGAGTATTTTTTGGAAGTTCTGCTTAAACTTGCAATTCTATTTTTACTAGGTCCATCAAAATTCATATAGAGGGAAATTCCAACTTAAAATGGTCATAACTTGCTCATTTTAATTCGAAATTTCGCATAAAATACACCGATTTCTACCAACTCGAAATATCTATCTATTTCTAATATTATTTTCTACATAAAAGGTCCTTTGGCTTCCCAAAATCTTCGGTACATAACCAAACGAGAAAGTATTCATTTCTTATGTTTCTTTGGTAAAGTTATCTTTGTTATTTGAGAAAAACTTGAGAAAACTTGTATTACTCTATTTCTATGTTGTTGATAATAACTTCATTAATAAGTGACAAGTCACATAATAGAAAATTTAGTTTTAAGTTCCTTTAATAAAGTAAAATTCTACTTTTTAAATTAATTGAGACAATATCATTATGTAGATGCAAGTATTATGAGCATGTAAAATAATAAGAACATGAGAAAATACTAGAAACAAATAATAATAAGCAAGATAATAAAAATATGAAGTATTGGGAATCTTAGCTTCATCGAGATATTCCGGTCAAGTATTGGGAGCCTTAGCTTCATCAAGGCATCCGAGACTAAGAATAGACTAGTCCCAAAAAGAATAAAGAAAAAAAAAAGATTGTTTTGACTTGATATGGACAAGTCTAAGACTAGTCTTAAAGGAATAGCATGAAATAAATAAATTGCAAAGTATGAAATTAAATAAATAACAAGTGAGCTTATATGCTCCAAAGATTATATATAAATACATAAATATATTTAGTTAGATATGAATAATAAAATCAACATAACAACATAATAAAATAGGAAGTTCATGTGCAAGAACAAAACATGAACATGTTGTTGCTTTTACTACTCATATGAGTTTCAAAACAACACCATAGTCATGTTAAGTTACATGACATGGATAATTAAATGGTTGGAAGAAATTTTTACCTAAAGTGTTTATGTGATATGAAGATGATAGTGAATGTATAGTTATGTGGTTATTGAGAAATGGTAGTTGTATTGTATAGAGAGAAATTTTGTGAGTATTTGATGAAAGAGAGTTTTGGTAAATGAAAAGTTTATGGAAAGTGTTTGTGTAGAAAATTTAAGAGAGTTTTGATAGTGAAATGAGTTGTGTGAAAAAATGAAGGAGGAATGGAGTATTTATAGAATTTTGGAGTGAAAATTAGATGTAATTAAATTAACTAAAAAAGAAAATAAATGAGGAGTGAGGAGAGAGAGAAGTGGACGGCAACATGCAGGAGAAGAGAGAGAAATTTGATTAAAAATTAATTCTAGAAAAAAAGTGTAAGAGAAGTTTAATAATATGTGGTGTAGAATTTTTATGGGAAAAGAAAATTGTAAGAAATAGGTATCTAGGTGTAAGAACAGGTAGTAAGAAAAAGTAGAGATAGTTGAATAGTAATGAACAGTAGAAAGGTACTATGAATAGTAAACTAGACAATTAATGTACCGGTAATAATAAAAATACGTGTAATAATGCGATATCTGTAATTTTTAGCTACCGAAAAATTATAAAACTGATTTTTTTGAAAACCTTATATTTTTACGAGTCTATTGGTATTTATGGAACATTTTTTCCATCCGGTGTACAGGGGCACGATTTTTGAAAACTGATCCCGTTCGAATCCGAAGGACATTAGAAATTTGCGAATCTTAAATTTTTTAAGTTTCTCTATATTATTACGAACTATTATCAATAATTATTTTCATTTCGTTGTTTAGGGTTTAAGAGCACGGGGTTGCCAGATCTTAAACACTAGGGTTTGTTTGTAAGCTTTGTTAACTTTTAGGGTTTCGGTTTGACTTCCGATTTTGTTGAGTTATCAGTAAGATCATATAAATTTAGAGTTTTGACCGTATTATATTTTTAGTTCAATATCTATGGTTTATCTTATTTTGTTTGTGATTATTTAATAGTTTTCAATTCTCCTGATCGTTTAACCGAGTCTAGGGTTATGAGTTGACCCAGTTTGACTTTTGGTGAAAATTGAAATTTTTTATTCTAAAATTCACCGAAGGATTTAAGATCTTAGCATTTCATTATCGAGCATTATTTGGATATATTGTCTTGATTTGCGTGTTAGGAATCGGATAGGTGATTTGATTGATGTACGGATGTTGATTAAACCGATAGTTTGATTTTCTATTTTATTTTTTAGGGTTCTTTTTTTCTCAGATTAAGAAATCTCATTTTTTATCTTATTTAGAATTAAGTTTTAACTTGGCTCGCTTTTTAGGGTTTCAATTCCGGTGTTTGACTCTTAGGATTATTTTCTAAGAATTATGAAATTTTAAGACGATAGATGACCGACGACTCGCCACTTGACTTGACTCAATTTTGAATCGATGACGACTCAATATGACACGACACTGGTACATTCACTTAACAAAGGAAGGTTGTGAATTCGCTTTCTCATTCTTATGTGAGTATATATGTAATGCACGTATAAAATACGCAATGTTCATACTCATTCCATTCTCAAGGATATCGTTGTTTTATTATTTACGTTATCATCTTAACAAGGTTTGAGATCAAAATGAAAAATTTAGAAATTGTCTGTTGAAATTTTATCATAATTGGTTCTAGCCTTTAGGCGGTAATAGTTAAACTTTTGATGTACTTTGTTTTTGGTATGTTCAGGGTAGATGGCATTTGATTTGATTTCTTCTTTTGATATGTGCTAAATTTTTTACGATCTTATATTTATCCATTTTGTATTTTTTTTTTTTTTTTTGGTGGGGGGGGGGGGGGGGGGGGGGGGGGGGCGGGGGGGGGGGGGGGGGGGGGAAAGATCATTACATAATCTATGGTCGTTACTAGCAAACTTGTTCCTTTAGTCTTAGCTGTGTAAAAAGGAAATCTAACATCTAAGGGTACGATGGTAACCTGGTATCGAATCGCATCTGTGACTATCATCCTCTTCTAATGTAGCGAATTCTATCTCTTTGTGGTTGGCTTCCTCGCAAACCCATTGTCCTTGTAGGTTATACACATGTACTCCTTGTGGGAGTATTACCGAGTATCTCCCGATCCTGCTGTTATTTCCATGTTTTGTGTTATCCGTATTTTCCTTATAAGGGCACTGCTTGGCAATATGTCCTGGTTCCTTGCAGATCAAGCAGGTAGCTGTGGTTTTCTTTGGACATCTCAGGACTTTGTGATTCAGACTTCCGCACTGTCTTGGTTGATGTTCCCTTTTGCATTTCCAATATTGGATATCCGATTTCTTTTTATCCTTCTTTCTACTCGAGTTGACCGATGGTTCGAACTCATTGACTTTAAGGCTTAAGCTAGGTTCATTTATAGATTCTTTCTCAATTATCATGACATTCCCTTCCGTCCTTCTCCTCTTCTTAGCACCTTCCACAATCCATGCTCTTTCTATTAATTCTCGGAAATCTTTAATGTCAAACTCTATCAATTTTATACGAAGGTCTTCGTCCAATCCCTCCAAGAATACTTGCCTCTTGAGTTCTTCGCTATTCTTATATGATTCAGGGGCATATTGTAACAGCCTACTAAACTCTGTTTCATATTGTTCAAGACTACGGCCTCCTTGAGAGATACTTAAGAAATCTACACTATATTGGACTCTCAAGCTTCTAGGGAAAAAGTTCTCCAATAACTCATTCCTAAATATTTCCCATGTGATTGGCGGCGGCGGCACCCTACTTTTGGATTCCCACCATATCTTTGCATTGAATCTTAGCATAAAAGTATCATAAGTAAGCTGAAGGTGTTGTGGTACTTCAAAAGCATTGAAAGATCGCTCTATTTGTGCCAACCAGTCCTTGGCTTCATCCGGTTTTCCAAAAGCTCCATCAAAATATCGATTGCACTTGATGAACTCTGGCAACATACTCTGATAAGGTTTTGGTAATGGCGGCTCAGCTGGTGCCGTTTCAATTGGTGGTGTTGGAACTTCTGGTGCTGCTTCTTGTGCAGGTACTGGTGTGGGCATAGCATGAGCCTATTGTACAAAATCCCTTATGAGGTTAGCAAGTTGTCCAATGTTAGCTTGGTCCACTCTTGGTTGATTTGGTTGTTGAGGTCCTTCCTTGTTCTCAGGTTCTATAAGGGGTATTTCTGGTTCGCGTTGTGTACGAGTGTATCTCCTATTTATTCTACAGGTTTTATTAAGCTTGTGTGAGATTCTTGAACTCTATTAAGTCTTGGACATTTTTCGGAAAAACATTTAAAGAAACAAGCCATAAGCGATCGAGTACGAAAATGTGTAAAATATATATATATATATACAGAAGAAATATTGAAAACTGGCTAAAATCAAGGTAATAAAAGGAAATTCATATCATTAAAACAAATACATTAAAACAAAAGGAAGGTTTAAATTCTTCCTTTACAAAAGTTCAAAGAAAGGATGCAAAACATGGTTAAAAATTCAAATCATTACATAGACAATATTTACATCATCGTTAATCCTTTAACAAAAGCGTTACTCTTATCGGTATATTAAGGCTTTTATGGAAGGTTTAGCTTCTGTCCCTGCTTCGGATTGCTTTTCACAGGGTAGGAACATTTCTTTGATATTTGAGCTTATTGATCCCTCATTTTCATCATTAGGAGCTTTTCCTTTTCCTGTGTGGTGAGATATTGTGGTAGGATCTTTAGACGAAGTTCCACATTCTTTCTTAGATGAGTCATCTCCTTTAGGGAATAGGGTAGGGTCGTCCCATAGACCTTGCAACTTTATTTCTTCACATATGTAGAGATGCGTCACTTTGCACATGTAACACGTTTCTTTGGCATTTGTAGGGTAATTCCTAGTGTCACGCCCCGAACGGTACCCTAAACGTGGCAGTCCGCCACATATAATATCAAGGTTTAAGAATGGCTACCTTAGTCATGCGAAAGCCTTAGTATTATATGTAAGGCGTCTAACACGGTAATAGGAGACGCTTTTGGGAAGCATAGTTTAAGCAAGTAAAGATAAACATATAATAATCCAGAAATAAAGTATATCATATCATAAATAACCAAAGGTCTGTTATATAATTTCTTAGGGGCATACCCCGCTAATTCCAAGGATCGAGATAAACTTCATAACATCCAAAATACTACATTAAAGATTTCAAAGGAATTTTAATCTAAGTCTTCGAGTAGATTTCCTCCAAAAGCTTCAATATAAAACGTACACGGATACGGGAAGACCTCGGGCACAAAAATAGGTGTTCCTGAGAATACAAATATCTATAGGGGTGTAAGCTTATGGGCTTAGTGAGTAAATCCCAAAATTCATACTCGAAGAAAATTATCAATCAAGTTTATTATTCAAACATATGAAATGCAACAACCACATGAGCATACAAGACATATGACTTTCCGGGAATCATATGTTGAATGAATTTACGCCATTCATTCGGGGTTGGGTATTCAGGCCAATTACAGCCACAACTTTAATCACTTTTATAGATCTTACCGGCTCCTATACGCCATCAAAAACTTGTAGTTATTACAGGCTCCTACTAGCCACCAATTTAAGTAGTTCTTGCTGGCTCCTACTCGCCACTTACATGATATACCGGTTATGTCTACCACCACTATTATACACTTGTCCCACCAATTGTATAGTAGTGAATGCAATGTGACGCAACATATGAAGTGCATGAATAATTTCTTTAATTAAAGTCTAATAGTTACATTTAACTTCTTTCAAGTGATCAACCAATTTCAAACACTTCAAGATATTAATGCACATACAACTTTATGATAAACAAATCGAGTTTCGATATTCTTAGTATTCTTTCAACATATTATCATATACTTCCTTTTGATTTTGCCTAAATTCTAGTGCAACTAATTTTACAAGCACAATCGAGAGTATGAGAAAATTAACGGGAAGTAAACTCACTCGGCCATGATGACACCTTTCTTGTATTGGATAGGTCGTTCGGAATTTCCACTTAATCGTAGTAATCCTCGGGATACGAACAATCCTCCTCGTGATTATCTAATCAAGAAGAATACCCAAAATGAGTATTTCATGAAATTCTATCCTTGAAGGTTCTAATCTTTTCTTAAAATCGTGGTAAAATCGTATAAGGGAAAATTCCAACTTAAAATGGCCATAACTTGCTCATTTTAACTCGGAATTTCGCGTATAATATATCGTTTTCTACCTACTCGAAAAGATCTACACATTTCTAAGCTTATTTCCATAAAACTAAATCGTTTGGGTTCCAAAAAGGCAGCGACCAGATTTGCCACGAATTTGCAAACACTTGTTTTCCTTCTTGTAAACAAAGCTCTTTTGAAAAGATAAATATTTCAATTATTTTGTAAACTTTTGAAAGGTATATATTTATATGTAATGACTCACAACAAATGTATGAAGTAAATGGAGTTGTCTCAACTTATAAAAAATTAAGGTTTTAAAGACTTTGAACTTGAGATTCTATTGAATATTTATTTTACTTTTGAAAGATCTTGAGTTATTGAGATGAATATTCTTTTTCTAAATTTAATCTCTTGTAATTTCTTAAAGTGTGATTTTATTTTCAAAACTTGGATTCAAAAAGTAATAAAATGACAATTTTTGTTTCTTGTAATGATTCCAAAAGAATATTTCTTGATGAAAGATAAGTTTTCATAAAACCTTTTGTTTATGTAAGAAAAATCATTTTCCAAGCATGTTCATGAGTTTTTAGGAAATCTATTTCCTATTTTTATTTAACAAGAACCTTTAGTTTTAGAAAGACACTTCCTCATCTATTTTTGTTGAGACAAAAACATTATGTTCATGCATGAATATGAATCATAACTATAGAAATATAAAGGAACATAATAACTTGAAAGCTTAAGTAAATAATAAGTAAATCAAGTATTGGGACCTTAGCTTCATCAAGGTACCCCGGACTAAGAAAAGACTAGTCCGAAAAAGAAAGAATTGTTTTGACTTGATGAGGACAAGTCTAAGACTAGAATGACTAGTCTTAAAATCAACTTGAAATAAATAAATTGCAATAAGTAAATAAATTGCATGAAAGATAAATTTGTAAAACAATGAGCTTATATGCTCTAAATAATATATAGTTATATAGATATATTAGATAGTAAAGAACATAAAAGAAACATAAATGAACATAGAGGAATTATGTTTATGAACAAAAACAAAGCATGAACCTAATGTTGCTTTCTTAACCTTCATGGTTTTAGAAAACATACACTAAGCTCATACTAAGTAGATGAACATGAAGAATTCTTGAGAAATTTCTTACCTAAAGGAAACTAAACTTAAGAAGACTTCTTGAAGAACTCTTGAGAGAAATTGGAGAGAAATTTTTGTAGAGTAACTTTAAGAAGAAGGTGTGAAAGAAGTGAAGGTATGAAGGGGTATTTATAGGAAAATGTGGGAGATAATTTGTGTTAATTAAATAATGAAAACAAAACAAATGGATGCATGAAGGGGGGGCCGCGCTATTTGTGCATGGAGGGGAAAATTTATTTTTTTTGTTATTTTGTTAATTAAAAGTAAGAAATGAAAGATGTGAAATTGTATTGGAAATGAAAATGTGTAAGAAATAGGTGTATAGGTTGTAAGAGTAGGTTGTAAGAAAAAGTAGAGATAGATGAATAGTGTAGAATAGTAGAAAATAGTGTAATGTAAAAGTAGACATGACAATTAATACCGGTAGTAAGAAAATACGCGTATAAAAGCGATATCTGATATTTTAGCTACGAAAAATTACGAAATTGATATTTTTGGAAATCTTATATTTTTACGAGTCTAACGGTATATTCGGAATATTTTTTATTCCGGGCTTCCGGACACGTTTTTCAAGAATCATGTCCGATCGGGTTCAAAGGACACTTGAAATTCTTCAATCTGATATTTTTATAAAACCTATAGCTATTACGAACTATTACAACTAATTTTCCAACTTCGTTTTCTAGGGCTTGAGAAAACGGCAATGCCGGACTTAAGCGGTTACGGTAAACTAGGGTTTGGTTGATCTGGAAATCCGGTTGACTTCTGATTAGGGTTTAAATATAATTCGGATCCAAAAATTTTCGGGGATTTACACCTAGTCCTACAAATGAGGCATCTGCATACGTAGCATTTTCTCGTTGTTGTTGGGTAAATGTTGGCACCATGTCTTCCCTTTGCGCAACCAAAGCAGATAGTACCATTCGTCTTACGACAATCACGAATTTTGTGATCTTTGTTTCCACAAAAGTAACACTTGTTTTGTAGTCATGGGCAACGTTTGGGAAAATGTCCTTCTTTACACTTCCAGCATTTGAACTTAGGAGTTACGAGATCCTTAAGGGGTTGGAGTTGTTTATGCTTCTTAGCCTTAGGTTCTGGATTGACCATAAAGGAAGGCACTTGCGATACTGGTGTTGCTCCGAGTTGGGGTCTTATAACTGGAGGGGGTGCAGAGGTCGTAGGTACTTGTTGCATATATGTTCTTATCGTCTCTTCTAAATGTCTCATGGTGGTTAAGAGTTCTTGAGTCAAATCTGGTGGTGAGGGTGCTCCTTGTTCTTGTTGTTCTTTGAGAGGGATGCTTGATCGTGACATAATTTCCTCGGGTAGCTTCCTAGAGCCAAACGAAGCGGTCATATTAGATATTTTCTTGAATTCGGGTTTTATGCACATGTTATTTGTTTTTAAAGAAAAGAGAAGCGTTACAGGCTTTACCGTTCGATTAAAGGATTGACATAGGCACTTGATATTATTTACCTAAGGGTCTTCTTTATAAAAGAGACATTACACTAATTTTTTTTTGTTTTTAATTAGTCTCAGCTAGGAGTTGAATAGAGTCACTATGCATTAAGGCTTATAGAAATTGCTAAGGTAGACTTACTTTATTCATTCTATATCTCAATTCTTTATCTCCTTCATGTTTTCTCCATATTGTTCCGCTATGTTCCATCTCCAAGTCATTTCTACCTTTCTCAATCTTGGGTCAATATTCTAAGGTAAATCCTTTTTATGTGATACTTTCATTTCATATCTTCCTAAATATCCTCCGATTTTTGTATAAGTATTTCCTACCTTCTTCTAATATTCTCCAAGGTAGAGTTTTATTCTTAGACATAAGATCAAATCCTATCACTCAAACCTTCAAGTATCCTTTTTCCTAATTCTCAAAACCTTGTTACTCTGATACTAACTTAAATTGTCACGCTCTGAGGAGTACCCTAAACATGGCAGTCCGCCGTACACAATACTAATGCCTAGGAATGACTACCTTAGTCACGCAAAGGCTTCCGTATCATATACAAGGCGTACATCACAACCAAGGGAACGTATCGGAGTAGCACAATTTATATTGATAATAATTAAGTAACAAGGCAAAGAGAATACTTATCATAAAACATAAACATATTAAATTATATTTCTTGGGGGCATATCCCTCTATTGTCTTTAAATAAATATACATCTTAGAATCAACAGAACACTAACATATTATTCATTACATATAAAGAACCTAATGAAATTACTTCATCTTATGTTTCCATTTTCTTTATAGAAGCTTAACATCCTTCCATGATTTCCTTAATGTCATGATCCTCAACTTAAGCTGTGGGTATACCTGTTTCATCAAAATCTATACGAGTATAAGCTATAACTAGCTTAGTGAGATATTCCTTTTCATTCGCACCATGTTTTCAAACAAGTTCATATAAATTTTTACACATATGCTATGCATACACTTCAACAATCACATGATTACACAAATATATATAGTTATTCGGAAACCATATATAGAACGGATTTACCTCTTTGTATCGAAGGTTAGGGAACCGGTGATGAAGATCCTCGATCTTCTACTGCTAGTCCCTAGGTCCTTACCCAAAGCGTTCGGTTAGCTCGACTCCGAACCTAGAGTCGCATTCCTCGGGCGATTTAGATTCTCTAGAAAGCAACATGGCCCGTGTCACAGCACGATAACAGCCAATCCAACTCTATGCGTAGGAGTAGCAGCCTTCCGAAAGAGATGTGACTCGATGGATGCTACGTGTGAGCGTTTTATTTTTCATATGCCAAACCTTATTATGGTTTATTAGGGGGCGATCAATCAATTTAGCAAATAAACAGTCATACAAGTAAATAAACAAAAACACTTAAACAAGCAGTTTGAAGTTGTGATATTCTTAATTCTCATTTCGTGCATAAACAAACAATCACATATATGTATATCCCCGAATTTCCATACATATCCATTTTTATCTCTTCTTAGTATGTTAATGCCACTACTTTACAAGCACAAGCAAGATAACGGAATTAAGAGGAATAACTCACTCGTCTATTTCGCGATCTTTGTAGTCATAGTAATCCTCAAGAAAGGTAATCCCGTATCCTTCGTTACCTAGACAAAAGAAATACCCGGGATGAGTATTTCGTAGAAATTCTACTTAAACATTCTAATTCTATTTCACTATGTTCGTCAAATTCGTATAGAATGAAATTCCAATTTAAAATGGCCATAACTTGCTCATTTTAACTCGGAATTTTGCATATAATATACCGTTTTCTACCTATTCAAAAAGATCTATTCATTTCTAAGATTATCCTTGTTATATAAGGTCATTTGGGTTCCAAAAACGTTGGGTACAGATTTAAAATGAATATTTCTAGATTTTTGCAAAACCATTTTCTAACTCAACCTCATTCAAAAATCCTTTATTAAAAATGTGTGTATATATATATATAATTGATAAATCCTTTGAGTATATAGATAAGCTCACTCCATATGCAAAAATTCCAATGGTAGTGTCTCAACAATTTACTTCATAAACCAATTCTTTTTAAAGTGTTAAAACTTAACTTTGATAAATTTCCTTTCAAATATTTTGAAGAAACTTTATATCTTCATAGGTTATTATAAATGAGTATATTATTATTTTATTTTCTTCATTCCTTTTTCTAAAACAAGCAAATTTTCCTTTAACCTTAATCTTTCATAAATTTTTCTTCTATTGATAAAAGATCAAAGTTATCATAATTGTATTAAGTTGTTAAAAACCTTTTTTATAAATTTGTATTTAGAATAGTTTTAGAAAATGAGTCTTGTCTTATTATATTTATTATCTAAAATATAAGTTTTTGTTTTCTAAAAACTTGTTCTTTTATTTCCTTTGAAAAGAATCCTCTTCATTGATAAAATCCTTTATTTTTAATCTTATCTTATTTATATTATTTGAAAATAAGTTTCTTCTTTAGAAACTTGAAAATCGTTATTTTCCTAAGTGGGTTATAACTTTATGGGTTGAATTCATATTAACTTTGAAGACTAGTTTGTTTCTTAGTTTTGTTATGGAGACAAAAAGAGTTTATTCTTAAGCTTTTTGTGAAAACTTGGAATATTAACAAATTATATTACTAAAACTTAGGTTGCCATAATGTACAAATAAAGTATTTATTTCTTATATTTCTTTGGTAAAGTTATCTTTGTTATTTGAGAAAAACTTGAGAAAACTTGTATTATTCTATTTCTATGTTGTTGATAATAACTTCATTAATTTGTAACAAGTCACATAATAGAAAATTTAGTTTTAAGTTCCTTTAACAAAGTAAAATTCTACTTTTAAAATTAGTTGAGACAATATCATTATGTAGATGTAAGTATTATGAGCATGTAAAATAATAAGAACATAAGAAAATACTAGAAACAAATAATAATAAGCAAGATAATAAAAATATCAAGTATTAGGAACCTTAGCTTCATTGAAGTATCCCGGTCAAGTATTGGGAGCCTTAGCTTCATCAAGGCATTCGGGACTAAGAATAGACTAGTCCCAAAAAGAATAAAGAAAATAAAGAAAAGATTGTTTTGACTTGATATGGACAAGTCTAAGACTAGAAAGACTAGTCTTAAAGGAATAGCATGAAATAAATAAATTGCAAAGCATGAAATTAAATAAATAACAAGTGAGCTTATATGCTCCAAAGATTATATATAAATACATAAATATATTTAGTTAGATATGAATAATAAAATCAACATAACAACATAATAAAATAGGAAGTTCATGTGCAAGAACAAAACATGAACATGTTGTTGCTTTTACTACTCATATGAGTTTCAAAACAACACCATAGTCATGTTAAGTTACATGACATGGATAACTAAATGGTTGGAGGAAATTTTTGCCTAAAGTGTTTATGTGGTATGAAGATGATAGTGAATGTATGGTTATGTGGTTATTGAGAAATGGTAGTTGTATTGTATAAAGAGAAATTTTGTGAGTATTTGGTGAAAGAGAGTTTTGGTAAAGGAAAAGTTTATGGAGAGTGTTTGTGTAGAAAATTTAAGAGAGTTTTGGTAGTGAAATGAGTTGTGTGAAAGAATGAAGGAGGAAGAGGATATTTATAGAATTTTAGAGTGAAAATTAGATATAATTAAATTAATTAAAAAAAATAAATGAGGAGTGAGGAGAGAGAGAAGTGGACGGTAACATGCAGGAGAAGAGAGAGAAATTTGATTAAAAATTAATTCTAGAAAAAAAGTGTAAGAGAAATTTAATAATATGTGGTGTAGAATTTTTATGGGAAAAGAAAATTGTAAGAAATAGGTATTTAGGTATAAGAATAGGTAGTAAGAAAAAGTAGAGATAGTTGAATGTAATGAATAGTAGAAAGGTATTATGAATAGTAAACTAGACAATTAATGTACCGGTAGTAATAAAAATACGTGTAATAATGCGATATCTATAATTTTTAGCTACCGAAAAATTATAAAACTGATTTTTTTGAAAACCTTATAATTTACGAGTCTATTGGTATTTATGGAACATTTTTTCTATTCGGTGTACCAGGGCATGGTTTTTGAAAACTGATCCCGTTCGGATCCGAAGGACACTAGAAATTTGCGAATCTTATATTTTTAAGCTTCTCTATATTATTACGAACTATTATCAACAATTATTTTCATTTCGTTGTTTAGGGTTTAAGAGCACGGGATTGCCGGATCTTAAACACTAGGGTTTGTTTGTAAGCTTTGTTGACTTTTAGGGTTTCGGTTTGACTTCCGGTTTTGTTGAGTTATTAATAAGATCATATAAATTTGGAGTTTTAATCGTATTATATTTTTAGTTTGATATCTATGGTTTATCTTATTTTGTTTGTGATTATTTAATAGTTTTCAGTTCTTGTGATCGTTTAACTGTGTCTAGGGTTATGAGTTGACTCGGTTTGACTTTTAGTGAAATCGGATAGGTGATTTGATTGATGTACGGATGTTGATTCAACCGATAGTTGGATTTTCTATTTTGTTTTTTAGGGTTCTCTTTTTCTCATATTAAAAAATCTCGTTTTTTATCTTATTTAGAATTAAGGTTTAACTTGGTTTTATTTTTAGGGTTTCAATTCCGATGTTTGACTCTTAGGATTATCTTCTAAGAATTATGAAATTTTCAGGTGTTTATAAAGGTAACCTGGTCAAGCATTAGGAGCCTTAGCTTTATCAAGGCAACCTGATTGAGTATTGGGAGTCTTAGTTTTTTCCAGGCATCCCGGGACTTAATCCCAAAAGAAAAAGAAAAGCAATAATAGCAAGTTAGAAAAAGTTAGTGAGCATTAGACTCTAAAAATATATAGATATACATATACTTAATAATATATATGGAGTTAGATTAGAGCATAATGACAACATGGTAATAACAATAATAGCATTAATAACAACATATATAAAAAGCGTAATAACAAGATAACAATATAGGAATTTTATGTGCAAGAACAAAACATGAACATGTTGTTGCTTTTACTACTAATGTGAGTTTCAAAACAATACTATGGTCATACTAAGTTACATGAAATGGTTAAAATGAATGGTTGGAAAGAAGTTTACCTAAAGTGTTTTTGTAGTGGGAAGAAGGTAATGAATGTAGGCTTATGTGGTTGATGGTTTGTGTATAAAGAGGGATTTTGTGAGTGTTTGGTGAAAGAGAGTTTTGGTAGAGAATAATTTTGTGGAGAGAGGTTTTGTAGAGTGATTTTGTAAAGTGATTTTGGAAGAGTTTTGTTATGTGAAATGAATGTGTGAAAGAGGTAAAGGGAAAGGGGGATTTATAGAATTTTTGGAGTGAAAATTATATATAATAAAATAAATTAAAAAAGAAAATAAATGAGAGAGAGGGAGAGGGATTGGCACCATTTTTTGAAGAAGAAGAAGAGAGAGTGTGTGAGTTGATTTGTTTGTATTTTTATAAAAAAATAATTAATGTGTAAGATATGATTTGATATAAGATGTATTGAAAAAGTAAAAAGTAAAAAAATAGGTATATATGTAGCAAGAAAAAGTACAGATAGGTGAATTATAATGAATAGTATAGAAGTACAATGAATAGTAAATAAGACTAATAAGTTGCCGGTAGTAAAGAAAATATGTATATAAATGCGATATCTGTAATTTTTAGTTGTTGAAAAATTATGAAACTGTTATTTTTAGATTTCTTATATTATTTTGAGTCTATCAATATAAATGGAATATTTTTAGCGATCGATGTTCCCAGGCATAGTTTTCGAAAACTGATCCCGTTCGGATTCGAAAGACACTAAAAATTGACATATTTGATATTTTTAAGCTCCCCTATGTTAATATGAACTATTACAAGCCATCATCTCAATTCCGTTGTCTAGAGTTTAAGAACAAGGGATTGCCGGATTTAAATTCTAGGGTTTTGGCATAGGTTTTTATTGACTAAGGTTTCCGGTTGACTTCCGGTTATAGGGTTTGCACTTAAGAACCATCGAAAAATCTAGGGGTTTACAAAAACACTTTGATTATTTCTTATTGGATTTTAAGAGCTTCAAAACAACATTATTTATCAAAAACATCAATTTTACATGATTTTATTTGAAATTCTTAGCAAAATGAGCTCAAAATCCTATGAAAAATATTGGGTAAAAATGACTTATCAAATTCCCTCACACTTAAGCCTTTGCTTGTCCTCAAGCAAATACAACATTTTAAAACAATCACAAGGGTTATTAAGAAAAAAAATCATGAATGGTTTATTTGACCTGGATATTTTAAGCGCAAATCATCTCAGCATTCTGAAAAAATTTTATTATCTTTACTAATTGAAATAAATTTACTTTTGCAGAATTAAGTGGCTTATCTATGTAAATTAGCTTTTACCCTCATCATTTAATAAAGAATCCTAAGCAAAAATTATTCCGAAGATTAATCAGAGTAAGAAGAAACTCAATCATCTTTTATCCCCTTATATATAAAAGTACGTAATCTTTTAATCATTTTTCTAAATAGAGTAATATAAAGTAAATGCATATATATCAGTTCATCACCTGAATCTTTTTCCTTGTTTGTGCTTTTTATTCCTTAATTTCATTGATTATTTAAAGCTTCAGAAGGACAGGGTGTTGCTTGCATCTTCTCTTTACCTTTGGACGGGGTGTTACCCACATCTTTTCGCTTATGTTGTTGTTGTTTTTTTTTTTTTTTTATGGCTTTTGAAATTGAAAGAGGATACAAGAAGTTGCTTTTCTAAGGGACCAACCCAAGCCCATTCCAACTCTAAGCTCAGGTTTTATATTTATTTATTTTTTGTTTTTAGTTATAACACACAAGGAAAATTTATCAAATTATTATTATCATTTGAACATTCACCATAGATTAAAACAACTCTCAAAATGACTAATTTTGGAAAACATACAGATTTTTTTTAAAGCTTTTATATAAAATTGAGTAACCTTATTAGGGACCTTAAGCTAATTCTAGCTCTTAAATTCAAAAATAAATAATAAGTAAAACTACTTTACATGGATACTATCAATTGATTTAAACAAAGTAAAAATTGTTCAATTTCAAGATAACTTCATAAATCATTTAACTATGTGATTTTTCGAAAAAAATTTGTCAAATTTAACCATTTTATTGAGTTCTTATTGAATTGGTATGGGAAAAATTGATATATATTAGTGCATACTCTATATCAGAACAATTTATGCAACTAATTCATTTATTAGACTCATTTATCATGCTTAACCTTCCCCCCATACTTAAGACAAACATTGTCCTCAATGTTGAAATAATACAACCAAGAAGGAGATTCAATTATTAAAATAATTTATATTTAAAGCAAGATTTAAAAAGGAATTGGGAAGTAAAAAAAACTTTTCTCTGTGTAAGCTCGAGGGTCAAACTTGTCTTGTCGAGACCTGTTTAAGTATGTTAAAACAAAAACTTGGCAAAACATATGTTATTATCGAGTCTCAATCAGAGCTTCGATAGAGTTATGGACAAAAAGCAATTTCATAAAGAAAGATAATGCATAAAGAATGAAAAAAAAAAACAAAGAATCTGCATTTTATTAAAAGAATAAAGAATACTATACATATATTACAATAAAAATTGACAGAATGAAGAATAAAGAATAAATTATTGAGACACTACCATTGGAATTTTTGCTTATAAAATGAGCTTATCTATATATTTAAGGGATTTATCAATTATATATATATATATATGTATATATTTTACTAAAGGATTTTTGAATGAAGTTAAGTTGGAAAATTGTTTCGCAAAATTTGGAAATATTTGTTTTGAATCTGTACCCTATGGTTTCAGAACCCACATAACCTTATATGACAAAAGTAACCTTAAAAATGGATAGATCTTTTTGAATAGGTGAAAAACAGTATGTTATTTGCAAAATTCTGAGTTAAAATGAGAAAGTTATGGTCATTTTAAATTGGGATTTTATTTTATGCGATTTTGACGAACATAGTGAAATAGAATGAGAAAGTTTAAGTAGAATTTCTAAAAATAGTCATATCAGGTATTTCTTTTGTCTAGGTGATGAAGGATACAAGAGTACCCTTCCTGAGAATTGTTATGACTAAGAAGATTGCAAAATGGACGAGTGAGTTATTCTTTTTAATTTTGTTACCTTGCTTGTGCTTGTAAAGTAATGGCATTAGTATACTAAGAAAAGATAAAAATTGATATGTATAGGGAATCTAAGAATATGTATATATGTCATTCTATGCTTATGTGTGAAATGAGAATTAAGAATATCGTAACTTCAAATTGCCTGTTAAGTGTTTTGTTTACTTATTTGTATGACTGCTTATTGTTTGCTAAATTGATTGATCACCCCCTAATAAACCTTAATAAGGTTTGGCTACGCATAGCATCCATTAAGTCACATTTCTTTTGGAAGGCTGCTATTCCTACGCATAGAGTTGGATTGGCTGTTATCATGCTAGGACATGGGCCATGGACCATGTTCCTTCCTAGAGAATCCAAATTGCTAGGGGAATGTGACTCTAAGTTCGGAATCGAGCCAACCGAACAATTTAGGCGGGGGCTTAAGGACTAGAAGTGTAAGGTCGATGATCTTCATCAACAATTCCCTAACCTTCGATACGGAATGGTAAATCCGTTTTATATATGGTTTTTGGATAACTATATATATTTGTGTAATCACATAATTGTTGCTTTGTATGCATAGCATGCATGAAAATTTAAATGAACTTGTTTGGAATCATGGTGCAAATAAAAAGGAATACTTCACTAACCTAGTTATAAGCTTATACCCCCATATACTTTGTTGAAACAGGTATACCCATGGCTTAAATCGAATATCACGACATTAAGGAAGTCATGGAATGATGTTAAACTTTTATGAAGGCAATGGGAAATAGGATGAAGTTACTTTGTAAGGTTCTTTATATGTAATGTATGCTATGTTAGTGTTATGGAAATTTCTAAGAAGTATATTTATTTTGACTTGAAGACAATAGAAGGATATGTCCCTAAAAACTGTAATTTACCATGTTTATGTTTTATGATAAGTATTATCCTTGTCTTGTTACTTAATTATTATCAATGCAAATTGTGCTACTCTGATGCATTCTCTTAGTTGTGATGTACGCCTTGTACATGATATGAAAGTATAAACCCTCGTTTTGTTAGTAAACCTAAGTTCGATTTTGGAAAACTTAAAACCGAAACCCTAAAAGAATACCCCTGGGCCAATCGAACCTAGAAACCCTGTGTCTAGCAATTCCAAGAATAAAACCCAGGAATAATATAAACGAGTTAACTCCAAAATAAAACCCTAAATCAGAAAGTCAACTGGAAATCCTAAGTCAACAAAACCTCAAGAAATCCTAGCAGTTTGGATCTAGCAATTCTGTGTTCTCAAACAAAGAAGTCGAAATATGAGTGGGAAGTGTAGATTGCTTCGTATTAATATTAGGATGCTTAATATATTAGATGAGTGGATTTTCGACCTATTTCGAGCCTGATCGAATACATGCCTTGAAAAGCATGTCCCGGCGCTCGGGATATTAAAAATATGATATTAGTGCCTTTAGATTCGTAATTCCATAATATTTCTAAATATATCAATTATATAATTTTTCGGATTATAAAAGTTACAGTTATAACATTTTTGTTGTATTTTCATTACTACCGGTAATTTAATTGTCTAATCAACTTTTTGCTTTCTTTCACACTATTCATCAAGTACAACTAGCCATACCCTATTCCTACATCCTTGCAATCTATTCTTACAATTTTACATCACTTCCTTACAAATTTACCTTTCCAATACATTTTAGTACTCAAAGTTACTCATTAAGTTTGAATTTTATTACACAAACTAAATCAAAACAACTCTCTCCCTCTCTCTTCTCACAAGGCCGATGCCCCCTTCCCTCACTCACACTCTCATTTGTTTGATTTTTTTTTTTAATGTATTATTCACACAAACCCTAAATTTTTCCTATATAATATCTCTTTCACATTTCCCTTTTTCACTTTCTCTCATTTTCTCACAAAACAACTTTTGGAAGTTTTTTTTTTCTCTCCTTCTCTACTCCCCTTTGTCGTGAGCTTCATTGCCCATACGCACACACACACACACACACAAATTCTTCAAGTTTCCTTCTCCAAACACTAAATAGATAATAGATCTTGACCCTACCACTATAAAAACATGTAATGGCAAGATCATATATGTGTGGTTCCACAAAACAATCCCCATGAGCTTTATGCTAGGGATGTGGAAACACTAAAACATGATATCATTGCCATCACAATGTGTGGATCTTGTTATTAAAGTTGATATACTAGTATTTTACTATATTATTACTATATATTATTCTTATGGAAATTTTGTGCATATATCTTCATTGTTACTCTCATCTACATAGCATTGATATTGCATCTACATCCATAACATGAGTAGTATAGTAGATCTATTAGTCTAGAGTACTTTAAATGCCATAGTCACTTGTTTTACATACATAAAGGATTTGTAATATGATAGTCTTGATGAAGGTGTTGCCAAAAACTTAAAGGTCCATTTTGTTTCAATCAAAAAGTGATTTTGAAAATTCGGATCTTGAGAAAGAACCACTTAGAAAACCTATTTTCCAACTCCAAAATAAGGATATCACATGTAAAATGAAGGACTTAGGTAATTGGTATAATAAAGTAGTGATTTTTATAAGTTGATCATGGTTTTACTAAGAGAAATTTTCAAAACAAGAAAAGAGTTACAAAAGTTAAGTAAGATCTAAATTTTGAAATTCGTAACTAGGATGAAATGTCAAAAGAAATGGAAGCCTTAGGAAGTAGGTTTGATTAGGACTTAATTTTAGAACGATTAAATGAGTTTTTCATAAGAAATAATCTCAAAAATAATTTTCCAAAATTCGGATCTAAAAATAATCCCCATTTAAACACCTATTTCTAAATGTCAAAATGAGTATTTTAATGGAAAAATAAAAGCCTTAGGGAATAGAAGTAATAAAGACTTGATTTTTATAAGAGTAAATGTCTTTTATCAAAGTAGAAACTTAAAACAAAGGAAAAGTTTTCCAACTAAGATCAAACAATATTTTCATTTCCAAAAATTGTGCAAAATTCATCACTAGGCAAAACTCACATTTAAACATCTATTTTTCAACCTTCAAATGAAGAAATTTGTTAAGATAATAAAGATATTAGGTATATAGGTCATCAAGGCTTTATCATAGTAAAAATATGTATGATCTTAAAAGAAATAAAGCTAGTTTTCTCAAACAAGTGTTCATGACATTATTGCAAGGTAAAAGTTTTCACAAAATTCTTTTTAACCATGAATCATTAAGGAAATATATATAATATATATAGATAGCTCATATCATGTCATCCATGATAATAACATGTAAATAATGCATACACATATAATATACTTGGTAGAAATAATGCAAATTTCACAAAACAATTTCGAAATTTCAGGTTTTAGCTACTGATCATATCTGGTTTAAACATTTCGAGACCTAAATGTTTTCGAAACTTAACGATAACATCATAAATAGATAGATCTTTTGAAGTAGATAGAAATTGATAGCTTATTTGTGAATTCCGAGTTAAAATGACCAAGTTATGATCGTTTTAAGTTGGAATTTCCAATTATCACGGAAATTACGAAGTCAAGAGTTTTATTTAGTAAGTTGGAATTAGTTATGGTATGAAATACTCATTTAGGTATTTCTTTCGTTTAGATGACTTTGAATCGGGGGAAAATTCTTGTTTCTGGATCACTACCATTAGAGACCGGTATCCATGGCCGAGTGAGTTCACTATATTTAAATTATATGCTCATGATTATGCTTGTAATGATAGTGGCATTAGATTTAGGGCAAGATAAAATTGGAATGTGCATGTGAATTCTATTTAACTGAATTGATGATAAGGATATCGAAATGGAATTGTTGTAAATATTTGTATGATTTAGTATAGAATTGAAGTGTCTGCAATATCTATGATCGCCTATAAATCGTAAGTTAATATGCCATAATCTTATAATCAAATTGACCATGCATACCATATGTTGAGTCACATTGCATTTGTTATTATAACTTTGCGGAAAGAACGCATAATAGCTGGGCAACGAAGGGCCTGTAAACTCGAATGTTGGCGTAATAGCAGGAATTGAAATGGTAGTGGTGTAGACACTTGTATCAACTACAAAAATTGTGAGTGGATGGGCACTTGAATCAACCATAATATAAATGAGAAAAAATTAAGATCTATGGTCATATGGGTTTGAAACACCTAACCCCAAATGGAGGGAGTAAATCCACTTAACATAAGACTCCCGGAAAGTCTTATGTATTGTATGCTCACGTGCATGTGCATTTCATATGGTTGTTAATATAACTTGCCTGATATATATTGCTTGTTGAAGTTTTTAATTTTGGAAGTGAAATTCACTAAGCTAGCGTAGCTTATACACCCAAAGTTTCTTTCCAATACAGTTCCCGTATATATGGCTACATCCCCGGGCCTAGCAAAATTAGGTTAAGCGAAACTTGGAGTCATCTCCTTAGAAGTTTATGATTAGTTTTGTAGAGTCTTTAGTAGTAAACCTTAAAAGATTGGGTTTTACCTAAAAAGATAATACCCAGACTCTTGTGTAACAGGGGAATGCCCCTTAATGCTTTGTAACTAATCCTAAGATATCTGTAGTTTATGTTTTTATGCTTATCCTATCAAATTGAATTATCTATCTCCAATTGTTTATGTATTCTATTATCGTAAGAGAACACCTTGCATACTAACACAAGACTTTTGAATGACTGTGGTAATGATTTTTAAATCTCGTTTAGCATACGGCAGACTATTACGTTTAGGGTATCCTTTGGGGCATGACACGAAACCTTTGTGTGACTGAGGTAGTCATTCTTAGGCTTTAGTATTGTGTACAGCAGACTGTCACGTTTAGAGTACCCCTCAGGCCGTGACAGGGCAAGCTTCTTGCTTAGTGAGAATTAAATTCATAAGTAAAGTACTTAACAATTAATAATCAAATAAGTTATTTAATCAAACATATGAGATGCAATCAATCACGTGAACAAACAATACATATGATTTTTCGGGAATCATATGGTTGAATGGATTTCGCCCTCTACTCGGTGGTTAAGTGTTCCGGTAGTGAAGCCATAGTTTGCAAATGATATTTTTGTAGTTTAATACCGTTTCCTACTAATCGCTAAAATATAGTTGATTCAGGTATCCACTCACCATTTAATTACAGGCAATCAAAGCCATGGAATATAATTTCAGGTCATCGACCTCATTACTATGCCCTTGTTCCACCAATGATATAGTCATGAATGCAATGTGATTCACTACGTGTCATGAATGAATCATTTTATTTAAGTAATTAATGTATAATATTAGTCATTTTATAAGTGATCATAGAATTTGTAGACAATCATTCCTATACTACATCATACAATAATTAGTTAATAATTATTGCCTCGATATTCTTATCGCAATTTCAATCATTTAAGTAAAGCACGTGTGCTATCATGTTTTATCTTTTCATAAAGTCTAGTGCCACTAAACTACAAGTAAATACATAAGTACAATTGTGAGAATTTAAACTCACTCGGCCATAGTAGCAGAATCTTCTTAGTCGAAATAGTCCTCCGGTTAAGGTAACTCAAACTCCACGTCGCCTATACAAAAAAAAAAACTCATAATGAGTATTTCTTGGAAGATCTACTTAAACTTGTAACTCTATTCTATTAAGTTCGTCAAAATTCGCATAGAGTGAAATTACAACTTAAAATGATCAAAACTGGCTCATTTTAACTCGGAATTTCGCATATTATGTACCGATTTCTACCTACTCGAATAGATCTATCCATTTCTAAGATTATTTTCTACACACAAGGTCATTTGGCTTGGTAAATGTCACAGTACAGATTCAAAACGAAAAATCCTAGTTCTGAAAAACAATTTTCTAAACTCATCATTTTTCAAAAATCCTTTAACAAAAATATAGATATGTATATAGTTGAAAAATCCTTTGGGTATACATATATAGACTCATATTATATGCAAAAATTCTAATTGTGTTGTCTCAACGATTATTTTTTGTAAAACAATTCATCTTAAAGTATTGAAACTTAAACTTAGCAAATCATTTTCTAAGTGTTTTGAAGAAACTTTATAATTTCTTAGGTTATTGTAAACAAGTATATTCTTACTTTGTTTCCTAATTTCTTTTCTAAAAAAAATAAATTTTCCTATACTTTGGTCTTTTACAATTTTACTTCTGGTGATAAGAATAAAGTTTTCTAAAATTTTCATTAAGTTGTTGATAACCTATTTTGAATTATAGATTTATCCTTAAAAATGGTTTTGATAAATAAGTCTCTTTCCTCTTATGCTTTTATTTATTAACTCCTTAAATTTTATTTCTATAACTTAGTCTTTTAATTTCCTTTACCGATTTTATTTGAAAAAAAAAATCAGCTTTTTAAGTTATTGGTAAAAACTATTGTTTTTTAACTTATTATATTTATATTCTTTTTATTTCTTTGAAAATAGGTTCCTTCATTAAAAACTTGAAAATTATTATTTTTAAAGTGGGTCTATAAATTAATGAGTTGATTTTATCTTAACTTTAAAAACTAGTTTACTTCTTGGTTTTTATTATGAAGTTGAAAAAACTTCAATCTTAAGCCTTTTATGAAAAAGTTGTATACCGACAAATTATTTTACTAAGCTTTAGGTTGTCTTATTATGAAAAAAAGGTGTTTATTTCCTTGGTAAAACTATTTTTATTGTCATTTGAGAAAACTTTGTGAAAGCCTGAGAAAATGTTGCAAAAAAAATCCATTTTCCAAGTTGTAGATAATAACTCCTTTATGTAGTGACTAGTTACACAATAAAAAGTTTAGTTTCGAGTTCTTTTATTAAAGAAAAATTCCACTTTAAATATTATAAAGACGATATCGTTATGAAGATGCATGTATATGAGCATGTAGTATGAAGACGATGAAAATATAAGATAAGAAGCATGATAATAATAAGCAAGATAATATGGTCAAGTATTCAGAACCTTAGCTTCATTAAGGTAACCCGATCAAGTATTGGGAGCCTTAGCTTCATTAAGGCAACCTGGGACTAAGTCCAAAAAAAGAAAAAGAAAAGCAATAATAAGAGCAAACATAGTAATAAGCTTGTTAGTGAGTTAGTTATCATTTAAGCTCTATAATATGTATAGATACACATATAGATAGGTAATATGGTATAAATGTTAAGTTAGAACAATAATAATAGCATGTATATAAGCAAAACGACATAATATGAAATTTATTCATGAATAAGAATAAAACATAAACATAATGTTGCTTCTATAACATTTGAATGTTTAAGAAATATACACCATAGTCATGTTAAGTTACATGACATGGTAGAAGTGTTGGGTTTCCATAGGGTTTTTAAAATTATAAAGATTAATCTTTCGTAGCGGAATTCAAAAAGAAAACCCTAACCCAGTATTCATGTGTATTGATTAGATTAAAACAAAACAAATAGTTTGATTTCGTACCTCTAAAAGCTTGAAACTTGAAATCAATTTGCAATTCGGATCTATAGGTACCGCGAAATCATGATACCGTCTACGGTATCCACACGAACGAGCACTCTTCAAAAGGATCCTTCACGTGCTAGCGTGATCTAGAACATTTCTAGATGATATTGGGATTTTTACACACGACTCTTTGTGCTTCACTCTTTAGGGTTTGCAGATCTTCTCTGCCAGTCTAATGTCAACAGACAAGTCATTAACCCTAGAGAGACCTCCTTATGTTCCTTTTATACTAATGTCATTCTCACATGAGTAATGACATTAGTGCCCCTTAATCTAATTAAGGATAATATTTCATAAAAATATAATTATTGCACATAACAATGTAATAATTTATTATTATTCTTAATAATAATAAATTATTATTCCCATAAGACTTTAAATTTAGTCCATAACCCTTTTGGCTTGTTCTTTTGTGTGTGACCCCATAGGTTCACTTAATATTGGCAGTTAACCTAAAACAATTTTAGTCGACAAAACATAAGCGGCCACTAGCAAGACATTATATTTACCCAAATTAAGTGAAGATCGATGATCCGATTTTTATCTAATCCATAACTTATGTCATTATCCTTTTGTCACATGATCTCTAGATCGAACATAAGGCATGGATAGTGTCATCCTCATATCGTTCAATCTTATCATTTCTCGATTTCTAAGTGAACTGATCAAAACAAATGAAATTGATCACATTATCAATTCATTTGAGCACGGCCATGCATTTCTCAGTCTCACTCATCGAGGGGCCCAGAAATATCTTTCTCATAACGAGAGAGACAAATCCCATCTTAATCACTCAACTTCCTCTACATGATTTACATTATGCCCAATCTCAACCTTTATAATTATTTGGTTAAAGACAATGTTTGATTGAGTTGAAACATAATATTCCTCATGTTGGATTCCATGGTGATTTCAGGTCTAAGGATATGATGACATTGTTATTTTGAGAATCACTTATGACATAAATCCATGTAGTGATCTCATATCAGGTCAGTCTCGTACATAGTTCTCTAACATGTACCTATGAATTTGATTTGTATCTCCATACAAATAAACATCTCATGATTATCAATCAAACCTCATAATAAATTTAATTCATTATTGTTCCCATAATGATGAGCATCTAGGGACATTTAGAATAATTAAATTATTAACGGATCCTTTTATAAAGTAAACATGCAAACAATATAATAGAAATGTTTATGAATGACAATATCTAATAATTGGCCTAGGGCACAATCACCAACAATCTCCCACTTGCACTAGGCCAAATCATACATGTATCTAATACCCATTGACCTAGTATGATGACCATACTTTTGCCTATGCAAGAAGCTTGATAATTGGATTAGTAATATTGTCATTTAGTTGATACTTTGCATATCTTCACAGCATCTGATGCTGTTATACACTCAGCTTTTCTTATAGAATCTACTACAGTATTCTGCTTTAAACATTTCAAGCTTACTATACCTCCATTGAAAAGAAAAATATTGTTATCTAAAATCATCCTTGTCGAATTGGAAACTAGTGTCCGTGTAACTATTTACAACTAGCTCATCATCCAGTCCTCTATATATCAAGAATTCATCTTTTAGTTCTTCTTAAGTACTTAAGAATATTCTTGACTACTGTCCAATGAGGTTCATCGGGATCTGATTGGTATCTACTAGTTATGCTTAATGCATCAGACATATCTGGTCGAGTGCACAATATGGCATACATGATTGATCCAATTTTCGAAGCATAAGGAATCTTGCTCATGTGATCTCGCTCATCATTTGTCATTCGACATTGAGCCTTGCTCAAATTTATACCATGTCACATTGGCAATAATCTCTTATGGAATCTTGCATATTGAACCTATTCAGTACTTTGTCTATATACGCTCTCTGACTTAGGCTAATGGTCTTGCTAGATCTATCTCTATAGATCTTGATGCCTAAAATATAGGTAGCTTCACCTAAGTCCTTCATTGAGAAACAATTTCCTAACCATGTTTTGACATTTTGTAGTGTAGGAATATCATTTCCAATGAGTAATATGTCGTCAACATAAATCACCAAGGAGTTGAATTCTTGTAAAATGGCTCCAAGAAGCTCCGTAAGTGCATATGTACTTAAAATGAAGAGCTATATTTGATAGACTTGAGAAGCTCGGCTCTCCAGTTACTAGGGAGATGGCTACAGATTTGATCCTAAGCTCTTTAACTCCTGGCTATGACCAATTTGTGAAGAATTACAACATGCACAAAATGGATGTGTCTATCATGGAGCTGCATGGGATGCTTAAGAATGCAGAACAAAATGTTAACACAAACAATAATGTTTTGATGGTTCAAAAGGGACAACGCAAAAAGAGGAGTGCCAATGGTGGAGGCAAGGTAAAGCAAAAGGTCAGACCAAAGCAAAAAGGCCCAAGCCTTTACCTAAAGAGATAATATGGAAGCGGTAATGTAGGAAAAGTTTGAATAGTATATGTGTGTAGGAAAAATGGGTAGTAGAGGAAAAGAGAAGAGAGATTTTGGAGAGAGAATTTGGGGAGTGATTTTAAGAGAGTTTTGGTATAGTAAATGAATGTGTGAAAGAAATGGGTGAAAGAAATTGAGAGAAATGGGGTATTTATAGAATTTTTGGAGTGAGAATTGTGTGAATTAAATAAATTGAAAAAGAAAATAAATGTGTGTGTGTGAAGGAGAAGGGGTCGACGTGATCATAGAGGAGAGAGAGGAAGTGAATTCTTTATTTGTTATATATTTTTGTTAATTAAAAGTAATAAGTTGTAAGGTTTGATTATAAGAAAAGTAAAAAATAGATAATAGGTATGTAGAGTATAAAAATAGGTGTAGAAAAGTAGAGATAGGTGAATAGTAATGAATAGTGTAGAATAGTACTATGAATAGTAGACAAGACAAATTAATATCGGTAGTAAAAAAAATACGTTTAATTAAGTTATATGTGATATTTTTAGATACAAAAAAATTATAAAACTGATATTTTTGAAATATTTGTATTTTTACGAGTTTATTGGTATTATCGGAATATTTTTGCTGTTGGGTGCACAGGGTATGGTTTTAGAAAATTGATCACATTCGGATCCAAAAAATACTAAAAATTATCGAATCTGATATTTTTAAGGTTCCTTATATTATTAAGAACCATTATCCATTACTATTTCAATTTCATTGTTTCGGAGTTAATAAGAGCACATGATTGTCGGATCTAATCTACTAAGGTTTGATGTATATTTATTAACCTTAGGGTTTCCGGTTGACTTCTGGTTTAAGGTTCAAGCATAAATCATAGAATAAATTGTAAACCCCCGAAGTTTTGTAATCGAATTAAAGACCTAAACCCTAATCAGAAGTCAACCGGATTCTTAAGTCAACCAAAACCCTAGTTTACCATAACCGCTTAACTCCGGCATTGCCGTTTTCTCAAGCCCTAGAAAACGAAATTGGAAAAGTTAGCTATAATAGTTCGTAATAGCTATAGGTTTTATAAAAATATTAGTTTTGCAAAATTCGAGTGTCCTTTGAACCCGATCGGACACGACTCTCAAAAAACGTGTCCGGGAGCTCGGAATAGGAAAAATATTCGGAATATACCGTTAGACTCATAAAAATATAAGATTTCCAAAAATATCAATTTCGTAATTTTTTGGTAGCTAAAAATATCAGATATCGCTTTTATACGTGTATTTTCTTACTACCGACATTAAATTGCCATGTCTACTTTTACATTGGACTATTTTATACTATTCTACACTATTTACCTATCTCTACTTTTTCTTACAACCTACTCTTACAAACCATACACCTATTTCTTACACATTTTCATTTCCAATACAAATTCACATATTTCATTTCTTACTTTTAATTAACAAAATAACAAAAATTAAAAATTTTCTCTTCCCCATGCAAGGAGTAGCGTCGGCCCCTTCTTTTTCTTTTCCAATTTGTTTTATTTTTCATTTATTTAATTAACACAAATTATCTCCCACATTTTCCTATAAATACCCCTTCATACCTTCACTTCTTTCACATCACTTCTACACTAAAGTTATTATACCAAAATCTCTCTCAAAATCTCTCAAGAATTCTCTCCAAGAAGTCTTAAAAGAAAGCTCTCTTTAGTTTCTTCTTTTAGGTAAACTTTCTTCAAGAAATTCCTATGTTCATCTACTTAGTATGAACTTAGTGTGTGTTTTCTAAAACCATGAAGGTTAAGAAAGCAACAATAGGTTCATACTTTGTTTTTGTTCATAATATTAAATTCCTTTATGTTTCCTTTATGTTTATAACTATCTAATATATCTATATAGCTATATATATTATTTAGAGCATATAAGCTCATTATTTTGTAATTTATTTATCTTTCATGCAATTTATTTACTTCATTGCAATTTATTTATTCCAAGTTGTTTTTAAGACTAATTATTCTAGTCTTAGACTTGTCCTCATCAAGTCAAAACTTTTTCTTTTCTTTTCGGGACTAGTCTTTTCTTAGTCCCGGGGTACCTTGACGAAGTTAAGGTCCCAATACTTGATTTACTTTCTTATTTGCTTAATCTTTCAAGTTATTATGTTTCTTTATATTTCTATAGTTTATGATTCATATTCATGTATGAACATAATGTTTTTGTCTCAACAAAGATAAATGAGGAAGTGTTTTTTTTTTAAACTAAAGGTTCTTGTTAAATAAAAGTAGGAAATATATTTCTTAAAAACTCATGAACGTGCTTGGAAATGATTTTTCTTAAATAAACAAAAGGTTTTACGAAAACTTATCTTTCATCAAGAAAAAGAAATTCTTTTGGAATCATTACAAGAAACAAAAATATCATTTTATTACTTTTTGAATCCAAGTTTAGAAAATAAAACCACACCTTAGGAATTTAAAGTAATTACAAGAGATCAAATTTAGAAAAAGAATATTCATCTCAAATAACTCAAGATCTTTCAAAAGTAAAATAAATATTCCAATAAAATCTCAAGTTCAAAGTCTTTTAAAACCTTATTTTTCATAAGTTGAGACAACTTCATTTACTTCACACGTTGATTATGAGTCATTACATATATGTATATCCCTTTCAAAAAGTTTACAAAATACTTGAAATATTTATCTTTCCAAATGAGCTTTATTTACAAGAAGGAAAACAAGTTTTTGCAAATTCGTGGCAAATCTGGTCGCTGTCTTTTCGGAACCCAAACAACCAAGTTTTATGAAAATAAGCTTATAAATGCGTAGATCTTTTCGAGTAGGCAGAAAACGATATATTATACGCGAAATTCCGAGTTAAAATGAGCAAGTTATGGCTATTTTAAGTTGGAATTTCCCCTTATACGATTTTACCGCGATTTTAAGAGAAGTTTAAGATCTTCAAGAATAGAAGTTTTATGAAAGACTCATTTTGGGTATTTCATCTTGTTTAGGTGACGAGAGACCCGATATCGTCTATCCAGAGGACTATTTCGATTAGACCTACCGATTATGGAGCGAGTTAATTCTTTTCCTAAGTTACATTTCCTTGTTTGTGCTTGTAATTAGTGGCACTAGAAATTTAGGAAAAGATAAATGAACAATTGTTATGAAATAATTGTTGAATGAAAATTAAGTATAAGATGAAATTATGGTTGATCACCTTTAACATGAATTCAACTTATATGGTTAAATGTTTAATTGAAATTTATTCATGCATATCATACTTGTGAGTCACATTTATTTCACTACTATTCTTCGTGTGGGGAAACGAGGAAGTGGTAATTGTGGCTGGTAGGAGCCGGTAAGTCTACATAGGCTAGTAGGAGCCAGAAAGTCTACAGAGCAAGCAGGAGCCGACAAGTCTGCAAATATTGATGGTCGTATGGGCCTGTAACCACCCAACCCTTGTCATGGAGGGCGTTAAATCCATGCTGCACTTGATTTCCGGTTAATCTTGTGTGTTTGGTTATTCATGTGATTGATGCATTACATATGCTTGAATTAAATAACTTGGTTGTCATATGGAAATGTTATATAGTTAGGAATTATCTCACTAAGCTAGATTTGTTTATACCCTTATAGTTTTCTATTACAGTACGATTATCTATGGTTGGCCCCGAGGAGCCCAGTGTGCCAGGTATGAGCTTATGCTACTAGGAGTTTTTGGAAGAAGTTTATGTATTTTTAGTTTTGAACATAGACTTCTAGGAAAAATCTCTATAGTAGACTTATGTGGTAGTTATGTTTATTTTGTTATTAGTATAGTGGAACAAAGACTTTAATGCGAGGGAATGCCCCTAAGATGATGTATGAACTTGTTATTAAATGAAGATCTTATGATTATCTATTTAAGTTTCATGCTTGCTTTTGCTATCTATTTAAACATAATACACCTACGAGTCTCCTACTATCTTGGAAGCACGCCTTGCATATGATATCGAAGCTCCTGCGTGACGATGGATTGTCATTCATGAGCTTTAATATTACATGCGGCGGATTGCCACGTTTAGGATACCCTCTGGGGCGTGACATAAAATCTAAGGGATTACAGAAGGGGAGATGTGTGTGAATTGAGTATTTACCTAAAATTTGTAATTATTAATTAAAAAAAAAGATAAAAAGGATTTGCAATGGATAACTTCAACAAAAGCTATAATGTGTAATTTAAAGAGATAGCGATAGAGAAAATCAAGTCGATATTTTAACGTGGAGTTTGGCCCTTTTCCTACTCTCTACGGTTCACCAATGCCTCCATCGAGGTCTTCACTACCACGTTTATTTCTCACAAAATAATGCTCAAGTTAAGCAATACAACATATTACAACACACAAACATTGTCTAGGCCTCGATTAACCCCTTAACTACCGTTTGTGCGTTCTTTGAGCTTGTCGAGTCTTTGGTTTTGTTGCATCTCTATTAAATGTTATGCCTTATCTTCGACAGTTATTGTTCTTGCTAAAACCAGCAAAAAAACACGCACAAACACACAAAAAGCATGCATATATATATTTGACTAATAAAGTGTAGTTTACAACAAATAAATAGTTAATTGTGCATTAAATTGTCTTGTCAAAATTCATATTGAACTCTAAAGTTCAACAATCTCCCATTTTTTTATGAGGACAATTTATGCACAATCAACTCGTATTTACTATAGCATACTCCCCCTCAATTAAGCATATGGGTTATAGGGAAATTTTCAATTTTCTAGATTCAATTTTCCATATTTCTGATGCTTAATTTTGGGAAAATACAAACTACACTTAATATGTCAATTTCTCCCCCTATCAAAACAAACTTTATGCAAAATGTTAATTATGCACTCACTTCTTCTCCCTTTGTATTCATAAAAAACAATATGATAACATATTTAATACATGCCAGCAAGGAGGGATGCACATATATACACCATTCAGCTAAAAAAATAAATGCCTCGATGGAGGAATTCACCTTTGCCTACACTCATGTAGGACTCTACACCACTTGGCTATGCTTACATAGGACTTCACCACTTGCCTAGACCCACATGGGAGTTCTCCATACTTGCCTATGCTCACATAGGACTTCATCATAGATGCATACACTCACGTAGGACTTAACCACACTTGTCTGTACTCAATTAGGACTTCACCACAGATGCTTACTTCCAAGTAGGACTTCACTACACTTGCCTATATACATATAGGACTTCACCACATATGCTTATACACAGATAGGACTTCACACACATGGATATGCTCACATAGAACTTCACCATAAATGCCTTAACACTTGAGGATTTTGCACCACAATGCCTACACATGGTAGGACTTCACCACATTTGCCTCGTCACATGAGGACTTCACACTAAAGACAGTAAACTCATATATAGCAAATATGCAAACATATCAGAGCACTTATCTTCACTACTATGTAGCAATCAAACCAAATTATCAAATACAAGTATAGACCAGATTTTTAGGCATATATCATACTTAGCAGCTTATTTAGCCTAAAATTCTGTTCCATGTCGATTTGGTTCAATAATACTTTACACTCATCTTGCTTGATTATTCCCAATTCTCTTATTAAAGTGTAGAAACGATCTTCACTCAAGGGTTTAGTAAAAATATCAGCGATCTGATTGTTTGTATCAATAAATTTCAAGCTGATATATTTGTTTAGAACATGATCTCTAATGAAATAATGTCTAATTTCGATATGCTTAGTCCTTAAGTGTCGAATCGGATTTTTAGTCAAATTTATAGCACTTGTATTATCACAAAAAATTGGAACATTTTCAAAACTAAAACCATAATCAAGCAAAATTTGTTTTATCCATAAAATTTGTGCACACCACTGCTAGTTGCTATGTATTCAGCTTCAACAGTTATCAGTGCGATCGAATTTTGCTTTTTAGAGTGCTAAGATATTAAAAAATTTCCAAGAAAATGGCATGTGTTACTTGTACTTTTCCTATCTACTTTGCATCCAGTAAAGTCAGAATCAAAGCATCCAATAAAGTTGAAAGAAGTAAATATTGGATATCACAAGCCAATGTCGATCGTGCCTACAAGATACTTGAAAATGCGTTTTACTATATTCAAGTGTGATTCTTTTGGGCAAGATTGAAATCATGCACATACACATACAAAAAACATGATGTCAGGTCTAGAAGCTGTCAAACATAATAAACTGCCTATTATGCCTCTTTATATCTTTTCGCACACATTTTTGCCTTCTTCATCTTTATCAAGCTTAATACTTGTGCTCATAGATGTTGGTTCTAATTTGCAACCATCCATTTTGAACCTTTTTAACAAATCTTTTATATTTAGCTTGACTGATAAAGGTTCCATTCTCAATTTTTTTGATTTGGAGACTAAGCAAATAATTGAGTTCCCCCATCATACTCATTTCAAATTCATTTTTCATGACCTCAATAGAATCTTTTATAAGACTCATATTTGTAGCTCTAAACACAATGTCATCGGCATAGATTTGTATAATCAATGTATCAGATTTGTAATTTTTAATGAATAAAGTTATATCAATTTTTCCTCTTAGAAAAACCTTTTTTTTTTTTACAAGAAGCCGCTGAGTCTTTCATACCAAGCTTTGAGAGTTTGCTTTAGTCCATAAAGAGCTTTATTTAGCTTAAAAACATGATAGGGGAATTCATTATTTTCAAAACTATGTAGTTTCTCTACATAGATTTCTTCTTTTATAAATCCATTTAAAAAAGTGCTTTTAACATCCATTTGAAATAGAGTTTAAAAGCTGCAAATGCTAAAAGCATTCGAATAGATTCCAGTTGAGCAACCGGAGCAAATGTCTCATCAAAATCAATTCTTTCTTCTTGATTGTAACATTCACCAACCAATCTAGCTTTATTTCTTGTTATTAAACCAGATTCATCCAATTTGTTTCTATACACCAATTTGGTTCCTATAACAGGTCTACTTTCAGGTCTAGGAACCAAAAACCATGCATCATTTCTTAGTAACTGGTTTAATTCATCCAAAATTCATCTTTTTCGACCTCGTTAACATTTTTAAGCTTAAATTGTGATAAGAAAACCAGATTGCTTAAGTTCCTTAAAGATGATCTTGTTTGTACACAATTAGAAGGTTATCCAATTATTAAATCTTTAAGATGTGATTTAGCATAATTCCATTCTTTAGGCAAATTGGCATTATCAGATTCATGCATATCAACATCCAATATTTGTTCATTAACTTCTTTGTTACTATTTTTAAGAGAAATACTATTCAAATTAGCACATACATCATCATGTAAACATGCATCAACAAAGAATCATTAAATACAACATGAATAGATTCTTCAACAACTAAATATCATTTTTTTGCCTTTTAACTCTATAAGCTTTACTTGTTGAATGATATCCTAAGAAAATGTCTTCATCACTCTTAGAGTTGAATTTAGTCAATTGTTCTTTGTCATTGTTTAAAATATAACACTTTGTATTAAAAGGATGAGAATATAATATGCTGGGTCTTTTGCCTTTCCAAAG
This sequence comes from Combretum micranthum, assembly GCA_024138025.1. NCBI lineage: Eukaryota > Viridiplantae > Streptophyta > Magnoliopsida > Myrtales > Combretaceae > Combretum > Combretum micranthum. The sequence continues at coordinate 1,331,125 of JAMXBD010000164.1, forward strand.
TTCATAAGGGGTTTTCTTTAAAATTATTCTTATAGTAACTCTATTTGAAATATAGCATGTCGTATTCACAGCTTCAACCAAAAAATATTTTGGTAAATTATTTTCACACAACATAGTTTTGACCATTTCAATTAATGTTATGTTTTGCCTTTCGGCTACATCATTTTGCGGAGTTATACGAGTTGAAAATGTTTGTTCAATGCCAAGAGTATTACAAAAATTTTCCATTTCATGATTTTTCAAATTCTCTTCCATGATCACTTCGAATTGTAACAACATTAAGATCTTTTTCATTTTGGATTTTCTTGCAAAATCTAAAAAAGACATGATTGGTTTTGTCTTTAGATGCAATGAGGAAGGTCCATGTGTATCTAATAAAATCATCAACAATAATTAAAGTGTATTTCTTTCCTCCCAAACTTAAGATTTGGGTTGGACCAAATAAATCTATAGCAATAGTTCTAATGGCCTAAATGTGGAAATAGCATCATCTAACTTAAAAGAAGTCTTAGTTTGCTTTCCTTTTTTGACATGTATGGCAGATCTTGTCCTTTTGAAAATTTAATTTTGATAAACCTTTGACAAAGATTCTTTTTAACAAGTTTTTAAATGATGTCCATGATAACATGTCCTGGTTTTCTATGTCATAGCTAACTATTGTCATTTTCAAAATATATATAAGTTTCATTTGAAGATTTAAAATCATTTAAATTGATTTTGTAAATATTTTCTTATCTATATCCTTTAAAACATACTTGATTATTGTCAATTCTTTCAATAAAACACTTTTTGGTAGGAAATGTTACTTTAAACCCATTGTCGCACAATTGGCTAATACTTAACAAATTATGTTTTAAATTATCAACAAGCAAAATATTTTTAATAATTAAATCTTGGTTAATGAGAATGTTACATTCACCTAGGACTATAGATTTTTTGTTACCCCAAAAGGTAACACTCCCATGATCCTTCAAGTCAAGTGATGTGAACTTGGATATATATTTTATCATGTGTCTCGAGCATCCACTGTTTAAGTACCATTTGTTGTTGCTACTTGAGGATCCCTACAAGATAAATTATTACTTATTTGATATCCATTTTATTTTGGGTCATTTTCTGTTGGGAGGAACAAAAATTTTTCTTTTAGGAACCTAAATAAGCCGACTTTTATGATTCAAATTTACAGATTTTATTATTGCACAGTTATGTGCAATGTGACTTGTCTTACCACAATAATTACATGTCTCATAAGTAGCTTTAACAGTTTTAGTTTTATGGGACTTGCAATTATTTTGTCTACTATAGCCAATTCTAGATTTATTTTTGGCTCCCAAGAAGTGTGTTCAAATTTTTATTTTCATTTGTAAACTTGGTTATAGTAGCCTTTGAATCATCCAAGCTAGTTTTCAAAGTTATATTTTCATTTTACAAAAATTCCAGCTCTTTAATGATTTCATTACGACAGTTATCAACACATGCAATATTATTATCTTTTATGGTTTTAATTTCAATATCTAGCACATCATTTTTAATCTTCAATTTCTCATTTACTTCTTTTAATTCTTTTTTTTTTTTTTGCTTTTCAAATTTTTATATTTAATATTCATCTTTTCATTTTCTATTTTCAGACTGTTTATCTCAATGTTTAGCCTTTCATTATCAAATTTAACTTATTCATGCTCAGTTTGACAAGTTTCTAATTGTTCTCCAACTTCTGTCATTAAATCCTTTAGTATGCTATTTTTCTTTTCAGCTTTCAACAATTTACAACAAACTTTCTCATACATAGCATGTAGTTCACTATAAGAAGGAGAACAAGGAGATGATACCTCATTGTCCAAAGCCATTAAGCATACATTCTCATCATCCAAGTCTAATAAGTCCTCATCACTCTAAGTCGCCATGTATGCTTTCTTCTTTCCTCCTTCAATCTCCTTTTAAGTAGTGGACAATATTGCTGGATGTGTCTTGGTTTTTGGCAGTTGTAGCATGTGATCACATCATTTCTCTTGTGCTTTGATGAGTTGCGGTCATCCTCTATCTTCTTTATTTTTTACCTCATGAATTTTGGAGCTTCTTGGCTATCAAGACAAGATCTTTTTATTCATTCTCTTCTTCTTCACCACTTGATTATTGTCTTGTGGCTTTCAAGGCAATAGCTTTCTTGTTGCTTTCCTCGCCTTGTTTCTTAATGAGCTCATGGGTTTTGAGCACACTAAGAAGCTCTTCCTTGTTTAACACACTAAGATCTCGAGCTTCCTCTATTGCTGTCCTCTTGACTTCCCACTCTTTTGGAAATAACCTGAGAAGTTTAAAATTAATTTCCAAGTTAGCAAAGTTCTTCCCAAGCATACTTGGAAGATTTATTATGTTAATAGATTTGTTGTGCATCTCATTAATAGTTTCATTTGAGAGCATTTTAAAATTTTCAAATTCGCCGCATAAAAGACTTATTTTGGTATCTTTAACTCTAAATGTTCCTTCATAAGTCTTTTTTAGATCGTCCCATGTTTTTTTACAGAAGGACATGTACAAATTTTATTAAAATCACTTTCATTTAATCTGCAATGTAAAATATTCATCGCAATTTCGTTTAAATCAAGTTTTTTCCAATCATCTTTTGAATAATTTGCTTATGGTTTTCCTTAAATATTAAAAAGGTTTGTTTTCAGTAACATTCCATATCAATTTGTTTTGGGCTTTTAAAAATGTTAGGGTAATTACCCCAATTTAGAAGTGGAGGTTTATTTATAACTTGCTTCTCAAGAAATCCTAGTGTATTGGATCCCATGATCTTTACTCTATTATGCGATTAGGCATGGAAACAATGAAAATTGGCTCTGATACTAATTGAAAATACACTAGGAAAATTTAAGAGGAGGGGGTGAATTGAGTATTTGCCTAAAACTTCGAAATAATTAATTAAAAAAAATAGATAAAAGGGATTTGCAAAGGATAACTTAAACAAAAGATATAATAGTAATTTAAAGAGACAAGGACAAAGAAAATCAAGCAACTTATTTAACGTCGAATTCAACCCTCTTTCTACTTTCCATGGTCTACCAATACCTTAATCGAGGTCTTCACCACCACTTTTATTTCTCACAAAATAATGCTTAAGCCGAGCAATATGGCAGATTACAACATAAAAGGAAATAAACCATTTCCTTTCTCTCTATAGAAAGGTCTCAGATAGATAGTAAAAATAAGAACAGAGTTCTAGAGTGTTTCTCTCTATACAAATATTTGCAAATTTAATGTATAAGAGAACGAGAAAAATAAAGGTTTTATTTGATTGCAATAAAGAGCACATAAATGATTTTGGCACTTCTTTTCTCACTTCTCACACTTTTTCTTTATGTTGGTCTTTTGGACTTTGTATATAAATAATCTTTGAGATTCAAAAGTTCGTTAGACACAACATTTATAACGTGCGAAGTGTTAAATGCACTCCAACGACTCTTTTCTTACCACATTAGCCTCAAATTTTAAGTTGTCGCATCTCAAAATAATTATCGCACCTTACTTGTCACGCTTAAACTTGACTTTTAACAGTTTTCATGCATGCTCTTCTTTGAGGCTTAAATTTTGAACTATCACGCCCTAAACTTGAATACGTCTATACCTCAACGTGACCCTCGACGTCATTGTTTGCTTCCTTAAGCTTTGTCAAGTCTTGTATTTTATATTGGTTGAGCCTCAACTTTTTGGCACGTTGAGTCCTAAACTTAACCCTCAACAAGTCTATTTTTTCTTTTGCCTTTTCGTGTTTGGACTTTGACTTGTCGCATCTTGATCATTTGATTGTTTAGGCCTTAATCAACTCTTTAACTATTGTTTGCGCATTCTTTTAGCTTGTCAAGTCTTTGGCTTTATTGCATTTCAATTAACTATTATGGCTTGCCCTCGATAATCACTGTTTCCCTCTAAACCCTGCAGAAAACATGCACAAAGCATGCATATATATAATATATATATTTATTTGACTAATTAAGTATAATTTACAACAAATAAATAGTTAATTATGCATTAAATTGTCTCATCAAAATTCACATTGAACTCTCAAGTTTAACAAAATTGGGATAGCACTTGGCGTATCATAGTCCTTTATGCAGGTTAGCTTGAAACAAGGATAAAGTGGTTTCATGAAAGTCTGTATTTCGAGCATCTCTAAGCCAAACTAATACGGGTCGATTTACTCCCATGTTGTGCAAGGTTTTTATAGATATTTTAACGAGTCATATACGAAGATAATTATATCCATCTTCTCTATGTTTCATAATCGCAGATTCAGAGTGTGATATAAGAACCTCATATTTTATTATTAAAGAAATGGTCTTTTCTACGGTTTTGATCACATAATCATGCTTTAAACTAAAACCCCTTGTTTTATATATTTATTTATTCTTTTCTTTAGGAATTGACCAATTTGTTAGATCTTGTTCTACTTAAGATATTCTTACTTCATGTTCATTATGAGTATCGTCATTTTGATTAGGATATATTGAGAATGGGCTATTAATACTACTAGAAGAAGAAGTTTTTCTCAATGAACTCATTATAACCTCTTAAATTAAGTTGGTTAATAATGTATAATGGGAACACCCCGCTAACCAACGATTTTACTACCTCTTAAGTCTTATTGCCAAGACCACAGTTCTAGCTTACCAACATCATAAATTATTTAGCCAATTTAATTCGTTGAAATTATAGTAAGTTCACTAAAAGGTCCTTTCTTTTTCTAATAATTATTAATATCCGTTTTCTCCCCTCTAAAATGCTTCCGATACCATTATTGTTCCTCATACAGACAACAAGTCAACATGCATGTTCAAAGTAAAATCGATGTTCACAACTTACCATATGATCGAAAGTCTAGCTAAAAGCCATAACTAGCTTCTTAGAATTTCTACACCTAATGTTTGTCAATAGTTGAAAGACTATCTAAAAGCTACAAGTAGCTTCTTTTACACAAAGTCGTTTTGGTCTTCCTATTCCTGACATTGAAAGTATAGAAATTACAAATTATATATATAAGCTACAAGTTATATTATATATCATTTTTATTTATCAGTTATGATTTATATACATACACATATATATAAACGCAAAAAATATATAGGTTAATAATTTAGAGATTATAAATATTGTATAAACGACAAACAAGTAAGGCATTGATATAATATATGAGTTGTAGGTGTAAGTTATATATACATATATGTTATATTGTATAAGCTATATATACAAGTTATGTGTTATATACGTGTGTGTATAGTATATGGACTAACACATAAATCGACATATATTTGTATACGTGTATATGTTATATGTACCATGTATAAATTATACGTTTATATATAATATATTTATTATGAATAGCATATGTATGTGTATGCGTGTGAGTATGGGTATGGGTATGGGTATATGAGTATATTTATATAGCTTCTTACATTTTGATCAAAATAAGGGTATGATGGTAATTTCAATTTTATTCATAGTTTAACACTGCAATAAATAAATTAAAGTACATGCTGAAATATGCAATTCTAGTAATAAAATTATAGATGAAGTAAACAAGGTAATGCATGATTTTTAGTCTATTAATAGTAACACCATTCCTAAGGCATAAGTTTTCTATTCCCCTTCTATTTCATTCTTTTAAGTAAATGAGTGATAAAAGAAATTACTTCCTTACAAGGCTATTTCTTTGTGAATAGTTTTTTTAAGGAGATACTTAGATAGCTTTGATAGATGATTGTGGATCCAGCTGTAGTGATCATGTGCGTGCAGCGTTTGGCTCGCTATATGTGGCTTCAGAAGAGTGACTTGGTAATGACACGTAAGGATGACTTACAGAGAGATGACAGGGAGGAGGAGTAAGTAATCTCAGATAGGTCGAACGCACATGCGACAGGTGGAGGAGTTATGCAGCATCGACCCTACAATTCTTGGAGAAGGGTGATACGTTCTTCGTTCTAATTCCTATTTGATCTTTGTGATTATAACTCAACAATACAATGATGTTTTTGTAAATATACGAAAATCTTCTAAATGAGGAGGATCATTGAGGTATTTATAGAATTTGACTATTAATAACATCCGTTAGATCGCAATGTGTGTCAATGGCTCAGATGAGTCCTTCTTCTGATAGATTATTCCATGGGCTCATTTTGAATTTAAGCCTATAGAGAGCCTCTTTTAAGTGCATGAGCTTTTTTGAGAAAGTTTGAGAGCGGACAGGCTGGTCCAGAGATCCTTACTCTAAGCCTAATGCCAAATCTCCCATAAGTCATCCAAAATTTCATGGACTTGGCTTTCTGGACCTTGTCACTCAACTCAAGAATCAAACATAGATATTTTATATATAATTAAATTAGCCCTCTATGGCTTCTATGTGGGGTTACCATTATTTCTAATAATAAATTCACAATAAAATATTTATTTGTGATTATTTTAGGTCGTTCATGCTTGACACTCACCCTTTTAGCACCAAAAGCCCTCTCAGGTGCTTTTCCCTTTCGAGTTGTCGAATCCTTAAGGGCGAGATGGCCGACCTGTACCTTTTGCCTTACACTTATAGAAGTTGGAGGTGCCTCCTACGACCTTTTCCTGGGTCGACTTAAAGAGTCAACTAATATTCGAAGATATTCCCCTGCCAACATCACCTACAGAAACAAGGAAAATATTTAATAACTTGTCTTGAAGAAGATGACGACGAGTGAACACACAATGCCTAGAATAACACCACTTGGGTCGTACCTTGAGTATCTCTTTTTCTCTCTTTGAAGAAAGCCTATGGGATGAAGCATTGGAATGGTGAGTCTATCCCATATCCTCCAGAACTATTGCCACTTACCCACTAGCACATGACGTCTATAACCGCTAGGTAGGTCACCTACAAATACTCATCTATCTTTTAAGAGAGGGTAATGTTGCACTCAATTACTTATTTTTATTCTATATATAGACTTATCATGTCAATCTTTAACTGAGACATCGGAGTGGTTGCACCGAGCCAATGCCCGACGAGTTACTAACCAAGTTTCTGTCGTTATAGGCCTCATTCTTTGTGCATGGATCTAAGCCTAAATCATTTAGGTCTAACATTTATTGGATTCGAATAAGCAACACTTCTTTAATACACACATTGACACATATTTTTTTCTATTTAATTTTTTAACATGTTTAAAACCTTATAAACATAAAATTTCCATTGAATAGGCTAAATTGTCAATCTATATACCGACTCCCAATTCACCTTCTTGGAATAGTAGGTTAGAATTTAGATTGTTAGGACAAACGCATTTTTTTTACCACTTTTCAATTGTTTATTGTTTTTTGTTTATTTATATTATCTTATAATTTGAGTATATTTGATATTATTTTTTATTATACTACATTAATAAACAGATTCAATCTGATTTTTTTTTTATTTTTAATAAATCACGTATGCATACAAAAAACTGATAAATATTTTAAATTAAAAGAGTAGTAAGTAAAAAAAAAGAAGCTCTCAATTTCCGAAATATCCAAATCTTCTCTCAACTCCTAAAAGAAAGAAGAAAATCAAGAACCATGCCCTAATTTGCAAATTTGTCCCCCTCTCTTCCTCACTTGCTCTTCTTCTGTCTTCGGATACACATCACACTCGGTTCGATCATCTCATCTCATCTCATCTCATAGCTGCTTCAACTTCTGGTTCTCCCTCTCTCTCTCTTCCCCTCGCCCTCTCTATTATATATGTGTCTGTTGTTATGTGTGTATTTTTTGTATTTGAGATTAAATTATGAGGTTTTTTATTGCTGCTTATATGCCATTTGGGTTCCGTGTAATGAATAAGTATCTCATGAAAGCTACGCAAGTTTGAATCTTTATGCCTACTTTGAACATAATGTTATAGTAATATAAGAATAGACTGATTTTTGCATGTTCTGGAAGGTATTGTATATTTATGATGAAACATGAATGTACGGCCGAGTTAATTCCTAATTGTTTGGTAATGTGGTTACGGATGGGACTTGGGGTTTCTCCAAAATTCATGGAGATCTGTAGATTGTGGTCGGGGGTGGGTGGAGGGGAAGGGGTGTGGTTAGAGAGAGAGAGAGAGATTTCGATGATAATATATCCGCATGTTTGTTTCTTGAGTATGATAGAAACAGTAGCGATGATTTGCACTACTTTGGTCTTAAAGAAGTCAGCTTTCGGGTCTTTTAGCAAAGTTTAGTATATGACCAATATTTATACAATGCATCCACACTGACTGGTTGAAACTTGTCCTGACTGAACAGTGATACCATACAACACTGTATGAGAAAGTTTTAGCTATGCACTTTGTGTCTTATATGGTTTCATGAGTGCTTGTGAAGTAATTACGACAAGGGGCTTCTTGAAACTTGCTCGGAGGGGAAATTTAATTCTGTTTTGTTTAATAACATTTCTTTTATTATAGTGAAAATTTTGCTATACTTCTTTATCAATGTGCCTGTGTTTCCTACCTGGACAGTGATGGTTTACTTGGGCCATCCTGTTGTAGTGTAATTTTAGCGTTTTTCATTTGATGAACAGGTTCTAGCTTTACCATGGTCATATTATTCTTTTTGCGCAAAAATGTTGTCTAGAGTGCAATGAAAGATGGTTAGAAAGAAAATTTAGAGATAGTTGTCCAATGCATGATGGTGATATCATATGCAGCTTGTGAACAGGGTATTTGCACATGCACGTGTGCTGATATATTTCATGTGTGAAGTCGATTTTTGTGATCAGTATTGACTTCTTCTTATGTATTACTTCCTTGCCTCTGCTAAATTTTTTCCCTGCACTCAAATATGTTATTTAGATTGGTTGCAGTTTGCTAAGACATTTATCTGAATCTTGACGTTTTAATGCCTTGCACATTCAGATGAGGAAGCATTAGCAATCTTATTGTTTTTGTGGCTAACATGTCATTTTCTGTTTTCTCTTTTTATTGCCAGACAGATTGAAGACTTCCAGGGGATCATTAAAAGTTTTGATATCCTTTATTTAGCTCAAATGAGCAGATCCGGCCGGCATAAAGAGAAGTATAGAAAGGATGGTGACCTACAGGATAGCACAGATGATGGTACTTCTGCTCGGACACGGCCTTTCACCTTTGAAGACATTATGGCAAGGAGGAGAATGAAAGAATTGTCTCAAAGTGTTAAAGGAGAACATGGAGAAGCAGGAATCACTAGAGGGAGAGCAATGGTAGAGGAGCTTTCTGATATCGAAAAGGCTTGCAATGACATTGAAGCTTTTCCCTCTAATTTAAAAGAACATACTTCAGATGAAGTTATGAGAGTAAGTTCTGTAGGAAGAGGAGAATATGTATCACAGAGAAAGGATAAATCTGATAAAAGTATTGATCAAAAAAGTCACGAGTCTAAGAAAACTTCCATAAAGAAGGAAGAGCCTGCTACCAGGAAGGAAGATAAACCAGTCACTGACCAAGGTAAGGGCTATAATGGCTCTGAAACTAAATCTAAAATAAAGCTTAGCAGTGAAGTGAGGTATAAGGATTACAGAGGTGAGAATGAAGACAGAAATTCTTATAGGAGCAAACATAGTGAACGTCTACGAGATGATCATGTAGGCAAAGATCGAAAGAAAAGCTTAAGGGACATGGGGTTCAAGGAAAGATATGATGAAAGAGATAGGGAGAAATCTGACCGGGAAAGTAAGAGAAAACAGCATGATGTTAATGATCAGGACAGACTCAAAACTGTTGCAAAAAAACATGAATCAAGGAGACGTGATTTTGAAATTATAGAGAAAAAGGAAAAGGAGAATCAATCTCAGTCTCATTATGGTGATGCAAAGATGAGAAGAAAAAGGTCTAGGAGTCGAGAGCATGAAAAAGTTCGAGATAGAAGATCTGCATCCCTCTCACCAAAGGCACATAAACGTGCATCACAAAATGGGAGGACGCATCAAGAGGCTTCATTGAGTAAAGATAGGACTGGAAAACAGCATGTTGATCTTGAAAGGAGATATACAAGTAATGGATCAAGCAAACAGTACCATGGGCATGGTGGATCCAGTGGGCTTGGTGGCTATTCACCAAGAAAAAGAAAATCTGGCAAAGCTACTAAGACCCCTTCCCCGATTAATCGTTCACCTGAGCGGAAAAATGCTGGTTGGGATGTTCCTCCCACTGGTGCTAAAGATGGTAATGGTTCAGTTCCAGAGAGTTTTCCATCATCAAACCAAGCTGTATCTTCCAGTGTTCAAGAGGTGGTCCATAGTGTCTCTGCCGCTCTTAGTATGATGAAGCTGCCTTCTGGGGTCTACAATAGTGTTCTTGCTATAAAGAATAATGCCTCCATCGACTCCATTCAGCTAACAGAATCTACACGGCCCATGAGGAGGCTTTATGTAGAAAATATACCTGCTTCTGCCTCTGAAAAAGATGTTATGGAGTGCCTTAATAATTACCTCCTTTCTTCAGGGGTGAATCACATTAAGGGGACAAAACCATGCATTAGCTGTATGGTGGGTGGCTAACTTATATTAAGTCCTGCTCATGCATTATCTTATGTTATTTTATTTTAGTTTCTGTAAGATTCAAACTACTTGTGGTTTTTCTTTTTTTAAAAGAAAAGGTTATCATGTCTCAACTGCAGATACACAAGGAGAAAGGCCAAGCCTTAGTGGAGTTTCTTACCCCTCAGGATGCGTCAGCAGCTCTTTCATTTGATGGCTCTTCATTCTCTGGCTCCATTTTGAAAATTAGACGTCCAAAAGACTTTATTGAAGTGACTGTAAGATTGTCAATTTCTTCTACTATCTTTCACAGCTCTTATGTAGTACTGCTTGCTTTCTTACCTCATGCTATTGTCATTATGATGTCTGAGATGAGGATTTTCATCCACTCAAAAGTATTGAATATGTTGGATGATTCATTTGATCTGGCTTACTTGTATGTTGTGATATTGTTGTCATAAATAACAGCGGGCACTCCCTGTTCCATTGCTTAAGCTTTTAGATCATATTGATTTTAAGGTGAATCAACTTGGATTTAGAGCAAGAGGTTTCAGCTCAAATCTGTATAAATTACCCCCATTGGATTATTTCTGTGTGATGAGCTGTTTAATCACTATCTTAGCTCACATGTATATGGGAGAGTTGAAGTATAGAATATGAAATCCACACTAGCCTATAAGCTTAAGCTTTTCAATCACATGGCTTCGAAACTAAATTCAACAATCAGCTCATTCATTGCTTGGTCTTAAGTTTATCAGGGTTTAAGCAGGAGCTGTCTTGAATTTGGGGTACATGCTGCTTTCTTTCTGGACCGTTGCAAATGTAGAAAGTGAGATGTTTGTGGGAATTATGGGTGTAAATTTTCTTGCTTTTTGATATTTTCAGATGTGATGCTGAGTCTGTTTTCCACTAAATATCTGGTTTACCCACAGAGCTTATTTGAGAAGAAATCTTTATAGCTAATGAGGGAGAGTTGAGATTCCACCCCCACTCCTCCCTCTTTCTTTTGTGGTGGTGGAGGGGGGTGGTGGATAAATTTTTCTTGTAGGTGTATCTTTTATGGTCCTATGGTGAAAAAGTTTTTTGTATGGAAACCTGGTGTCAACTATTGACACGATTTATGGCATTTTGGCATGGTTTAGATCTGTAGCCTGTAAGTACGGGAGGCCAGTGTTTGTGAAATACCAAACTTGGAAGTTATCAACAGATATGGGTTTTATATCATGCTGGGTTGGTGGAGGATTGGATGTGAGTGGAGGTCTTTTAATATCCCTTTCGTCTTGGTTGATAGTGAAGCCATATTAATTAAATAGTCTTTTCTTTAAGTCATGCTGATTGTAAATGACCTACATGGTGGAATTCTGACTGTGTTCGAGTGGTTGTGAAATATTATTTTCTTAATTGATATATTGTTATTGGATCAATTTAATGCTCTAGTTACTGGTCTATTAATTACAATATCAGATTCAATTGTGGATTTAAGTGATTGTCTTCTGTGTTTCCTTATCTTGAATGTGATTTTTTGGGCTCGTTAGAGAGAATGCAAAGATCTCATAAAATAATAATTTAAGATGAAAAATAGGCTTGACTTTATTCCTCAACATTCTGTCTTTTTATACAGCAAGGGCGGTTACATCCACTTAACCGCTTACCTATTTTTCTCTTTTTATTCCTTATCCTTGATTTAATCCTCACACTCCACATGTTATAACTGCACTGTTGACAGACACCTGTTCACATGGTTACACCACATGACACACATGTGCAGTACACTACATTGTTCAAACACCACCTTATAGACATGCACTATACACCACATCACACAAACAACTATATAATATTTGGACACTAAAATGCACATCACGTAGACAAATAAATAATATGTACAAGCTATCGCTGTCCTCTACCCCCCTTCTTATTTCTTCGAGTGTATATTTGCTTAAATGGAGTGATCTGTTGTCTATCATATTCTTCTCCCACCCCCGACCCCACCCCCCGGGCGACTTTGCGCATGACCTCAAGCGCGAAATTAGGATAGTGTTGACACATCATACTGACATCTTCCCTAGAAGCTTTTGCTGGCGAGTAATACTTCCAATGTACCAATACTCCTGGATATGATTCGCTGTAACAGACATTTCAGATTGCTTTGGGAGAAGGAACACTTTGGCCTAGTCATGTCATGGGAAGAGTAGGCTGAGTGGAGGCTTCTCCAATGAATTTCTTAAGGCTAGATACATGGAATAGAGGGTGAAGCTTGGCTGTTACTGGAAGTTTGAGCCGATAAGCAACTGGCCCTATGCATGCTTCTACTGGAAATGGTCCATATTGCTGATAACAAAGTTTGATGATGGGGGCATAGTTGAGTAAAATCAAATCTCCTTCAATAAAAATAACTTCTCCATGTTTTTCATCATATTGCTCCTTCATAATCTGTTGGGCATGAGTAAGATGGTCACAAAGTTCAGCTAGTGTGAATCTCGATCAAATAAGACTTTTTTTTTTAGGGTAAATAAAAAAAATGATCAAATAAGACTTAGTTCAGCGCTGCCAACTAGATGGTGCCTGGTGTTTAAGATGAGAGGCACGGTGGTGGTCGCCCATAGACCACATGAAATGGAGTGGATTTAAGGTAAGAATGCTAGCTGTTGTCATCGTAATATTCAGCCCAAACAAACCAATCAGTCCATTGTTTAGGTCGATCACCTGTGAAACACCTTAAATACATTTCAATAGCACAGTTAACTGTACTCCTGTTTGGCCATTAGTTCGAGGGTGATAGGTTGAAGAAAACGAAAGTTTTGTGCCACTTAGTTTAAAAGGTTTCCTCCAAAAAATACTTGTATAGGTGACATTATAGTCACTCACGATGGTCTCAGGTAATCAATGAAGTTGAAACACCACGTTAAAAAAAAAAAAAAAAAAAAACTAGCAACTGTGAATTCATTATATGGATGATTAGGGGAATGAAATGGGCATGTTGGGAGAAGCGATCAACTGCTACCATAAGAACAGATTTACCATGGGAATGATGAAGCCCATCGATGAAGTCCACTAAAATATCGAACCATATATGTGTTGGAATTGGCAACTGTTGTAGTAGTCTAGCTGGTTGCAAATTGTCTGCCTTATGCCGCCAGCGTGTGGGATAGGCCTGTACTGGGTCTTGTATTTGTCGCCGCATACCCTTGTAATAAAAGTCTTGAGTTATTCGATACAAAGTCCATTGATACTTTCATGGCAATGGTCATGTATAGCATGAATAATGGTGGCACAAAGGGATGAAGTGGAGTCCAAGTAAACTCTATTTTTGTAAAAAATTAGGCCTTGTTGTATTCTCTGATTATTGCTTAGGTCGTTAGTTTGGATGCGCCTTGTTAATCTTGTAGTTCTAGAGAAGTTAATATCTCTTGACGTACCAGGTAAAAAATTGCAGTGGTGGTGCTGATATAGCGAAGTTCTCATCCCTAATTCATCACTTCTAGAAAGTGCATTAGCTACCTTGTTCTCTTTTCTTGCTTTATATTCAATTTCAAAGTCAATTAACCCAAAAAAAAAAAAAAAAAAAATCAAAGTCGAACCCAGGGAGTTTACTCAGCCAATGTTGTTGTGAGCAAGTCGTGATTCTTTAGTAAAAATTTCAAACTGTAGTGGTCAGTTCATACCAAGAATTTGTGCCGCCATAAGTAGGCTCTCCAATGGTGAATGGCCTTTGTCAGGCCAATTAACTCTTTTTCATTGGCTGGTAGTTTAAGGTGTTGTGCAAATGGGTGACTGAAGAAACAAATTGGACGGTTTTGTTGCTGCAGCATGGTAACAATTCCCATGTCTGATGTATCACATCCACTACAAACTGTTGAGAAAAATCCGGTAGTGCCAATATCGGGGCTTTTGTCATGGCATCTCGTGGTGCGATGAAGGCACATTCAGATTCTTCCTTCCAAATGAAATTGTTTTTGTGGAGCATTCTAGTTAAAGGATTTGCTATAAGACCATGATTTTGAACGGATTTTCGATAATATCTGGTCAGACCCAAGAATCCCCACAATGCCTTGATGGTTGTTGGTTTTGGCTATGAAAGCATGGCTTCTATCTTTTGTGGATCTGTCTCAACCCCTTGGTCCATAACCAAGTGACCTAAATAAGATGCCTTTGAGCAAAGGCATAGTTGGATTTTTTCAAAAACAACCTTTTCTATCTCAATGTAGAGAAGGCCGTGTTTAAGTGTTGCAAGTGTTCCACCCATGACATGCTATAAATAAGGATATCATCAAAAAACACCAATACAAATTTCCTTAGATATCCTTTAAATACCTCATTAATTAATGCTTGAAATGTTGAGGAAGCATTTGCTAATTCAAACAAGCATCACAAGAAATACATAGTGGCCATGATGAGTTCGGAATGCCGTCTTCTCAACAACATCCAAATTCATTCTTACTTGTTGATATCCAGAAGGCAAATCAAGTTTAGAGAAATGACAAGCACCATATAATTCCGCTAACGATTCATCAATCTCAGGAATGGGGAACTTATCTTTAATAGTCTTTTTCGTTTAGTGCCCGGTAATCAATGCAAAAATACCATGTATTATTCGCCTTTTTAACCAATAACACTTGTGAGGAATAAGGTGATTTACTAAGTTGGATAATCCCCTTATTAAGATTTTCTTCACGATGACGTTCAAGTTCATCCTTTTGATGGTGGGGGTAACATAGGAATGGTCACATGCTGTGCTGGTGGCAACCTTTGTGGTGCTTGAAAAATGTTTGTGAATTTGGTTAAAGGCTGCTGCAATTCTTGACGTCTATCATCCTCCTGTATCGCTGCAACAACTCTTCATTTTCTACCTCTGTTAAAGTCCCTTGGAACACCACCTCTTTCCCTCCTTGAATAAACTCCATTTTCATTGATGAAAAATCCCATGCTATTGGCCCTAGCAATTTAAGCCAATTAACTCCAAGAAATACATCATACCACATGAAGGCAAAGAATATAAATCCACTTCAAATTGCTCACCCCCCACTTCTATAGACATCTTCCTACGATTCCTCCACTATATATTCTTTCCTCATTTGCCACGACCACCTTCAATTTATCTTGAACCTCAACTCACAAACCAAGCGTTGAAACAATAGTGGTGCTGGTGATGCTATGGGTGCTTCTAGAATCAATAAGCACAAGAATTTTGTGGCCATTAATCAATCTTGGCACCTTTATCATATGGGCCTTTGTCAAACCTACCATTGCTTGTAGTGATATTTCAACTTCTCCTTCCCTCTTTTCTCCTTTACTTCTACTACCTCTCTTGAATCACCATCTTCAATCTCCCATTCCACCGAAAAGAGCATTTTACATCTCTGGCTTGCCCATGGCCCACCTTTCTGCCATTTTGGACTTACTTAACCTCTTAATATATGGCTATCATGCTGTTGCAGGAGGAGCCACTACTGTTCGTCGTCGATTATCTACCTCTTCCTTCCCACACACTCCTCTTTTTTAAAATAATCTTGCCAAATTCATGGCTTGTGACAGGCTGGTGGGTTTATGAAGTTCCACCTCTATTGCTCTAAAATCCTTCTGCCCACTAATGAAAATCCCTCTCATGCTCAAGTTTAAGAGATGCAACTTGGGCTAATAGTTGTTCAAATTGGTGTTTATAACTCTCCACTTTACTAAGTTGCTGCAATTTCGACAATTCGCCAATTTTGTTGCTTTGTATAGGAGGTCCAGATCACATAAAGTCTTGAACTTAAGCCAATCAAGATGGGAATATTCTTACCTTGTTTTCACATACCATAACTGTGCATCTCCTTATAAATGGAAAGTAGCAATCCTCACCCTTTCCTCCTCCTGTACTTGCTGGTGCTCAAAAAATTGTTCACACCTGTTGATCCAAGCTAGTTGATCCAAACTTCCATCATACCATGGAAAATCCCACTTGGTATATTGTAGTGTAGCCACTCCATTCTCCCTCCTGCTTTCGTTCCGGTCATCACTCACTTCTTCGTTTGCGTGATCTACCAACCTTTGGTAGGTCCCTTCCCGAGTTAAACTCTCCATTTGGGCTGCAAATAGGTCCTGCCTTGTCTCCATACGCTTCAAATGAGTTCGATAATCTTAGTACATAGAGTTTAAAGCCTCCAATTGTTGCTGCACCTTCTTCAAATCATCTATAAAACCTGGCTTTGATACCGATATGTTATTGGATTGATTTGAGGCTCTAGTTACTGGTCTATTAATTATGATGTCAGGTTCAATTGTGGATTTAATTGATTTTCTTCCATGTTTCCCTGTGTTGAATGTGATTTTTTAGGCTCATTAGAGAAAACCCAACGATTTCATAAAATAATAATTTAAGATGAAAAATAGGCTTGACTTTATTCCTCAACATTCTCTTCTTATACAGCAGGTATGGGTGGTTACATCCACTTAGCGGCTCACCTATTTTTCTCTTTTTATTCCTTATCCTAGATTTAGTCCTCACACTCCACATGTTATAACTGCACTGTTGACCGGCACCTGTCCACATGGTTACACCACATGACACACGTGCAGTACACTACGTTGTTCAAACAACACATCATACACATGCACTATACACCACATCACACAAACAACTATATAATATTTGGACACTAAAATACACATCACAGAGACAAATAAATAATACGTACAAGCTATTGCTGTCCTTTGCCCCCTTGTTATTTCTTCTGTACACTTGCTTAAAAGGAGTGATCTGTTGCCTAACATATTCTGTCTCGAGAATTGAGTGAAAAATGTCTTATATGACATCGGGTGATGCTTTCATATGTGTGAATATTTTCAGGACATGCCTCTATGTATGTGCACATATAATCAGTATCAAACATTTTTTAGGTGAAGACAGTCAGTATCAACTGACAATTGTGCATACTAACTAGTTCCAATTTCCCCTCCTCTCACCGTCTGATTAAAACTCCTCTTGACTTTTGTCCTTTTAATATTTTTAATCTTGTCACATGTTGACCATGTAATAACTAATATTATACTATGTGGTATATAGTGTTATATGATAAATAGTTATATATGCTATATGGTGCATGAAATATGCTACATTTACATACCTAGGCATGATTTAGTCTATTACACGTCCTTGTCTCTTCCTCTTCTCCCCCCCCCCCCCCAAAAAAACCCCCACCACAACAACTGTATTGTTCTGCAGCCTGCATTTTACAGACTCAGCCTATGCAATTGCCCGCATTAAACACTGTTCAGAATAATTTAATCTGTCCAGTTTCTTATTTGGTCCGCCAAACAAGGCCTAAGTGCTTATGGCATTGTGCATTGATGATTTTAGTTTAGAAGCACCATTTAGCTATAAGAGGTGTGCTTGCGTTTTATTTTGTATCTGTTCAATATCCTTAGTGATCTATCTTCTATCCTTCTATGAGAACAACTATTTGTACTAGATTGAATGATTTCTCTCTTTTCTTTTCAGACAAATATATGACATTTGCTGATAGATTTTTTTCTCATACTTTTGATTTCTAAGGTAGATTCTCGTGATCATCCATGTTGTAGGTTTTCAGTCAGTTCCTATTTTCATGCAGACTGGTTACACCAACGATACAGCCGAGCCATTTAAATCTGCAGCTACAACTCCTTCCTTGAGCAATATAGTGAATGATTCACCTCATAAGGTACTATAATGTTTTTCCCGTTGAATTTCATTTATCTATATGCTAGCTGACATTGCTTCTGAGTTGCTGCAGCCATAAGAGTGAATACACTAAAGCTATGTAGTATAAATGTATGATATAATAGTATCATTATAATAATGATTTATTAGGGAAAATATGGAATAAATGACAAAAAAATATCAAATTAATGTATCTGCCATATAAATGGGGGATCAATTACCAAATTGGAGGATGATCATGCTCACATGTAAACTCTGATCATTAACTATTGATAGAGTCTCAAGAATTATCTTAAGCTGGTCACTTACCTAGAAGACCTACCAAATGGAGATAACATTCTTAATATATGG
Organism: Combretum micranthum; assembly: GCA_024138025.1. NCBI lineage: Eukaryota > Viridiplantae > Streptophyta > Magnoliopsida > Myrtales > Combretaceae > Combretum > Combretum micranthum. Next base: position 1,349,657 of record JAMXBD010000164.1, read on the forward strand.
CTACCACATTGCTATTAAACAATAAAGACAATTTTTTATTTCTTTGCATGACTTGACTCATGTTTTGCATGTTTAGCAAGCTGGAAGAATTGAAGGGTAAAGATGATCTGAGTCAATTTTAGTCTGTGGCAATTGAAAACAATACCTTCATCCAAAAAACTGACAATAATTCCATTATGAAAGTAATAAAAAGGAAATGAATTTAAATCAACAAAACCTAAGGGGTATGAAGAAATAAAACCATATATGAATTCAACATTATTATTGTTGTCTGATGTAGCTTGCAAATAGTCCTAATTGGATAAGAATGTGGAAGCAGCAACTATATATATTAAAGTAAAACATATTCCCAAAACTTTGTTGATACATGATTGTTAAAACTAATGTTAAACTCTTAATATATATGGTCTAACTTTCAATTTTTTAAGAACACATTTTGATCTTAATAGGAAAAGTGAGATATCCTTAAAAATTATTTAGGCTTTACTTGTTATTCTTTGTTCCATGAAAGGGATATATGCATTTTATAATACAACTCGTATGAGTATTCATAAAAAAGTCTAAAAGAAAATTGTTTATATTCCTTGGAAGAATGTGAAATTAAGCATTTTAATCTTGATTAGAAGCCATTGCCAACAAATTATAACCTATTGCAATGCATGCTTGTGCATGTGTTGAGTTTACAGGAACTGCAGATATTCCTGGTGAGAATGGGGTAAGGGTGTGGAACAAGATGAAGGAGAGGACTTATTTGATTTTTGTTTTCTCTATTTCAAACTGATTGAATAAAGTAATTGGTGTATAAAACACATTCACTTGGCATGTCTTGAAAACCAATTTATTTTTTGAATCCTAATTTTTTTTACCTTTTAGGTGGTTTTCCAATTAAAACTGCCTAATTAGTTAAATGCAGTCTTGAAAGTGTTGAGATGAATGATTGTGTTTTGGCTTAATCTATAAGATGCTGACTTTGTTGCTTTGGAAGATTTCATTGATATGGTAGTACAGATTGGGGAATCCGTGTGTTTATGGATCTAGTGGTATATTAAGGGGTTTGCAATATATTTCTGAGTTTTATGAAATTGAAAATTAAAGATATGAATGATCTATACACACTAAGAAGAGAATCAAACTAGTTGTTTTACTTAATCAATATGATGTACAATCAAAAGAAACTACATAGAATAATCTTGATAAAGAAACTCAATTATATTCAATAGGGCTTGGAAACAATTCCAAGAAAACCAAGGGGCAATTGATCAATGTTAAAAGATAACAAAAGATGTCTAATGTCACAGGACGAAGTTTCACCCCTCAAAGAGTTCTGATGCAGCGCTCAATTATCTCTCACATTTTCGTTTGTTGCTAATCTGGATGACGAGCCGACCTTATCTTCCCAGACTACCTAGGTCTGTTCGAAGTCTCATATTCTCATAAGGAACGCTTTCTTGGCTTTACTACGACCATCCATATGTTTAGGAGGTTTAGTTATATCAACTGGTTTCGGCCTGCCTTGTCCTCATCAGGAGAGCGGCATCAAGCTCCCAACCAGTTTGTTCATGGGAGACTAGACTCGGCTTCAGAGACAATCCATACTACGAACAAATCCTCTGCTGATGCTACTTATAACTCTATATGCCCAAGTTAAACACCCCATAAAGCCCTCAACTCTCAAACCGTGACATCTAAGATCCCTGCTGATATAACTCTAATGACCTTTACACTCCTGCAAGTTGGACAGGGGCAATAAAGGAACATAAAAACCTAAACCGGTATAGAAAAAACAACTCAAAAATAGGCAATTGAAATAGGGAACGTAGGCATGCTGGTAGACATAGCTGTGTGTTGGGGTGGAATGCGCTAGACGCTTGAATTAGGTGTTGTTCTAGATGTTGTCACGATCGTGTAGCGCTGGTCATGGTCCTAGGCATGGCTGCACCCTACGTTGTGATCTTAGCCAATTCATTTCTCTGTCATCTTCCTGCTCATGGTTTTGTACATAGGCGAGCCATCACGCACATGCGTGCTATGGTCTGTGCATGCCTCTGAAATGTCTTTTGCTTGCCTAGATTCACTCATGGTCTTTGGCATGGACGTAAGCCTTAATATTTGTGAGTTTTCCTACAAGTTTTGCCTTTTCTCCATGCTTAGACACAAATAGCTCATGCCCCTAGCAAAGTGTATCAGATAGCCTTGTAAATACTTTTATCTCTTCTTCATTCGGCTTATTAAGAATGATTTGTTGAGCTAAGTTATCAATTCCTTAGCTCTAGAATGAGTTATCGGTCCAAATGAATCATGATTTCTATCATTTCCCCTGGGCTTATGGAGATTTGTTCTCAAATCTTGTTCAAACTCATTTGGAAAATATGACGATAAATCTCTCATTGAAAGTATCTAAAAATGCCTCCAAAATCATATGATAAATCAACTTTATAGGCATTCTCATTAACTTGCTCAACTATCTTACATGGCACATCGGCTCAAGTGCTAACTTTTGTCCTCTCGTTCCTGGAAATTGATTTGTCTTAAGGTGATTCCATTCAAAATCACCGACTTAAACTCAACTTTTTGTCTCCCTTTGTTTCTTCTTTCTTTTATCTTGTCATTTTGCCTTTGCAAGTAATCATATACTCTTTGATGCAGTTTCTGAATTTGTCTAGCATATTCTAATTCACTTTGGCTACCTTCAGCAATTTGATCTTTAGGAACCAAATCTAATGGTTATTGGGTTAGACCCTTAAACTACTTCAAAAGGCGACTTGCTCATCATATTATTGACTAAATGATTATAGGCAAATTCCACAATAGGCAAACATGAATCTGTTACACATGACAGCTCACATGACGAAGTTGTTCCGTTGGCGCGTGTGTATACGCATGGGAATAAGAGCAGTTCGTAGAGACTGTGATAATTATGTTTGGATGTGTTATGTTGGAAGTCTCATTTTTTTTTTTTTTTGTTTTATTTAGTTGTAGGAAGATTAGTTATATCATTAATATATTGTGTTACGTGGTGTATTACCTGTGTCATGTGTTGCATGGTCTTGTGTAGGTGTCACGTGAGTTGGGTTGTGTCTTTGAATTGTGAGGGAAATAGTGATAAGTGTCAAATAATATCAATTAAATGGGGAATATAAGAATAAAGGTAAAAGTTGTGGGATTATATGTTTCAAAAATTATTTTAATTGTATGAGATTTAGGATTCTCTCTAAGTAGCCTTAATGTAATTATGAAAAATAAGTAAATTTGGTAGAAGAGTGGACAAGGGCAAGAAAATTGATGAATAAGATATTATCTTAAATCACCTTATAGCAAGATCCTGTTATAGCTTGGTATCAGAGCTAAGCTATATGGAAGAGGTTCTACTACTTCAATAGCTGTTTGAATCCTTCATGGCCATGCACAAGCAGGACAGGGAGCAAGATGATGCAAGGGAGCAATAGATGGCTCAACAAATCTAGAGTTTGTACTGGGAAAGCAAAAGGTTTGAGCGACAACAACATGCACGAGAAGGGAACAGGGGTTCTTAAGTTCTCAAGGTTGAAATTTCCGAAGTATGATGGAATAGGGGATCCATTAGGATGGTTGAATCATTGTGAGCTCTATTTTAAACATCATAGAACTTCAAAGGAAGAGAAGTTGGAAATAGTGGCTTCTCACATGGAAGGAGATGCACATATGTGGTTTTTGAAATTGAAGATCGGTCAGGTTTGAAATGGGGTGAGCTTAAGACGTTGTGTAATTTGTGGTTTGGACCTCAATACATAGCAACAAACTAGGGGAATCGTCCAAATTGAAGCAAGTAGGGTTGTGGTAGCATATCAAAGAAGATTTGAACAATTGGTTGCCCATGCTCATACATTGACACCAGAACAGGAGGTTGATATATTCATAAGCCGACTTAAGGAGAACATTGTAGCAGAAGTTGAAGTACACCGACCAAAAGACTTGATAGAAGCCATGAGTCTTGCTAGACTTTTTGAAAGAAAGAACCATTTTAAGTTCAAAAAAATCCACTTATACCAGCCAAAGTTTGGGTAAAACACCTTATGTGCAGAAGCTAACACAAGTAGAGATGGAAGAAAGAAAAGCTAGAGGGTTTTGCTTCAATTGTGACTAGCCATTTACTATCAGGCATTGCTGTAAGAGATTGTTTGGGTTGGAGTGTGAGGAAGAGAAAGGTGAGTCCAGTGATGAAATTGGCCTGTCCAAGGATAGTGATGATGAAGGTGTTGAAATTTCCTTACAAGCCATGGTGGGATTGGGAAAATCACAAGCTATGAAATTATGGGGACAAATTAAAGGTATTCTGGTTTTAGTGTTGGTGGATTCCGGAAGTACACAGTTTTATAGATGCAACAGTTGTGTTGGAACTTGATTTGACAATGGAGCTAAGAGATCATCTAAAAGTTGTAGTTGCAAATGGAGATAATGTCAGCAGTGGGGGAACTTGCAGAAACATGGAGTTGAGCAAAGTGGTCTTTTGAAGTAGAATTTTATACTCTACTACCATGCGGGGTGGACATGGTGCTTGGTGTGAATTGGTTGAAGTCTTTAGGACCCATCTCTTGAGATTTTGTGAAAATGCAGATGAAAGTTAGTCTACAGGATGAAGAAGTGGTGTTGCTAGGGGTGGATGAACCAACAAGAAACCAAGCACTAGTGATTGCCATTAATGAGAGAGAGAGAGAGAGAGAGAGGGGTTTTGCTAATGGAGTCTGAGGATCCTTTTCAGCCTTTACAAGGATTACCACTAGAATGTTAATACGATCATCAAATTTGACTCCAACCAGGAACATAATTGGTTGTGGTGCGACCATACCATTACCTCCATCATCAGAAGGATGAAACAGAGAAGCAATGTGAGGATATGCTCCAAAAAGGAATAAGCCGGCTAAGTAAATCTTGTTAGTTTAAAAATCAAATAAACATGGAGATTTTATGTAGATTACTAAGCCCTTAATGAAAAAACTGTTAAGGACAAGTTTCTTATTCCGGTTATTGAAGAATTATTAGAAGAATTGCATGGATCCAAATATTATTCTAAATTGGATCTAAGCTTTGGTTATCATCATGTGCATATGCAAGTTGTAGATGTAGAGAAAATAGCTTTTAGGACACATCATGGCACTTCGAATTCCTTGTCATGCCATTTGGTCTCACAATTGCGCCTTCTACGTTCTAGGCACTAATGAACGAGGTGTTCAAGGGGATTTTGAGGATGTTTGTCTTAGTTTTCTTCGACGACATATTGATCTATAGTTGGTCATGGGTTGAACACTTGTAGCACCTACGGAAGGTGTTTTTTTTTTTTGTTTCATGAAAATAAGCTTTTCTTAAAGAAATCTAAATGTGACTTTAGTCAGAACCAGATAGTGTACTTGGGCCATATGACATCACAAGGAGTAAAGGCAAATTTCTCCAAAATTGAAGCGATGCTCTATCGGCCGAAACCAGTAAATGTCACGTCTCTGAGGGGATTCTTAGGTTTGACAAGGTGTTATTTGATGTTTGTAAAAAAATATGCTCGAATTGCAGAGCTGCTGACCCAAATGCTATGGAAAAATGGATTCAAGTGCACAAAATTGTCGGAGAAGGTTTTTGAAGAATTAAGGAGGGCAGTGATAGAAGCACCGGTGTTGGCATTACCAAACTTCACTCAAATTTTTGTAGTTGAATATGATGATGCTGATTTAGCAATGGCCGCGGTGTTGCAACGACAAAGGAGACCCATATGATACTGAAGTAGACCTTTTGCACAAAGGCATATGAAGTTGGCTGCCTATGAAAAAGAACTTAATGGATTAGCGAAGGCAATGAGGCATTAGAGGGCATACTTGTGGGGAAGAAAATTTGTTGTGAAGACTGACCACTACAATTTAAAGTTCCTACTAGAGTAAAGAGTAACATCATCGCAATACTGGATAAGTAAACTTCCTGGGTATGATTTTGAGATTGAGTATTGTGTTAGTTGTGAAAATAGTGGTAGATGCACTATGTAGGTGTGATGAAGAAACGGGTCAATTCTTTGCTCTCTCTCCCCCTTAAGCGCATCTCTTCAACTTGATTAGAGAAGAAAATCGCAACCAACCAGAGTTGCAACAGCTTTACCTGTAGATACATAGGAGGGGCATGTAGCATAAAACAATAACTTTGTACCCAACCCCCTCCATAAAGTCTTTTCAAAATAGCTAAAAAATTTTCTCTATCAGAGACGATAGACTGTGGGATACCATGGAGCTTGACTACCTTTTGCAAAAACAAACCAAAAATATAAATGGCAATGAATGAAGTGTGCCATTTTACTAAACTGATTTACTACCTCTAGAACTAAGTCATGTCCTTTGAGTTCTAGGAAGACCCAAAACAAAACTCATACTCAAATCCACCCATGGTTTAGTAGGAATAGATAATGGCATATACAACTCTTGTGGTTCACTTTTACTCTTAGCTCTCTTACAAGTTTAACATCCTTCAATCACTTTGTGAACATCCTTAGTTATGCTAGGCTAATAGTAGTGCTCTTTCAATGCATTAAGAGTGCAATGGTTATCAAAATGCTCAAAAAGTCCACTGCCATGTGCCTCTATAACAAGCATCTCACACATAAAGCGATGTGGAATACATAGCTTTCCATGTTGAAACAAATAACCATCGGTCGTATGATAACCAATGTTGTCAGAACCGGACTAGAGTTTGACTCGGATAGGCTAGGGGGTCGGGTTGAGGGGTCGGACCGGGTTCAACCGGGGGTCGAATCGAGGTCACGAAAAATTAAAAATATAAGGGATAATTTAATTATAAAAGACCAATATGTGTGTAATCACTCAATTAACTCTATATTTAGATCAAATTCATTAATTAATTATTAAATAAATATGATTTAATGATTATATTTTATAAATTTATAATAAAGTATGAATAAATATTTAAATTTCTAATTTTTTATTTTATTTTTTTGGATCTGGGTCAACCGGTTTGGTTCGACTGGTTCAACCCAGTTCGACGGGGTCAATCCGAGTCTCGCCGGTTCGTTACAAAAACGAGTTTTAGGCGAAATCCAGCCTGACATTAGTACCAGTTCCGGTCGAACCGGATTGAATCGGCCGGTCCGGGCCGGTTTTGACAACCATGATGATAACTATTCGCCAAATCTTCCTTTATTACAAGCTACAACAATAGGTTCAAAGTCTCTATCTTTAGAATATTGTCCATAATATGCTGAAAGCCAACTTTGCTTGCATAGAATTCAACAATATATGCCTCGTAGACAATGCATTAGCTACCATATTAGTATCACCCTTTGTATACTCAATGGTATATGCAAATGACTAAGAATTCAAACCATCTCGCATGTCTCTTGAGTAATTTACTTTGACCTCTCAAATATGTCAAAAACTCATGGTCAGAAAATATAATGAACTTTGTAAGTAAAAGATAGTGTTGCCATACAGTAAGAGCTCGAATCGTAGATGGAATAATTCCAAGTTGCTTCATGTAGCTTCTCACTAAAGTAGGCAATGGGATGCCTCTCCTGCATAAGAATCGTAGCGGCTCCAACATTGGAGGCATCATACTTAAGTTCAAAAACCTTGTTAAAATCTAGGAGCACTAATACGGGTGCTAAAGTTGGCTTTTGCTTAATCATTTAGTAATGGCCTTAACCTTTTCATTATCAACACGGATGCCTTTTTTAGATACAATATATTCTAAAAATTTTATCTCATGTTGATAGAAAATACACTTTTTCAAATTGACATATAATTTTTCCTTCCTTAAAGCCATGAAAATCGAAAATCGATGTCATGTGCAAGATATGGCTATCCAAATTCAGGCTATAGATCAAGATGTCATTAAAGTAAATCATCACAAATTTTCCCAAGAATTCCCTCAACACAATTTATCCATCTCATGACAGTATTAGGAGTAGTGGACAAGCCAAAAGGTATCACTATCCACTTATAAAAATCATGCTTAGTCTTTAAATCTGTTTTTCATTTATCTCTTGCCTTTATTCTTATTTAATGATACCCACTTTTCAAGTCAATCTTAGAAAATAATTGGGTATCATACAATTCATCAAATATATCATCAAGTTGAGATATACAATACTTATATTTCACAGTAATGCGATTTATCATTGTACTATCCATGCACATTCTTCAATTACCATCTTCCTTTGCTATTAATAATACTAGCATCGAACATGGACTCATGCTTTCCGTAAAAACCTTTTCTCTAGCAATTCATCAACCTGTTTTTTCAATTTATTAGCCTCTTCAAGATTCATTCTATAGGTTGACTTATTAGACAAAGTAGCTCCAAATATCAAATCAATTTGGTGGTCAATTCCTCTCAAAAGAGGTAATCCCTTGGGAAGCTTTTTAGGGAAAACATCAGAAAATTGCACCAACAATTGTTGAACTGTATCTAGAATAGTAGAATCACTCATCATCCCCAAAGCTTGTCTCACATGTAACAAATTTATTGCCCACTGGCAAATTCCTTCTCCACCACTGCTTGTGTCAACAACAATAATTCTCTTTTAGAGGAATTCAACTCCTTATGTGTTGGTTTTCACAGCCTTAGGACTCAGGAAACAATTTAATCCTTTTACCATTAAATAAAATAGAATAAGTATTGTTTGTATTATTATGATTCACATTTTGATCAAATAACTAAGAATGGCAAAAAATATATGAGATGTACTCATAGTTACGACATCATAAATCACCTCATCCGTATAATGATTAGGCAAAGAAATAAGGATCGATACTTGTTTAGTAACGTAAACAGAGCCATTGTCATTAAGTTAACACAGCCGATATGGTTGTAAATGTGTTGTGATTGAAAGTTGTAATTTCTTTACAAATGCCATTGTTGCACCCACCAAGATCAATAATAGCTGCACAAAACGGTCCCATTCACCAAAAATTTAATATGAAATATATTTTCCCTTTGTTCTTGATCAGTCACTGGTGTTATACTTAAATTTCTCCTCATCACATCATTTAAGGGCACAACAGCCCCAATTACCTGCTCAGTTGATACTTCATCCTCATTAGAATTATAATAGCTATTTTTTCCCCTCTCACCATCACTCTCCAAGCAGCCTTCACGAGTGTAAACAGCATGCTGATTTGGACATTGGCAGCCATATGTCCATAAACCAAGTACTTAAAACATTTAACGTCTAGTTCCTTTTCCAGTACCACCATATTTAAATGACTTAGAGATGGACTTCCTCTTTTCATTACTAGACTTCTTATTTCAATACTAGATTTCTTAGGACTCGACTCATGCTTTTCCTTATTCTTGTAATTATTAGTACTCTTCTTTTTATCATCAGACCAATAAGATCTCTTACTACTTTTAGAATTAGAAAAGTTATCTAAAGATTTATAAGGCTTATGCTTGTGTTTTTTTTCTACTTTCTCTGCAATCAATATTGCCTCCTCCAAATTATCAATCCTTTGAAAGTCCACAACATTAGCAATATTATATTTCAACCTAGCAATAATTTGAGCAATAGTTTGATCCAAAGTCTCTATAATTTGGATATGAATGGTATGGATATACTCTTATTGTCTTGATGCTAAGTATGAATCTCATCAACTCTTGGCTATAGTAATTGGGAAAAAGCCTCCTTTGCAATAAATCTTGTATCTCCGCCCTAGTAGTACATCAAACTCCCCATTCCTCCTTCTATTAGCCAAATCATTTTTCCACTAATGCTCCGCATAGCTTTTAAACTCAATGGCAGCAGGTTTAACTTGCTGCAAATCATCATAATTATGATAATAAAAAAGCTTCTCTCAAGGATCTTCGCAATCAATGTACTTATCCACTCCTCCGGTACCATCAGAAGATAGAATTTTTATCTTTACAATCTCAATATCACGCAAATTTATAGGTCAATGCCCATCATGGTGATCATCCAAATCATCATAGTCCCCAACTTGATGTCTACACACCAGCTGGCGTGCAATACCCTCTACCTCTATCACCTACTCTACCTTGGTCACATACTACACCATGGCCACCGAGGGGAGACTGACATTCTGGACTAGCCTCTACTTCTTTAGCAAATTCATGTTCATGTACTTCTTGATTACGAGGGTTTTCCTTACGGTTTGCCCAACATTTTTAGGATTTGGGTTTTTTGATGCATCATCACTTGCATATCTTGCATCAGCTCTCCATAGAATCCATCCACTCACTCATATTAATGGTACTCTCTACCTTAGGAGCTTTGTCTTCTTGTTATTGTTATCGGATTTATTTGACATCTTCAACAATAACATAACTTGCAAATCAAGCAACAACTCGATGAAGCTTACTCCACAAGCAATAATCACTAAAGTCCTAAATTGTGATCCACAACCTCAAGCTCTGATATCAAGATAGTACAGATTGAAGAATCTGCTTGTTTATGGATATAGCGACATAACTCAATTTAGGGATTTGCAATATATCTGTGAGTTTTAATGAAATTGAAAATTAAAAATATAAATGATCTATCCTTGGATATAACATACCTAGAAGAGAATTGAACTAGCGGTTTCACTCAATTGGTATAATGCACGATCAAAAGAAACATAAAGAATAATCTTAGGAAAGAAACTTAATATTATTTAATAGTGTTTGGAAACGATTCCAAGAAAACCAAGAGGCAATTTATCAATGTCAAAAGATAACAAAAGATGTCTAAGATCTTTGTTAACATAAACCTAATGGCCTTATATACTTCCACAAGTTGGGCAATGGTAATAAAGAAACATAAAAGCCTAAATAAATATAAAAGGAAACTTTAAAATAGGCAACTGAAACTAGGCACGTAGGCACACTGATAGGCATGGCTGTACGTTGGAGTTTGAAATCCATTGGGCGCTCAAATCAATTGTTGTTCTAGATGTCACGACTGTGTAGCATTGGTCACGGTCCTAAGCATGGTCGTGATTTCCTTGGCCAATTTATTTCTTTATCATCTTCGTGCTTATGGTTTCGTTCACGGGCATGCCATGGTCCGTGCATCCTATAAAATGTATTTTGCTTGACTAGATTACTCATGGTCTTTGGCACGGGAGTGAGCTTCAACACTTATGAGTTCTCTTTCAAATCTTGCCTTTTCTCTATGCTTGTGAGACACTAGCTCATGCGCAATAGCAAAGTGCATCAGATAGCCCTGCAAATACTCTATCTCTCCTTTATTCGGCTATCAAGAATGATTCGTTGAGCTAAGTTTATCAATCCTCTAGCTGTAGAATGAGTTACTGGTCCAAATGCACCGTGATTCCTATCATATGGGGACCTTGGATCATTGATAATGGAGTCATAAGTTCTTTTGGTATTAAATCATTTGAAAAGTGTCTTCATAGCTGCCTTGGGAAAATGAAAACAATGTGGTTGTAATGTGCACAAATTCCAAGAAAACAACTTAGCAACATTGTGATGATTCTCAAGTAAATACCAATAAGAGGCTGAAGTAATTGTTCATGTCAGATCCTGTGAATTAAGCATGTGGAGATTGTCATAATATGTCCTTTGATGCCAAAACTGTGTTTATCTCTTGATTTGGCTTTAGTAGGAATCACCGAATCAGAACCACCAATAGTGTCATTGTTGATTTCCTCTACAACAGGAAAGCCTTCTACGTTTTTCCACAAAATCTTGGAATGTTGAGTTATCATTTGGGTTTATTTCCTGAAAATTCTAATACAAAGGAATTTGTGTTGCAGATATTCATTGGTGGAATTTCTGAGCTTTTGTCATCTGAAATGGTAATGATTGAGGTCCAAATATTCTATACATAAGTTCTATATGATTATATTTCTTATTATCACTGTCCTATTTTCATATACTTTCGTTATTATCACTCTATGATTGATATGAATTGGTTGACAAATTTGAATAAGTAATTTCTTACTTCAGCTTCACAGCTTTAATTTTCTTGTTTTGCTTGTTTTTCAGCTGATAGAGATTACTAGTGCCTTTGGACAGCTCAAGGCATTCCACTTTGAAGGCAATAAGAATTCCAGCGACAGATTTGCCTTTTTGGAGGTGCTTCTAAATCCGCACTCTTTTTTCCCATTTCTCTGCATTTGTTTGTTTGTTGTTGTTATATATATATATTTAATAAAATAAGTTAAATATGATATCAGCTGTGCTAGCATATATCCTGATGAGTATATCAGTGGGCTTGCCTGTGCATCCTTTTACTGCATTCGACTTGCGAAAGAAATCACAATGTGGACCCTTATTTGCCACAGGATGGTGTGAGATTTTGCACGTGTAAAAGAAACTCTTATACTGGAGATCTGAAATCTGCTATTGTATTGTGGTTTGTGAATGGTAGCGGTCTTTCGTCTGCATTATGTGCAATTACATTTAGATGTCTCCATGGTGTCATAGTTACTTATAGGGTAAATAGCAAACATACCCCTTTATCTATACTTCATGTGCGCTCAGGATCCTTGAAATTGAGCAGTGAAATTTTTGGAAAAATGTTATTTCAACCTATTTTACTATTTTGCCATTGTAAAAAATAATTAAAAAGATACTAAGAGCACTTAAAAATAATTATGTAGGGGTCCTAAAAAGTAGTTTTTTAAAGATTTGGGGGATCGTCAATCTTAAAGATGAGGGGCCTAACTGGTAATAAAGGAATTGTATATCCAATTTACTTCTATATATAAGCTTGCTTTTCCAAAAATCGTTGCAAAAATCCCCTATTAATCTTTTCTTTTGAATGTGGTGGGTCCTTTGTTATTTCAAAACGGGCAATGAAACCCGTCAGCCGTTGTATCTATCCCCATTTTTTTTTTTTTTAAATCTCTTTTATGTAGTGTTTCTTTCTTACATCATTGAATTATATTGTAAGCATCTTTGGCCCCTTCTTCTTCTCCTTCTTTCTTCTTTCTTGGCTCTTTTCTTTTCTTTTTCCTTTTTTTTTTTTTGGGTGTGGGTTTGGTGGAGGGGCAAGTAAATTCAACTCTGTTTCCCCCTTCTTAAGCTAGGGTAAAATTTCCTTGTGATTAGAACTTGGTAAAAAGACACATGGATAATAGTTAGTTTATATTTAAACTCTACTACACCACTGGTTGTCCTTGTGTGTGAAAATAAACATAGAAAAAGAAACCATGTGCCAGTGGTAACTAAAAAAGGTAGGAAAACAATTGAAGTTGTTAGTCCCAATTAAGTAAGAAGGGCTTGAATTGGTTACTTTTTAAGCCCCTTTGATTATTTATTACTTGTAGGCTTGAGAATGAAATTGCAATAACACAACCAACAATGAACACATCTTGCAGCAGTTTGGCTATTATTACAAGTCTTCAACCTAGTGTCTTTTAAATGCAGCTTGACTTGTCTTTATCATTATCATCTTTAAGAAAAAAATTCAGAGCAACACTTGATAAACTCAAATCGTCAAATCTGGATTGGAACCTATAGCTCGTACTTGTAACTTGAAATATTTTGAATCCTATAGCTCGTACTTGTAACTTGAAATATTTTTGATAAAAATGGATGATAATTGATCTAAATCCTCTTGGATATTAATCCTCCTTGGTGGAACGTTTTAATTACATTACCTAAATGTATTCAGTCTTTGATGCTAAGCCTTCAAATCATGTTTAAAATTGACTTTGATCAAAATTTAAACAATCTGTGCTTATTCTGTTGACTTTCGATTTTACTGTTGTATACTAACGCTCTGGCTATTTTCCTTCTTTGCTTAGAAACAATGATACGCCTTTGTATAATGCTCTGGATAATCTCTATTTTTTTTTGATAAATCTGGCATGTGGAGAGGCTGAGCAATTGATATGTTGACACTCTTATGCTTCTTTGCCTGATATTTGCTTCATTAATATACGTTCTTCTGTGGCATGTATCTGAACAAAGCAAATTCGATTCTGGTATGCGGTCTCTTGGACCATGATTATTATTCTTGGTAATTTTGCATCGTTCCCATGCATGTTTGTAGGGGCAAAACTTGTGTAGAATTTTAATCTTATGGGATTTTTTTTTTTTTGTGGGTAATTGGGTGTATTCAATTTTCGAGATCATTCGCTGTTATCTTCTTTATCATTGTACATGCAAATTAGTGTATCTTGAAGACATTCTAAATGAGTTTTCATTACCGTCATCAGTATCTGGATCAATCAGCTACTCTCAAAGCATGTGCCGGTCTTAATGGCATGAAGTTTGGAGGTCAGGTGCTAACTGTAGTTCAAGCTGTTCCAAGTCCATCTTCTATGGTAACTTGTTGAACTTTATAATCATATATCTTGTCCTCTTTCCCCCCTTTTTTCCATCAGGGGCAATTCTCACCTGTCACAATCTATGAATTAAATGGGTGCTGACGTATTATAACAATGCTTCAGGAAAATACTGAAAATCCATCTCTCTATGCAATCCCAGACAATGCCAAACCTCTTCTTCAGGAGCCCTCTCAGGTCTTAAAGCTAATGAATGTGGTATGGTTTGTGTTTCAGATGCTCTTTTTTTATGATCTGCATTTGTTATCTGTTTTCATTGATTAGGTCCATGTTTAATTTGATTTATAATTCTGATGCTGTTCTTATCTTTATTGAGGACAAATTGCCAAACAAGCTTGAGATCATGTAAATTTAAAAGATGGCGTATTATTATTTTACATTCAGAGTTATGTGAAGAAAATAATAAGCATGAGTTTGATTTCATTCAACAGTATGATCATTAGTGCAGATTAGTACTTGTGCTAGATTTGTAAGGCATGTGTCATGCTTGGTCTCTGGGAGATCATGCATGCACTGCAGAAGTTATATTAGAGATTTGGTAATGTAATGTATTGATTTATTGTGATATTTTTTTCATTTTGATCCGAGTACTCCTGAAACTTTTCTAGAGATCTGGTAATCTTAATAGTGATGTATTGTGATGCTTTTGCTTTCTTGATGCAAACCAGTTTGCTCCTGAGTGTTTGTCAACTCTCTCTGAGACTGACTTGGAAGAAGTCATGGAAGATATTAGACTAGAATGCGCCAGGTATTTCAGGGCAGCTATCTGCTGTTGTTTAATCTTCTGCTTGTTGAGTAAATTGTTTGTAACAGGGATATTTTGGCATCCTACAGATTTGGCACCATTAGGTCGTTAAATGTTGCCAAGCATGGAGTTGGTTTGTTTACATATTATGAATCTCTTAATTTTGCAAAAGTTGAGGTTTCTGCTGAGCCCAGGAACAACTTGGAAATGGAGAATGATGGTAAAATTGAAGAATTTGGTAGAAACGAGCAAGTAGAGAATTCTGCCAATGTGAAAGGAAGTGAGGCTGTGGAAGAATCTAACATGCGTGATGGTGTTTGGGTTAACGATCCCATTGAAGGTGATACTGGGCGGTTGGATGGTAATCTGGACGCAAATGATTTGGCCTGTGAGAATGCTTCTGATGTTGTTTCTTCTTTAGAGACTGACCAACTGAATAACCCAAATGATTGGTTAGAATGTCAAGGCAGTGATACCATTGTTAAAACTCAAGTAGAAGACATCCATTCTGAAGAGCAATTACAAGAAAGCAAGCAGTTGGATTTGGAGGGCAGTGACATCTTTATTAAAACTCAAGTAGAAGACGTTGGTTTTGAAGAACGATCACAGGAAAGCAGACAGTTGGATGTGAAGAAAGACCACGAAAAATCCATGGTTACTGTTGAATCAGGCAGAAGCATGGTAATACGTTCCAGTGCCCAGGAAAATGGTGATAATGCCACAGGACAGGACCCTGATCAGCAGTCCGTTTTTGAACCAGGTTCTGTTTTTGTGGAATATAAAAGAACAGAAAACGCTTGTATGGCAGCACATAGTTTGCATGGGCGGATGTTTGATGAGCGGACCATTAGTGTGGAATACATTCCTCTTGACCTGTATTTAGCAAAATTTCCAAGATGAGCTGTGACATCGTGCTGCTGGCTTTAGGCACAGTCTGTTAATCTCACACATTACGATTTAGTAGTCTTTTAGTTGAAGGCTGTTGCACCATTCCAGGAGCAGGATCAGACTTGAGACTTGGGGTGATGTGATGGTGTTCTTACTCAGTACTGGGTATGTTGCTATGGTGGGGGACCTTGGTAGTCTTGTTTGATGGAGCCTGTTAAGGAAATTTTGTTGCAAAAATTGTTTTGACTCTACCTCCTCAAGCATCTGACTTATTTTTTAATGGGTTGATGTGGAGGCAAGAAAATATAACAAATGTACCTGACGAACATCTTAGAATCACTCCGAGACCTTATTTCTTAGGCGTTCTTGTATTGCTATAGAGTAGGTGGCCCATTCTCATCTTAATCATTATTTTTTTTTTTTCGTTTCTTTATAAAGATCATCGTTTTATAGGAGTGATAACATATATGCATGGCATGTGCTCATTTTGATGTGCTAATAGGAAAGACATTTTTACTGCCCGATCTTGTTAAGGCTGCTTTCTTTCCCTATAGCTGCTGTTGCTCCCCTTTACTCGTCTATGTTCATGGCAGTATGCTCCAAATTATGTCTTTGTAGGATGTGATGCAACTCCGGTGTTTAAGCACCTTACTGGTGTACAATAACATCAACAGGTGCAATTTCTTGGTGACACAGACCTGGAGAAACACCGTAGAAACAGAACTAACTGATTGGTCTGATCTTAAGAGGACTTCTTAACAATGAAGCATGAAACTGCTTGATGCCCGAATGATTGCAACTTGATGAAATTACCTTGATGGTTTTAAGCCAAGTTTAGCCATATTTGCGGAGTCTTCTGTGATTACCCCCATGTATCTGTAAATGGAGAAAACCATTTTTGATGCTACACATTCTCAAGTGGAAATTTTGATTCCTGCAGCTCGATGCTTGTGAACCCGTCATTTTGCTTGGACTACTTCCACATAAAATGATGTGGTTATACTGAACGCCCAATGAGTCAACGAGGTTGGGAAGACCGTTGGTAGTACGAACTAGGGGTGGGTAAAAAAACTAGCCGAATCGAATCAATTCGTAATTAAATCAATCCAAATTGAAAATATGGTTTTTTTTAATGGTATGATTTAAAATTTTTTCAATCCAAACCAATCCGTAAATTTATGGTATGGTTTGGAAGGTAAATCAAACCAATTCGTAAAATCGAATCAAACTATTTTAGAAAAATATAATAATATTTTATTATATGTTCATATGATTTCATTTAATATTAATTATTTAGTGAATATTGATTAAAATCAACTTGTTCATTTTTAATTTTTTTTTTTACTCATAATATATATTTTTTTTTTGTTGATGATGAACTATTTTTTTTAATAGCTTTTAAATTTATAAAGTATGAAATTTATTTACTCAGTTATGAACTCTTATTATGTATTAAATGTTTAATATATTTTGTCAGCGGATCATTTTATTCGTTGATAAATTTTGTTGATATGTGGTTTTTTATTTTAGCTAAATTTATTCATAGATAATTGGCTTGATGGTTCCATTAAAAACTATAACTTATGACTTAATATATATTGGTTGGTGAATGTATTTTATTAGTAGATAATTGATTTTATAGAGAGCTATATATTAAATGTATGATGAATTCATAAAATATTTTGTTGTGGTTTATAATATAAGCTTGTAAAATGATATAAATATTTAAGTATCTACATGAATGTAAAAAAAAAAAAAAAATACAAAGAAAATTTTTAGTTAGAATTTTGATTTAATTCGTAATCCGAACCGGGCCAAACAGTTATTTAATGGTTTAAAAAATTTATAATATGAACCAAACCGTTACTTAAGGGTTTGGTTTAGGATGAAAAAAAACCAAATCGTAAATTATGGTTTGGTTTGATTTTAGGAAAAATCGAACCAAATCGATTTGCGCCCACTCCTAGTACTAACTCTGAATGTTTTAGCTGATGTTGATGAGTTTTTATTGTAAATTGGGCTTTCACTAGAGTGGATGCTTAAGGTTTGTTTGAATTGTTTAATTTTTATCTGTATCCGATTTTCATTTATATTTTATCTGTATCTGATCTATTTATGAGTAAAAAATGTCTATTTTTCATCTAAAATAAGATATCAAAACGATTAAAATAAGATTAAATAGACCCTTACTTAGCCTTTGGTGGATGATGGACCATACTGGATTAGTTTGAATCCAGATGTTGTCTTTGCTTGAACAATGTTCAAGTTGGCTATGGAAGCATGCATCATGTTGAGTGAAAGGCCAATCTAAATCCTTTACGAAAAATAATTACTAGAATAGGATTGGGATTAACTTAATTATCAAAATAGATTTTCAAAATCGCATTTTGAAAATGGGAGAGCCTATGTCCAAACAAATAGCACGTACAACATGTGAGTTGCTAAGAAATTTGGCCCAACATTTATGTATTGCCAAGTTGTGTGAAATAAACAAAGCATTCTCATGTACATGCGGAAATTAAATAGATATATCTTGCATTTCCTGATGGCAAGTCAGGTTGCATGACCTAAAATGCATGCCAAACATGCAATTTTAGTGGATTATTTGGTAATTAATGTCAATTACAATCTATTTAAATAAATAATTTCAAAAGAGATTCTAAATTGATAAAAATTTGCTTTATGGCACCTTATAGTATATATTCAGATTCAAAATTACAAGATTGAGTGGCCATTAAGTTTTTTTTTTTTATAGTTTTATAAGAAATTTGACTTGGTGTTTGTGCATTGCCAAGTTGCGAGAATCAAATAAGGCATTCTTGCATATAGTATATGCGTCAAACAAATGGGTGTATCTTGCACTTTCCAAGAGTCACGTTGCATGACCTAAAACGGATGTCCAATATGTGATTTTGGTGGACTACTTTAGTAATTAACTTCAATTATAGTAAATAATTTTAAAAGAGATTCTAAATTGATAAAAAATTCCCGTTGTGCTACCTTGTAGTATATAATCCGATTCAAAATTACAAGGGTGAGTGAGTATCAAGTTTTTGATATTTTTTGGTTGTCAAAATTTATTTGAGTTCCTTGGATTTTCAAAATATTAAACTAAAGTTTAAAAGTACCAAATGTTATTATGTAAATTGGACACTTGCTTATTAAATTTTATTCTTAAAGTTTGGATTTGTTGAATTTAAACTTAACCATTGTTTTTTTAAAAAAGTTTATACTTAATTGAACTTCTACTTGTTAAATATATGGGTGATTGACATATTTGGTACATGTACTTTACGTATTTACGTAATTAATTAATTTAGTGTCTAAACTTTACATTTTTTTTTTCAATTAACTACTTCAACTTTGGCAAATTTTATAATTAATTGTTGAACTTGTATGTTCAATATGGATTTTGATGAGACAATATAATGCAAAATTAACTATTATGGAAAAACTACTCTTAATTAGTTAAACAATATGATGAACAATATGCTACAATATATATGTGTATATTGGATGTTTTTGTGGAGTTTGTGCAGGAATTAGCATGTGCAAATTCATTGAGCACAGCAGTGGTCATGGGTCAAGTTAAGGGCTCGATCAGTTTATTCACTAGTGCACGACAAACTCAAGACTAAAGCTCGACAAGCTCAAAATTGCAGAGTCACTAGTCCCAGGCCAAGTCGAGGGCACAACAAGTCTATTGTTTAGGGCGTGACAAGTTTAAATCAAAGGTCCAGAGAACTCAAGTGAATGACGTTCTTAGTTGATGGTCACGTTGAGGGCTCGACATGTCAAAGGACCAACACTCGACAAGCTCAAAACCAACACTCAACAAGCTCAAATATACACAGCTCTGGTCGAGGGTCAAAACTAAGACGTAATGAATGTAAGTTATGACAAGTCAAAGGCGTGACAAGTTTGAATTCAAGACTTGATAGAGTCTACGTGAGCACAGACTTGGTTAAGTGAAAAAATGAGGTGTGACACTTTAAGGCACGATAAGTATTAGGGCATGACAATTTAAAAGCATGAGTCGATGCGGCAAAAAGATCCATTGAAGCACATTTAATGCTTGGCGACTTAAAAATGTTATCTCGAATAAACATTTGAACTTTTGAAGGCTATAAATACTCTTTCCTAGGGAGATTAAAAAAAAAAAATTGATGTGCAGATTGAAAGTACCTTTATTTGTGAACAAACCAATCATTAATTTTCTTGTTCTCTTACTCATTAACTTGTAAATATTTGGAAAGAGAGAGAAAAATATTCTAGTACTCTATTCTCATATTTGCTATTTATTAGCGAGTATCTAGAGAAAGAAAAGAAATATTTTATTTTCTAAGTGTTATAAAAGCGGTGTATTGCTCAGCTTGAGTGTGCATATTTAGTGATTAATAAAGTAGTGGTGGAGTTCTCAATTGGAGGCATTAGTGGACAGTGGAGAGTAGGAAGTGGGCCAAATTCCATGTTAAATGTGGACTCAAATTTTTCTATCCCCATCTCTTTCATATTTCATATCATAATTTGCTATGTAATATTCGATGCTTTTAAAGCTAATTTTGATTTGTTGCATTAAAATTAAGTGATTGAACTTTTTAGGACAACTACTCAATTCACCTCCCCCTCTCCACTTTGGTATTTTGTAGTATATTTTCACGTTTTCATTTGGTATTAGAGCCTCGTCTCTATTTGTTTTGTGCTTAATCGCATATGGAGTAATGATCATGGCATCAAAGGTACCAGGGTTTTTAGAGGGGCAAGCTATCAATAGACCACTGCTTCTAAATGGGGATAACTACCTATATTGGAAGTATCGAATGAAAATTGTTCTAAAAGCTCAAAGTAGATTTTTGAGGAATGTAGAAGAAAATGGGTCGTTGATTATTGAAGGAAAAGAAGAAAAATATTCTAATGATAATGATTATAAAAGATTAGATTTGAATGAAATTACTATGGATATTTTGCATTGTGGTCTGCATTTCAATAGAATATGTAAATGTAAGTCTACTAAAGAAATATGAGATGAGTTGGAAAAGACTTATGAAGAAATCTCTAAAGTTAAAGACACAAAAAATAAATCTTTTGTATGGTCAGTTCGAAAATTTTAAAATGCTTCCAAATGGATTTATAGATGAGATGCTTAATAGATTCATTAACATCTTAAATCCCTTAAGTTTACTTGGGAAAAATTTTACTAACTTGGAAATAAATTCTAAACTTCTTAGGTCACTACCTAAGGATTAGGAAGTAAAAGGAACTTCCATAGAGGAAACACAAGATTTAAGTGTTATGAGCAAAGAAGAACTCCTTGGAGCGCTCAAAACACATGAGCTTATCAAGGATCAAGGAGAAGAATCAAACAAAAAGGTTATTGCTCTAAAAGCTATAAATCATGATTCCAGCAATGATGAAAATGAAAATGATGAACTTGTTTGGATAACTAAAAATCTTAAGAAGTTCATAAGGTCCAGTAATAAGTTAAAGAGAGTGGACAATGACAAGAACTCATTTAGAAACAAAAAGGAGGATGTGATAACTTGCTACAAATGCCACAAATCATGACACATCTAGCAGTACTGTCCATTGCTCAAGAAGAGATCAAAGCATCCAGAAAAGAAGCACTCATCACCACTTGAAGTGATAATGACTTAAGTGACTCTGATGAGAATGTGTGCTTCATGGAACTAGATGTTGAGGTAAATTCCTCCACTCCACCTTCTTATGATGAGTTGTATGCTATGTATAATGAAGTATGCTGTAAGTTAGTTAAAGTAGAGAAAAAGAACAATTTACTTAAATCTTTAATGATGAAAGTAGGAGAAGAACTGGGAAATTTTCATAACAAGTATAAAGAAATTAAATAAGAAAATGAAAAACTATATAAAGAAATAAATGGCTTGAAATTGGAAAATAATACGATAAATAATTAGTATAAGAAGCTAAAAAGTAAAATGATGAGTTAGGCAAGGTCAATGAAATATTAACAATTAAAAATGACTTGCATGATCTTGAAATTAAAACTATCAATAATGATAGAGTTGAATGTGTTAGCAGTAGTAATGAAATTAAAAAAGAGCTAGAAGAACTAAAAAATGAAAATATTTTGCTAAAAGCTAGCTTAGATGATTCAAAAACAACTATAGCCAAGTTCACAAATAGTAAAAAGAATTTGAAAAGTGTGATTTAAATAAATATAAAATTGGTTTTCAAAGTCTATAATGAACCTATTTAAGTCTTATAAAAGATATGGTTGAGTTAAAAATTCTTCCTTTATGGAGTATTTAGTTTGGTTTATAAAAGAAAAGAATTCCTTTTATTATTTTGAAGAAATCTATATTACTACTTCTTCTAGAATTTATGCTTAGCTTATCTTTTGAAAAGAGTTTATTAAAAAGACAACTTAGATCTTTTTGTTGAAAATTCCTTTTGTTAAGAAATCTAGTTTACTTTTCTTTATTTAAGAAAGAACCTATTTTTATTTTTACTTAAGACAACAATATTATAATCATGCATGAATATGATTATGTAGCTATGTAAAAGTAAAGATAATACATAATAAGATAGAAAGAAATACTTGTAAGTAAATAAACATAATAAAATTGTCAAGGACTGGGAACCTTAACTTCATCAAGGTATCCCGATCATGTATTGGGAGCCTTAGCTTCATCAAGGCAACCCGGGACTAAGAATGGACTAATCCCAAAAGAAAAGAAAAGAAAAGAAAAGAAAAGAAAATTGTTTTGACTTGATATGGACAAGTCTAAGACTAGAAAGACTAGTCTTAATAAATTGCATAAAACAAGTAAATAAATAAATTGCAAAACATGAAAGTAAATAAATAACAAATGACCTTATATGCTCTAAATAAATAAATAAATATATATATATATAGTATACATAATATTATATAAGTTAGATTAGATCAAAAATAATAACAATAACAACAACAACATAATAACATAATGTAAAGTAGGAACATGAACAAAAACAAAACATGAACATATTGTTGCTTCTCATATGAGTCTAAGAAACATATACTAAGCTCATGCTAAGTTGTATGTGTAAACCCCTAAATTTTCGGAATCGGTTTAGCATAAAACCCTAACCGGAAGTCAAACGAAACCCTAAAGGTCAACAAAACCCTAGTTTACCGTATCCATCTAAATCCAGCATTACCGTTTTCTTTGGCCCGGAAAAACGAAGTTGGGATAATTAGCTAAAATAGTTCGTAATAACCATAGGTTTTATAAAAAGTGTCATTTTCGCCAATTTCGAGTGTCCTTCAAACCCGATCGGACACAGTTCTCGAAAAACGTGTTCGGAAGCCCGGAATAGTAAAAATATTCCGAATATACCGTTAGACTCGTAAAAATATAAGTTTTCCAAAAATATCAATTTCGTAATTTTTCGGTAAATAAAAATAACAGATATAGCTATTATACGCGTATTTTCTTACTACCGGTACTTTAATTGTCATATCTACTTTACATTACACTATTCATTACTATTCTACACTATTCTTTTATCTCTACTTTTTCTTACACCTACTCTTACACTCTACATAACCTATAATCTTAACTTTTTACCTTTCCCATAACTTTATATCACATCTACTTTACAAATTACATCTTTTATTTAACAAAAATCAAAAAAATAAATCACACTCCCCCTCTACACCATATGGCCGGCGCTACCCTCTCTCTTCTCCCTCAATTTCTTTTAATTTTCTTTTATTTTAATCACACAAAAATCACTCCACATTTTCCTATAAATACCCCCCTCCTCTTTCACTTCTTTCACACATTCACTACCCACAAATTCTTACCAAAACTCTCTCAAATTTTCCTCTCAAAGCTCTCTCAAATTACTATCTCAAAAATCTCTCAAAATAATTCCACAACAACTTCCATCAACAACAAAAACCCATAACCACATAACCATATCAAAGTCTTCTTTAGGTAACCCCTTTAAATTCTTTCTTCTTCTTCATGTCATGAACTTTACATGACCATAGTGTGAGTTTCCAAATACTACAAGTTGTGGAAACTACATTATGTTCATGTATTGTTCTTGTTCATGCCAATCCATTTATGTTTATGTTGATTTATTATTGTTTATATATCTATACATATTCTTTAGAGCATATAAGCTCACTTGCAATTTATTTATTTCATGCAAAGCAATTTATTTACTTTTCCATTGCAATTTATTATTTATTCCTTGTTGAAATAATACTAGTCTCTAGTCTTAGACTTGTCCTCATCAAGTCAAAACAAGCTTTTCTTCTTTCATTTTATTTCATTATGGGACTAGTTTATTTCTTAGTCCCGGGAGCCTTGAAAAAGCTAAGACTCCAATACTTGACTTTATTATTTATGCTTTATGTTATTTTATCTATTATTATTCTCATAATCATATTCATTTAGATTGTTGTCTAAAAGTTTTATTTTCTAAAGATAATTAAATAAAAGAAGGCTTTTTGTCACTTAGGAATAAGTTTATGTGAAACATAAAAATATAAGATAACAAAAATAAATTCATTCATTTTCAAGTTACAAAAAGAATTCACTATGAATTTAGAAACTATTTTTACTTAAAAAGCTACTTAAATCTTTATTACTCTATCTTGTTTTTCAAAAGAAAATATTTTATTGACAAAAATGGTTCTTTTCATAAAGAAAGAAAATAAGATGGATGACTAAGGAAATTTTTAAGTAAAGAACCTTGCAAACAAATAGGCAAAGAAAATTTATGTTTTGAAAATAATAAAGTTATTCCTTTTCAAGTTACAAGAAGAAGTTAATAAGATTATAGAAATTAGTTTTTCTACAAAAAGTCCTTCATTGTTCCACATTGTTTTTATAAAGAAACCAAATTTTCATGCATGGGTAATTATTTTTGAAAATAGGAGACATGAGAAAGAGAATGAGAAATATCAAGTGAGAATTTTTGCAAAACAAGTAAACAAAGGAATTTATACAAGAAAAATGAAGAACAACATATTTCCTAGAAAACTTCAAATATAGTATGAATGTAACTTAGAAAGTAGAAAATTTTATTTTCAAAAGTTACTTGGAAAAAGATAAATAAAACCAACATAAAACGTTTTTATAAAATAAAGAAAACAAGGTATTCATTTCAAAGAAATTTACAAAAAAAACAATTTCCGAAAAGCTTCAACCCAACATTGTTTTACCTAAGAAAAATAATTTGGACAACAAGACACTTGAGCATGCTTAAAAATGAGTTATATAGTTATAAAAAGAGAATTTTTCAACTATATAGATAACTAAGTATTTATCAAACAAATTTTGATTTCTTGAACCAAGATTGTTTTTACTTGAAAATCCGTGGTGAATTTTGTCGCCACTTTTTCGGAGCCTATATGGCTGTGTTTGTGGGAAATAATTTTAGAAATGGGTAGATCTTTTCGAGTAGATAGAAATCGGTATATTATATGCGCGATTCCGAGTTAAAATGACCAAGTTATGACCATTTTAAGTTGGAACATTCTTCTATACGAACTTTAACGTTCTTTGACATTGTTTTGTCAAAATTCAAGAAAATTTTTAAGAAAAACTCATTGTGGGTATTTTCTTTGGATAGGTGACCTGAGGAAGGATTCCTTTATCCCGAGAACCATTACGATTAAGTGGAGTGTGTGATCGACTCATCCGCTTAGAGGAATAGACGACAATGGCATCGTGAGTTATTTCCCGTTATTTTTCATACTCTTGATTGTGCCTTTAAAATTAGTTGCACTAGAAACTAAGCAAAAATCAAAAGGAAGTGTATGATAATATGTTGAAAGAATACTAAGTATATCGAACTCGATTTGTTTGTAATAAAGTTGTATGTGAATTAATATCCTGAAATGTTTGAAATTGATTGATCACTTGAAAGAATTTAAACGTAACTACTAGACTTTAACTAAAGAAATTATTCATGCACTTCATATGTTGAGTCACATTGCATTCACTACTATACAATTGGTGGGACAAGTGTATAATAGTGGTGGTAGACATAACCGGTATATCATGTAAGTGGCGAGTAGGAGCCAGTAAAAACTACAAGATTGGTGGCTAGTAGGAGCCTGTAATAACTACAAGTTTTTGATGGCTAGTAGGAGCCTGTAATAACTACAAGTTTTTGATGACGTATAGGAGCCGGTAAGATCTATAAAAGTGTTTTTAAAAGTTGTGGCTGTAATTGGCTTGAATACCCAACCCCGAATGAAGGGCGTAAATTCATTCAACATATGATTCCCGGAAAGTCATATGTCTTGTATGCTTACGTGGTTGTTGCATTTCATATGTTTGAATAATAAACTTGATTGATAATTTTCTTCGAGTATGACTTTTGGGATTTACTCACTAAGCCTAGTAGCTTATACCTCGATAGATATCTTTTGCAGTTCCCTTACTTATGGTTAAGGCCACGTGGACCGTGCGGGCAGGTAACTTCTTTTGAATATTAGAAATCTGAACAAAGTATAGCTTAGTAGTAGCATGTCAATAATAAATTAGTAATCTAGGGAGATGTTCCTAAGTATGTAAAGTCTTTGCCATGAACAAACAATTATTGTGAATCCTCTTTTCTTAATGTGTTTTTATATCTCCTTAAGCTTCATAATTCTATGTATGGTCCTCTAAAATTGTGAAAGTAAGCCTTACACTTAATATAAAAGCTTTTGGAATGACTAAGGTTGTCATACTTAAGCTTTAATATTGAGTGTGGCGGACTGTCACGTTTAGGGTACCCATTGAGGCGTGACAGTATGAACATGATAAAGAAATTTAAGTAGGATTTTACCTAAGGTTTAATGAAAGGTTTGAAAAGAGATGAATAGGTTTCATGTTTGATATTTTTCTTCTTGAAGTGTAGTGAATGGTAGAGAGTATTTTGAGAGAGATTTATTGAAGAGAGGTTTTGAGAGAGTATTTTGGTAGAGTTTTGTTATGTAAAATGGATGTGTGAAAGAATGAAGGAAGAAGGGGGTATTTATAGAATTTTTGGAGTGAATTTTTGATGCAATAAAATAATTTAGAGAAGAAAGAGAGGGGGGCTGGAGCATGTATTAAGGAGAGAGAGGATTTTTATTTGTTTTGTGATTTTTTGTAAAGAAAAGAAATAATGTGTAAGGTTTGATGTGAATAAAGTTGTATTGGAAATGTAAAAAGTAAGAAAATAGGTATGTAGGTATTAAAAAATAGGTGTAAGAAAAAGTAAAGATAGTGAAATAGTAATGAATAGTAAGAATAGTACTATGAATAGTAGACTAGACATATAAAATATCGATAGTAATAAAAATACGCGTAAATGAGCTATATCTGTTATTTTTAGTTACCGAAAAATTCTAAAACTGATATTTTTGAAATCATTGTTTAATTACGAATCTTTTGGTGTTATTGGAATAATTTTAATATTCCGAGCTTCGGGACACGTTTTTCGAGAACTGATCCCGTTTGAGTCCAAAGGACACTCGAAATTCACGAATATGATATTTTTATGTTACCCTATATTATTACGAACTATTTTAAGCCATTAACTTAATTTCGTTTTCTAGGGTTTGAGAACGCGGAATTGCCGGAGTTGAAATTGTTTGATTGTCTGGACCTTTTTTTGACTTTTGAAACTCCGGTTTGGCTAGGGTTAGGGTTTAATCCAATTTTACCCTAGAAATTGAGGGGTTTAACTCAGGGATCGGATAGGCGGATCTTTTCATATTCGGATTTTTGAATCGAATGATCATCGAACTTTCTATTTTTGTTTTTGAAGATTCTCTTATGAAATCCCGTGATCGAAATTGTTTAAGGTTTGGTTTCAACTTGGGTCAGACTTTAGGGTTTCGATTTCGTATTCCAAAACCATTATTGAAAAATTCAGGGGTTTACAATTATGGTAACCTAAGTTTTAGTAAAATAATTTGTTAACATTCAAAGTTTTCACAAAAAGCTTAAGATTAAGCTCTTTTCACTCCATAACAAAACTAAGAAACAAACTAGTTTTCAAAATTAAGATGAATTCAACCCATAAAGTTATAAACACACTTAGGAATATAATGATTTTCAAGTTTCTAAAGAAGAAACTTATTTTCAAAGAATATAAATAAGATAAAATTAAAAACAAAGATTGTATCAATAAAAAGGATTCTTTTCAAAGGAAATAAAAGAACAAGTTTTAGAAAACAAAAAATTATATTTTAAATAATAAATATAAGAAGACAAGACTCATTTTCTAAAACCATTCTAAATACAAATTTATAAAACAGTTTTCAACAACTTAATAGACTTTTGATAACTTTGATCTTTTATCACTAGAAGTAAAATTTATGAAAGACTAAGGTTAAAGGAAAATTTACTTGTTTTGGAAAAAGGAATGAAGAAAATAAAATAAGAATATACTCAATTATAATAACCTATGAAAATATAAAGTTTTTTCAAAGTACTTGAAAAGAAATTTGTCAAAATTAAAGTTTTCACAACTCAAAATGAATTGTTTTATGAAACAAATTGTTGAGACACTACCATTAGAAATTTTACATATGAAGTGAGCTTATCTATATACTAAAGGGATTTATCAATCACATATATATATATCTATATTTTCATCAAAGGATTTTTGAATGAAGTTGAGTTGGAAAATTATTTCACAAAATCTAGAAATATTCGTTTAAAATCTGTACCCTACGTTTTTGGAACCCAAATGACCTTATATGACAAAGATAACTTTAGAAATTGATAGATCTTTTCGAATAGGTAGAAAACGGTATATTATAAGAGAAATTCTGAGTTAAAATGAGCAAGTTATGGCCATTTTAAATAGGAATTTCATTCTATGCGATTTTGACGAACATGATGAAATAGAATTAGAAAGTTTAAAATAGAATTTCTACGAAATACTCATTCAAGGTATTTCTTTTGTTTAGATGATGAATGATACGAGATTATCTTTCCTGAGGATTACTACGACTAAGAAGATCGCGAAATGGACGAGTGAGTTATTCCTCTTAATTTCGTTACCTTGCTTGCATTTGTAAAGTAGTGGCATTAGTATACTAAGAAAAGATAAAAATGGATATATATGGGGAATTTGGGGATATGTATATGTAAACCCCGAAAACTTCCACCATACGATATGACTCTAGATTAGAAATTATGGGTTGACTAGTAACCCTAGGAGTTAATTAGAAACTATAGATTAGATAGACACTTTAAATTTGATTGGTTTGGGACTCATAAACTTCATAAAAGGACTTCTTTGACCCCAATAGATTCCAAAAACGAGAATTCATTTTCCAAGTTGATAATTCAAGTTGTGCTCAAAGGAAACTTCAAATCCCAAACCCAAATCCTTGTCTATATAGGAAAACCTAAATATAGAAATTAAGAAACCCTTTTGGTATTCAATAGAGATTTGAAAGTAAAACAAGGTATAGTAACAAACCTATATTTGGATTGGAACCCTAAAATTTGAGATTTCTAGTCAGTAATAAACTACATTGATAAGATTTCATAGTCAGTATCCAAATCTAATATATATAACTAATTTAGCCTATATATTAGTAGTAATATTAAGTAAATGACTTGATAGGGTTTTAGTTAGAAAATTTTGATCTTAAGATGAACTGTTAGGATTATAAATACCTAATAAAAACATAAACTGATATATAACTTGAGATCTAGACCTCCAACACAGATTTGAATCATTCCAATATTAGAATTAGGGTTTTCTAAAGCTCTTGGAGCTTGAAACGAAAATTGACTCGAAAAGCTTATAAAACCTAAATCGCGTAGGATAAACTTTTCTTAAACAAATAAATACGTACTATTAAAACTTAAATTTGTACTTTTTGTTAAACTAAACATCTTGTAGGATCCATTAAAGAGCTTTGTATATATATATTTACATATATAAGCTAAAATATACCCTAATAATGTAATAAACTACCCGAAAACTTAACTAAACAATATCTAACTAATATATAATTAATATATATATATATATTTTCAACTTGCTGGAGACGGTTTCGCTTGGATTGAAGGGCTGTGATCTTCTCAATTGTTGGGAGCCGGAAATCCTCCAATTATACAATACTAAAGTCAATATATATCTAACCTAAGCCAATACAAACCGGCCAAATCACCCCCCATATTAATGATAATCAAACAAGGAATTGAATGGACAACAAACAAGAGCAATTCGTCTGGAATTTAAGGAGGAAACGCGGCCGAAACTTTACATTCGTTTATATATATATATATGTATGCAAACGAACTTCGTTGGACAAGCAAATGAACTCCAAACTCTTTCAAACTTTCCAGAATACAACTATAACCTATTAAGAGTCGAACCAACCCAGAAACTGATTTTTAAACACTCGCACCAACCCAGTTCGAGAATTCAAACAAAAACCTGGAAAAACGCTCGAAAACAAGCTTGAGGTAAGTCAATCTCATTCCGCGAGTTTTCTTTCAATTCTAAGGATTGATACTGACTTCTAAACATCTTAGGAAGCTAACCAAGTCCATTGGGAGCTTCGGATTTCATCGAGAAGCCACAACGAAGGTGATTTTCCTAAATTCTAGCCGAGCTTGATGATCCAAAATCGTGGATAACATGTTGTTTTTATATTGTTTTTCTTGGATATTGAAGTTAATTAGGTTCCTAGGAGTCGTTTGGATCCAAAATCCCGACGTCACGCCGGAATAGGCCGCAGCTCATCGGGGAAGAAGATGAATAGTGAAACCCCGATGAGCACGGCTGGGTACACGGGCGTGTTTAACCTGTGTACCTCTCGGCCAAATAAAAAAGAAAAGAAAAGAAAAGAAAAGAGAAACGAAACTAAATAAATATAAGTATAAAATAAATAATAATATAAGAAATTTTAAAATTTTTATTATTACTTCTGCATTTATTTATTTTTCTGGAATAATAATAGTAATATTATAGTGTAATAATATAAAATTAGAAATTTAATTATTTATTTAAATTTAAAATAAATTATTTTCTGACATTAGTAAATATAGGATGTTTAAATATTTAATCTATTATTATTAATCCAAAAAGAATTTTTAGAAATATAAATTACTTTGTTAAGTAATTTTCGCATAATAAGTTTCTAATTATAATTTTTAATATTCTTAATATTATTAAAAGAATTTTTCGAATTTCGAAAATATTATTTCTGAAATAATAATAAATATGAATATAAGACTAAAATTATTTTAGTAATAATATGAATAAGACAATTAGTATAATTACTAATGTGATGGAATATAATTATTCTATCTAATCTATTTCGGAAATTTTATTATTATTATTATTATTATTATTATTATTATTATTATTATTATTATTATTATTATTATTGTTATCATTGTTATTAGTACTATTGATGTTATAATTATTTTTAGTATTACTTTTGATAAAAATTATTAATATTCTTATTATTTACGGTAAAAGGAGAAATTTTCGAAAATAATTATAATAAAATTTATAAATCCTTTTATTAGTAAGTATATTTTCATAAATATAATATTTAACTAATTTATAGGAAAATATATGTATATACATATCTATATAGAATATAGAGTTTAGTAAATACTAAATACATATTTAAAAAGGAATAGATAACAATGGAAATTTAGATAATCTAAAATTACGAGTATAGGAATACCTATACTCTATAAGAAAAATTTATTAAGTAATTTAAAAGGAAAACTAATAGTTTTGAACAATAAAAATGAATTAACTAAATTCTTAAACTTTCCAAATACCCAATCAATAGATTTAAGTATCCAACCAGAATTAATAAAATAAAACTGTGAATACAATGAATTAAAACTTAGGGTTATTTCGAAAGAACTAGTCAAGAATAAAATAGAAACTCAACAAACCATTAGGACACTTAAATATTCATAGGAACTAAATTGTATAGTCTGGAATTTTAATAATTATATGATTTATCTCAATAGGTGACTTGGGTATTGGGGAGGACCTACCTGAAGATTACTACGATTAAATAGGATGGGCAGGTGAGTAACTCAGTCTTATTACATTGGTTGTGCTAGTACTAGTAGTGAACCTTAAATAAAAAGATAATGAAAATTGGTGAACTGTTTGAAATATGAAAGTTGTGTATTGTATTCTATTGATTGCCATGTCACTCTAAAATAAGTGATAACACAAATGCATGTATCTTGATAATGTATGTAGTATCTAATTGAGTGTCTGTATTGTTTGATCACCCCCAAATTGACTAAAAACTACTGGTACCATAATGGAAAATAATCATGCATTACATACTATGCATAAAAAGCATTGAGTAAGTGGTAGCCTACTATGTGTTAGTTTCTCGGATCTCTGGTAATGCTTGAATTATCTAGGCCAGAGAGCTATTAGTTAATTGCAAGATTACTTTTGTTCTGTTAATACCATAGGAACTACATGGTAAACGAAGGACGCCGCTTATGGTATTACATGGGAATAACTAACACTTAGTGGAGTTTCTAAAGCTAAAACAGGAAATAAATAACGAAACATGATAAGTTTAAATTAACTATTATTATTTCCTGCAAGCTTAAGTCTCTCCTGGGTAGGTGGACCATAGATTGAGATCCTTCAACCTCGATGGGAGGGCGTAAATCTTCATCCTGTTTGGATTCCGGGTTATCCAAGCTTGTAATGTTCATTTGTGTGATTGATGCATTTCATATGATTGATAAATAACTTGTATGTTATATGTAATAAGTTCTGCTTATTCACTGAGCTTGTGTTTTAGCTCACACTCCCACAGTCCTTTTAGGTTCACTCTGCGACCCTGACTCATTACTAGCAAGAGCATGGTCCCGGTAAGAGATTAGAAGCCAGAAGTTAAAAGTTTAGTATAGGATTAGAATATCTATATCTGTAATAGACTTGTGATGCATTTATAGTGCATTAGAATCATCAGCTATAGTTGCAAGGACTTATAAAGCATATGATCTGTAATATTATAGTTTGCAATAGTTGTCTACTAGTTTACATCTTATATATGTTTGTTTATTCCATCCAAGCAACTAAAAGATCCTGTTTTTGGAAATCATGTCACTCCTAGAAGGTAACCTAATAATGGTAATCGAGTGATTCTTGATTATTATTATTAGAATACCCCCGGGGCGTGACAGTATATATATGTGATTCTATGTTTATGCATGAAATGAGAATTAAGTATATTGCAACTTCAAACTGCCTGTTTAAGTGTTTTTGTTTACTTACTTGTATGGCTGCTTATTATTTGCTAAATTGATTGATTTTCCCTTAATAAATCATAATAAGATTTGGCTTAAGAAAAAAATAAAATGCTCATGCATAGCATCCATCGAGTCACATCTCTTTCGAAAGGCTGCTACTCCTACGTGTAGAGTTTAATTGGCTGTTATCGTGCTGTGATATGGGCCATGTTCCTTCTTAGAGAATCCAAATTGCCCGGGGAATGCGACTTTAGGTTCAGAGCTGAGCCAACTGAACGCTTCAGGTAGGGACCTGGGGACTAGCAGTAGAAGATCGAGGATCTTCATCACCGATTCCCTAATCTTCGATACAAAGGGGTAAATCCGTTCTATATATAGTTTCCGGATAACTATATATATATTTGTGTAATCACGTGATTGTTGCATTGTATCATATGTGTGAAAATTTAAATGAACTTGCTTGAAAACATGGTGCGAATGAAAAGGAATATCTCGCTAAGCTAGTTGTAGCTTATACCCCTGTAGATTTTGTTGAAACAGGTATACCCATGGCTTAAATTGAGGATCATGACATTAAGAAAGTCATGGAAGGATGTTAAGCTTCTAAGAAGGCAATGGAAACATAAGATGAAGTTATTTTGTAAGGTTTCTTATATGTAATATATGCTATGTTAGTGTTTTAGAAATTCTAAGAAGTGTATTTATTTTGATTTGAAGACAATAGAGGGATACACCCCTAAAAATTGTAATTTACCATGTTTATGTTTTATGATAAGTATTTTCCTTACCTTGTTACTTAATTATTATCCATATAAATTGCACTACTTAGATGCGTTCCCTTGGTTGTGATGTCCGTCTTGTACATGATATGGAAGCCTTTGTGTGACTAAGGTAGTCATTCCTAGGCTTCAGTATTGTGTACGGTGGACTACCACATTTTAGGTACCCTTCGGGGCATGATAGCGGGTGTCACTAGCTTGGCGAATGATGAATTAAGCTAGTTTAATACCCACATTAATCTTGTATCTTTTGGCAATGCTATACAAATGGCCCAGCTCAAAGTTATTCACCACACCATTACTATTTTTTTGTGCTTCAATGGTGTGAGAGAGGATGTGGTGAATAATCTTCAAATTATCATCCAAAATAGCAGAAACCTTGGACTTGGAAGGTTCATACTTGAGGTTATTTTGGCATAGCACTTGCCAATATTCTTGAGAATCAACATTTCTAGGTAGCCCAACTAGGGGTGCTCTAAACTCAGCTAACTTGATTTCATCCTTGGTGTATAATCCCACGTAATAGCAGAAATCAGCTAGGGTAATTTTATGCACCTCCTTGAAAGTTTGGAAAATTAGGGTGTCAACAACTATAGATCTTCCATGCTTTTCTTCATCCCTAAGAGTGGCAAGTACCTCCAATGTAATGTCCTTGTAAGCGGAAGTGTGTATAGCAAATAATTCTACCCATGATTTAAGTGATAGCATCTCCTTAATCTCCTCTTTCTTCCCATAGTCAGCAAGCATCTCCTAGTCTAAATACCAATGAGCTCCAAAAGGCTTTTGTTCAAGGCATTGCATTGTCATCTTGGACCAAGGAGTTTCAGAAAGCAATGGGGTAGGCCTTCTTTATGGCTATGATTGAGATACTTTCTGTTTCTTTGTTGGAGTTGCTGAAGATGAGGTGTGTTGAGCTTGTGATGCGCGCCGACCTGATCCTGACCTTTTGACGGGTTACTTTGGTCTTGCCATACCTGCATGAGTAGATCATATCATGATTGAGTACAATAGGTAAGCAAGTCTTAAATTGGTAAAATGAACCACAACAAGATCCAACAATCATAAGAGGCAATTATACAAGCATTAAAGCACAATTGAGTTGGGTATGTACAAGTTTTGAAGAATCTGTGTATACACTAGTAAGTGTACACGACTAGTGTAGGTGCAGTGTACAACCCGAACTTTGACAAATTTGATTAACACGTATAAAAACTTATTTTGAACATCTTAAATGCCATTTAAACCATCATTAAGTGCCAATTGTCACAAATTCCCTCAATTTATCAAAAACCCCTAAATTTTCGCACAACTAAACCCTAGGATTGTGATTGACGTGCTTGACCATGAAATTCAACAAGAAAAGTAATGCAGCATGTTTAAGGATCATCTGATTGCACGAAAATCACAAAAGCTCCAAATTTTACAACATTCAAAATTCTTGCATAAAGCCTAGATTGGCTTTGATTCATGGAATGCGTGTGGATCTAAGAAAATTCTGAACTCAATCGCAACTCAAGCATGGTATCACGTGATAAACAACAAAAATCAGCTACAACATCCATTACAACCCACTTCAACAACAAATCCGACCCACTGCCCATGACGTTCCAACTCGTACGTAAAAGAAAAATGGAGAAATGAAATAGGAAAGTTTGATCACATAGCGTCTTAGAGCTTGATGGAGATGCATGAATGGAATGTAGAGATGTAGAAAAGGAGATGAGATGTGTGAATGAGGTGTGGGGGGTGTTTGTGTCATGAAGGAGGGAAGCAAGGAAGAAAAATGGGAAAAAATGGAGTGAATGTGTGTATGCGTGTATTTATATGATGGGGTTTAATGTGTACACTATCCCGATGTACATGGGTCGTGTACTTTAACTCGTGACTCCATAGATTCAATTTAACACATACACTACCCATATACGAGTCATATAAGGTGACTAATGACTTATCAGAATCTTGAAAATTTAGGCATCACACTCACGACACATACACGAGTCATGTAGAACAACTCGTGACTCCACAGATTGTTAGAAAAATTGTACACTACATTCACAACATATACATGAGTCGTGTAGAGGTAGTGTACATTGGGAAAAATTTTAAGCTCAAAAAATTCCTTTGAATGATGATTTTCTTAAGATTGCATGATAGAGTTCACTTACTTGGAACACTTAAAAAGTATTTTTTCTTTCAAATCATTCTTGGGGCTTTTCTTCCCCACACTTGGCTTGAAAACATGGTTTTCCTTCATGATATTGCTCCAAAAGCTGTAGAATTATGCAGATTTTCTTTTAACTAAAACAAGAAACAAAAAACAAAACAAAAGAGAAGAAAAAGAAAAGAAAACTAAAAACCTATTTACAAATGGGTTCACCAAAGCTAGTTGTTTGGTGTTTGGAGTCTAAACTCCTCTAAACCTTCAAGTTCTGGACTATTACCCATGTAGAGCTTCACTCTTTGGCCATTCACTTTGAAGGCACCATGTTCCAGGTGTTCTACCTCTACGGCCCCATGCGGAAAGATTTGCTTGACCAAATAAGACCTGAACACCTGGACTTCAACTTTCTTGGGAAAAGCTTCAACCAGGCATTGAACAAGAGAACTTGATCTCCTACTTGTAACTTTAGGTGATGGATATGTGCATCATGAAACTTCTTGGTCATCTCTTTATAGAGTATTGTGTTCTCATAGGCTAGTAGCCTCCACTCATCTAACTCATTAAGTTAGAGCTTTCTTCTTAGCTCAGATGTACCCAAATCAGAGTTTACCTGCTTGATAGCTTAGTAAGCTCTATGTTCAACTTCAACTGGAAGGTGGCATGCCTTGCCATATACCAATTTATAAGGAGTGGTCCCTATTGGTGTCTTATATGCAGTTCTAAGTGCCCAAGAGCATCATTAAGTTTCTCGGCCCAGTCTATTCTATGATGGCTCACTGTTAGAATTCATTTAATCTCTCTGTTAGTCACTTCCACTTGTCTACTGGTCTAAGTGTGGTTAGGTGTTGCAACCCGATGCGTTACCCTATACCTTTTTAGAACTTTGTCTAGCTAAGCATTACGGAAATGTGTCCCCCTATCACTAATGATAGCTCTAGGGGTTCCAAATCATGCAAATAACTTCTTCAAGAACTTACATACTACTCTTGCATCATTGGTGGGTAATGCTTGAGCTTCCACCCATTTTGACACATAGTCTAGAGCCACAAATATGTATTTGTTCCCATAAGGTGGTGGAAGTGGACCAACGAAATCTATGCCCCATAAATCAAACACCTCACATCCTAGGACGTAATTTTGAGGCATTTCATCCCTTCTTGATGTATTTTCGATGCTTTGGCATCGATCACAAAGGGAGACAAAGTGGTATGCATCCTTAAATATGGATGGCCAATAAAAACCGACCTCCAACACTTTGTGTGCAGTACTGTTGGCGCTATAATGACCACCAATAGCGCCTGAAGGACAATCTTCCAAAATCTTCCATCCATCAGCATGAGAGACACACTGATGAATCATTTGATTTGCATAGACCTGAAAGAGGAATGAGTCCTCCCAATAATAGTGTTTAAGGTATGAGAAAAACTTTGTCCTTGCATGATAATTCAAGTCACTAGGGGAAACTCGTGCAGCAAGATAGTTTGCTATATCAGCAAATCAAGGTAGCTCTGTGATTGCCGTGTTCAGAAGTTGACAAATTGCATACAACTTTTCTTCAGGAAATTCGTCATTTATGTCTTTCTCCTTCAACTCACCCCGGTGTGGATCTTCTAGCCTTGATAAATGATCAATTGCTAAGTTCTCAGTTCCTTTTATCATGGATTTCCAGGTCTAACTCCTGTAGAAGCAGTATCCATCCAATCAGTCTAGGCTTTGCATCGATCTTGGATAATAAGAACTTTAATGCTGAATGATCGATGTTGACAATAACATTCGATAATACAAGATAGGGTTGAA
The DNA here is from genome assembly GCA_024138025.1 of Combretum micranthum. NCBI lineage: Eukaryota > Viridiplantae > Streptophyta > Magnoliopsida > Myrtales > Combretaceae > Combretum > Combretum micranthum. The sequence continues at coordinate 1,387,546 of JAMXBD010000164.1, forward strand.
ACTTATCAAAGGCGAAGACCACCACCAATAGCTCCTTTTCAATAGTAGTGTAATTCTCCTGTGCACCGTTCAATGTTCTACTGGCATAGTGGATTGGATTGAAGTGCTTATCATGTCTTTGGCTAAGGACCGTCCTAACTGCGAAGTCGCTCGCATCACACATAGGTTCAAATGGGAGGTCCCAATTAAGAGCAATCATTATGGGAGCTTGTGTCAGTTTCTCCTTCAACAAATCAAAAGCTTTCAAATAATCTTGACTGGATTCACAAACCACATCCTTCTCCAAAAGCCGAGTTAGAGGCAAGGCAATTTCGGAGAAGTCCTTTATAAACCTCCTATAGAAGTGCAAACCCCTAGATTTTTTGACGATTCTTAAGTTCAAACCCTAGAACCTGAAGTTAATCGGAAACCTTAGTTAACAAAAACCTATGCCAATACTCTAGAGTTTAGATTCGACAATCTCGCGCTCTCAAACCCTAGACAACAGAATTGATTTAATGATCTATAAAAGTTCATAATAATATAGAGAAGCTTAAAAATATTAGATTCACCAATTTCTAATGTTTCTCAAATCCGAACGGGATCAATTTTCAAAAACCATGCTCGAGAACACCAGACAGTAAAAATATTCCGTTTATACCATTATATTTGTAATAATATAAGAAATCCAAAAATATCAGTTCTGTAATTTTTTGGTAACTAAAAATTACAGATATTATATTTATACGCGTATTTTCTTTACTATCGGTAACTTATTAGTCTTGTTTACTATTCATTTACTTCTTTACTATTCATTACTATTAACCTATTTCTGTTTTTTCTTACTACCTATTCTTATTACCTATACACCTATTTTCTTAGTTTTTAACTTTCCAATATATCTTATATCAAATCATATCTTACACATTAATTATTTTCTCACAAAAATACAAACAAAATCAACTCACTCCCTCTCTTCTCCCCTTTAGAATCGGCACTACACCCCTTTCTCTCTCACCATTTATTTTTCTTTTTCAATTTATTTTATTACATCTAATTTTCCTCCTTCTTCAACTATAAATACCCCCTCTCCCTCTACTTCTTTCACACATTCATTTTATGTAACAAAACTCTCCAAAAATCACTCCACAAACTCTCTCCACAAAATTATTCACTACCAAAACTCTCTTTCACAAATTCCTCGCAAAAAATTCTTCTCTACACACAAAACATCTACCATTTCTTACTATCCACATAATACCTCATTCATCTACCATCTTCATACCACACAAACACTTTAGGTAAATTTCTATCACTATCTATTTATTTTACCCATATCATGTAACTTAACATGACTAAGGTGTTGTTTTTTAAAACTCATGAGAATTGTAGAAGCAATAACATGTTCATGTTTTGTTCTTGCACACGCTAAGAATTCCGATTTTTATTATTTTGTTATCATGACAATATTGTGATTATTGTTATTATGCTTCTAACCTAACTATATATGTATTATCTATATATATATCTATATATTTCTTACAGCCTAAATGCTCACTAACTTTTGCTAACTTGCCTCTATTACTATTATTGCTTTTCTTTTTCTTTCTTTTTCTTTTTCTTTTTAGGATATAGTCCCGGGGTGCCTTGATGAAGCTGAGGCTCTCAATATGTCACGTCCAAAGGGGTACCCTAAACGTAATAGTTTGCTATACTCAATATTAAAGCTTAAGTATGACGACCTTAGTCATTCCCTTAAGCTTTGACATTAAGTGTAAGGCGTGCTATCACAAATTTAGAGGACCATACATGGAATTATGAAGCTTAAGGAGATATAATAACAAATTAAGAAAAGATGATTCATAATATTCATTTATTCATAATAATGGTCTTACAAACTTAGGGGCATTCTCCAGCCATAAATCTATCACAAGAATATTTTTATATCTTATTCAACACTAAACTTCATCTAGAAATTCCTTATCCAAAAAGAAAATAACCCGACTGCAGGATCCTCGTGGCCTCAACCGCAGATAAGAGAACTGCAAAAGATATCTATAGGGTTATAAGCTAATAGGCATAGTGAGAACTATTTCTATAAATAACTTCTTGTAACAAAATTTCAAACAAGTTGTTTAATCAAACAAATGGAATGTAACATACATGTGGGCAAACAAAGCATATAGTTTTTCGGGAACTATATGTCGAATGGATTTGCGCCCTCCATTCGGGGTTTGATGATACATAACCTCAAAACAAGTAGTTTTTGTTAAAAAGTTTTATGCTTTCGACCAATATCGCCAAGCATATGAAGTCTACTTGAATTGAGCCTTGCTTTTGGATCTTCTGCCAAGCATTTCCTTAATGTCGCCAAGCAATTGCTTTCGGTCACTCCGCCAAGTGTTGCTTTCGACCTGAGCTACAATCCTTCTCACCCAAGGATAATAACCCAATGCAATATGACTCACTCCATAGTATGCATGGATCCATTTACTTATGATATCATAACATTATTATTATTAGATTTAAGGCGATCAAGGAATTTCATACAAATCAAGTGTTATATTAAAACAAACATTAAATCAATTCCGGCCTCGATATTCTTAGGATTCTTTCAAAGAATTACCTTTACAAACATATCCATTTGTCTTTTCTTAATTCTAATGCAACTAAATTACAAGCACAAACAAGTAAAGCACTTTAAGGAAATAAACTCACGATTCCATGACGATGATTTCTCTAGCGGATGAGTCGCTCACACACTCCACTTAATCGAAATAGTCTTCGGGATATAGGTATTCTTCTTCGAAATCTCCTAACCAAAGAAAATACCCAAGATGAGTATTTCTTAATGATTTTCTTGAATTTTGACAAAACAATGTCATGGGAACGTTAAAGTTCATATAATGGAGAATTCCAATTTAAAATGGCCATAACTTGGTTATTTTAACTCGGAATTACACATATAATATATTGATTTTTACCTACTCGAAAAGATCTACCCATTTCTAAGACTATTTTTAACAAACAAGATCATATAGGCTCCGAAACAGTGGCGACAAAATTCACCACAAATTTTCCAACTCAAAATAATTTTGGGTTCAAATATTAAATCATTCAAAATTTATTTGATAAATACTTAGTTATCTATATAGTTGAAAAATTATCTTTTTATAGCTATTTAGCTCATATTTATTCATGCTCAAGTGTTTGTTGTCCTTTTATGTTTCTTAAGTATTAGAAAACCATAGTTTACAAGAAATTTATTTTTGTAGATCTTTTCGTTTTTCAAAGAATCACTTTATGTTTGACTTAATATTTTTCCTAGATGACCTCTTTTTCGAAAAGTAATTTTCTTCTTTCCTAAATTCTCTACATTAGTGTTATTTTTCCTATTTATTTTCTATACAATTTTTCTTTGTCCATTTGTTTGAAAAGATCTTTATTTGAAAATTTCTCATCCTTTCCTCATGTTATGTTTTTCATAGAAATTATTTTTGTACCAAAAATCATTTTCTTTTGAAAAACAAAGTGGGATAATAAATGATTTAAAAAGCTTTTCATAACAAAAGTAGTTTCTAAAATTGTAGTGGGTTCTTTTAGTAACTTAGAAAGGAATGACTTTATTTTTGTTAAACCATAGATTTTATATATCATATAAACTTATTCCTAAGTGATAAAACCTTCTTTTTATCAATTGTTTTTAGAACTTGAAAAATTTGGACAACAATCTTAATGAACATGATTTATGAGAATTAATAGCAAGCAATAACATAAATAATAAATAAAGTCAAGTATTGGGAGTCTTAGCTTCTTCAAGGCTCCCGGGACTAAGAAATAGACTAGTCTTAAAAGAAAAATAAAATGAAAGAAAGAAAAATTTGTTTTGACTTGATGAGGACAAGTCTAAGACTAGAAACTAGTCTTAAAATAACAAGGAATAAATAAATTGCAATGGAATAAATAAATTGCATGAAAATAAATAAACTGCAAGTGAGCTTATATGCTCTAAAGAATATGTATATATATATATAGATAATAATAATACTTAGATATAATAACAATAGTAAGAACAAAATAAAACAATATAAACATAAATGGAGTTTCATGAACAAGAACAATACATGAACATAGTGTAGCTTCCATAACACTTAGTCTTTGGAAACTCATACTATGGTCATGTAAAGTTACATGACATGAGGAGAAGAAAATAATAGGAAAAGTTTACCTAAAGAAGGCTTTGATAGTGTTATGTGGTTATGGGTTTTGTTGTAGGTAGAAAGTGGTTTTGTGATTATTTGAGAGAGTTTTGGGAGGATATTTGGAGAGAGTTTTGAGAGGAGAATTTGAGAGAGTTTTTGTAGAGAATTTGTAAGTAGTAAATGTGTGAAAGAAGTGAAAGAGGAGGGGGGTATTTATAGGAAAATGTGGAGTGATTTTTGAGTGATTTAAATAAAAGGAAATTGAAACAAAATTGAGAAAGAGAGAAGAGGGGGGCACTGACCATAGTGTAGGAGGGAGAGAGAGTATGTTTTGTTTTATATTTTTGTTGATTAAATGAAGTAATAAGTAAGGTTGATGTGAAATAAAGTTATGGGAAAGGTAAAAAGTAAAGGTTATAGGTTATGGTGTTTGTAAGAGTAGGTGTAAGAAAAAGTAGAGATAAAAGAATGGTGTAGGATAGTAATGAATAGTGTAATGTAAAGTAGATATGATTAATAAAATACCGGTAGTAAGAAAATACGCGTATAATTACGATATTTGTTATTTTTACTTGCCGAAAAATTATAAAACTGATATTTTTGAAAACCTTATATTTTTTCGAGTTTAACGATATGTTCAGAATATTTTTATTATTCCGAGCCTCGGGACACGTTTTTCAAGAATTGTGTCCGATCGGGTTCAAGACATTTGCAGTTACTAATCTGATCCTTTTAAGCTTCCTCAGGTAATTACGCACTATTCTACATTCTAAACTCTTACTTACTTTCTCCGAGTTGCTTATTTGGGATTGCAGGACTTAAGCTATTATGTCTAACTAGGGTTTTGTTGACTTTAGAGTTCCAGCTGACTTCCAGGTTAGGGTTTTAGGCTAAACCGATTCCAAAAATTTGGGGGTTTACACAATACTTGATCGAGTTGCCTTGATGAGGTTAAGGCTCCCAATGCTTGACTAGGTTACCTTGACGAAATTAAGGTTCCTAATACTTGATATTATTATCTTGCTTATTATTTTGCTCCTTATATATTTTCCCATTTTTAATCATTTTTCTCATACTACATACTCATGTACATGCATTAACATAATGTTATTGTCTCAACAAAATTTAAAAGTAGACTTTTCTTTAATAAAGGAAAATGAAACTAAACTCTTTTAATATATAACTTTATGTCTAAATCAAAATTTTGTTAGCAAATCTATAGGAAAATTATTTCACAACTTTTCAAACTTACTAAGATTTTTCTTAAATAACAATAAAGATGATTTTATAAAAGAAATTAACAAACAAAATGAACATTTTCTTTGATAGTAAACCACATAAAGTTTATCAAACTTAGCATAAATGTTTTCTTGGTAAACAAATTTTTCATAAAAAGTTTGCTCGTAGGATTTATACTAACTCCATAATAGCAACAAAAAACAAAACTAGTTTTCAAAGTTAATATAAAATTAACCCTCTAATTTATAAACCCACATAGAAAAATAGGGGATTTCCAAGTATCTAAATGATAAACTCATTTTCAAAAGAAATAAAAAGAATATAAATATGATGATTTGAAAAACAATGAATTTTATCAACAACTTAAAAAGAATAATTTCTTTCCAAGTAAGATTGGTAAAAGACCTAAAGAACCAAGATTTGGAAATAAAATTTATTTTTGAAGAAGTTAGAAGATGAGAATATAAGGATAAGAAAACTTGTTTAACCAAACCATTTTTCTTTAAAAGGAAATTGTACAAGTTAAAGTCACTATAGGTTATCAACAACTTAATAAAAACTTTGGGAACTTAATTTTTGTCACAAAGAGCAAAATTCGTAGAGGATTATATTTAAAGGGAAATTTGCTTGGAAGAAGCAACATAAGAATATACTTGTTACAACAATCTAAGAAATTATAAATTTTCTCCAAAATACTTAGAAAAGGAGTTGTTAAGTTTAAGTTTCAACACCTTAAAGATGAATTGTTTTATGAAAAATAATCGTTGAGACAACACCATTAGAATCTTGCATATAATATGGCTCTATATAGATACTCAAAGGATTTTTCAACTATATACATATTTATATTTTTGACCAAAAGAATTTTTGAATAAAGATGAGTTTGGAAAATTGTTTTCAAAAGCTGGGGTTTTCATTTTGGTTCTGTATAATAACTTTTAGGAATCCAAATGACCTTTTATGTAGAAAATAACCTTATAAATGGATAGATATTTTTGAGTAAGTAGAAATCGGTATATTATATGCAAAATTCCAAGTTAAACTGTTCAAGTTATGGCTATTTTAAGTTGAAATTTCCCTCTATGCGAATTTTAACGAACTTAGTAGAATAGGATTACAAGTTTAAGTAAAACTCCCATGAAATACTCATTTTGATTATTTATCTTGTTTAGGTAATGTGGAGGCCGAGTTCCTATATCCCGAGGATTTCCTAGACTAGAAGTATCCGCACAAATGGTCGAGTGAGTTTATTTTTTACGTTATGCACTTATGATTTTGCTTGTAGAATTAGAGGCATTAGATTTTGGAAAAGATAAAATGGAAAGATGCATGTGCTTTACATACTTGGTTTAAATTATGAGTAAGAATATCGAGACAGGAATTGCTTATAACGAATGTTTGATCTAGTGTTAGAATGATTGGTTGCGAATTCTATGATCACCCAAAAAATATTTAATTATGCCATGAGTGCTTAATTAAATTGATTCATGCATGTCATCGGGTGAGTTTATTGCATTTATTACTATACCTTTGGTGGGACAAAGGCTTAGTAAAGAGATTCATAGAGTCTATAAATTCTATAAAGCAATGAAGCATCATCTGAAACAATTAGCGATGAGAAAACATCTGATAAAAGCATAGCTTGTAGCTATGTAGTAGCTTGGAAATAAAACAAATAAGTTGGATTATTGTCACGCCCCGGAGAGTACCCTAAACGTGGCAGTCCGCTGCATATAATATTAAAGCTAATGAATGACAACCTTAGTCATGCAAAAGCTTCGATATCACATGCAAGGCGTGCTTCCAAGATAGTAGGAGACTCACAGGAGTATTACATTTAAGTAGATAATAAAAGCAAGCAAGAACTTATATAAATAAACATAAGATTTTCATAATAATATCCTTACATCATCTTAGGGGCATTCCCTCGCTTTAAAAGTCTTCCAAAATAATAACAACTATAACATAAGCCTACTATAGAGATTTTCCTAGAAGCCTATGTTCAAAACTTAAATACATATAGCTTCTCCCAAAAACTCCTAGTAGCTTAAACTCGTACCTGATATACGGGGCTTCTTGGGGCCAACCAAAGGTAATCGTACTGTAACAAAAAGCTGTAAGAGTATAAGCAAAACTAGCTTAGTGAGATAATTCCATCTACAAGATATTTCCATAATTCAAACTATTATTTAATCAAGCATATGAGAATGCATCAATCATATGAACAAAAAAAATACACATGATTAACCGGAAATCAAGTGTAGCATGGATTTTACGCCCTCCATGTCGAGGGTTGGGAGGTTATAGGCCCATACGACCATCAATATTTACAGATTTACCAGCTCCTGCTCGCCCTGTAGACTTTCTGGCTCCTACTAGCCCATGTAGATTTTTCGGCTCCTACCAGCCACCACTATCATTTCCTCGTTTCCCCACACGAAGAATAGTAGTGAAACAAATGTGACTCATAGGTATGATATGCATGAATTGATTTCAATATATATTTAATCAAATAATCTTTAGTTCAAGTTGAAGGCGATTAAATAATGTTTAGTTCAAACAAGAATCACAATTTATTTATCAAACCTTCCTTCGATATTCTTAGCTTATATTCAATCAATCATAAATCCAAGTCACACAACAATTATTCATTTTATCTTTTTCTTAATTGCTAGTGCTACTACTTACAAGCACACAACAAGGAAATGTAACTTAGTAAATGATTAACTGACTCCATGTCGGTAGATCCTAATCGAAGTAATCCTCCGGAAAAGTGATCTCGGGTTCTTCTCCACCTAAACAAGATGAAATACCCAAAATGAGTCTTTCATGAAATCTCTATTCTCGAAGATTCTAAACTTTTCTTAAAATCGCGGTAAAATTGTATGAGAGGAAATTCCAACTTAAAATGGCCATAACTTGCTCATTTTAACTCGGAATTTCGCATATAATATACCGTTTTCTACCTATTCGAAAAGATCTATCTATTTCTAAATTTATTTTCATCAAACTAAGTCGTTTGAGTTCTGAAAAAGTGGCGGACAGATTCACCAAGAATTTTTATAAACTTATTTTCCTTCTTTTATCCAAAGCTCATTTTGAAGAGATAAGTAATATAATAGCTTGTAAAAACTTTTAAAATGTATATTCATATATTTATTGACTCATAACAAATGTATGAAGTTAATGGAGTTGTCTCAAATTATGAAAAAGTAAAGTCTTTAAAGATTTTGAAACTTGAGAATTTTTGAAATATTCATTTTGCTTTGAAAATATCGTAAGTTCATCTATAATGAGTATTTCTTCTCTTTTCCTAAATTTTATTTTCGTAATCTCTTTAAATTCCTAAGGAATGATTTTTATTTCCTAAGCTTAGCTTCCAACACTTTTTGAAAGTATTAACACTTCTATATTTAGAAAAATAATTTCTTGATTTCTTGAGATCATATTATATTTAATGAAAAGAATTTCTATCATTTGAAGAAAAAGTGAAGTTGTTGTAAATATTTGTTTACTTTCAAAAACCTTTTTATGTCATGTATAAAATTCTTATGAACTCCTCTAAGTTTGGTTAAGATGACTTCTTATTTTAGAAAAGTTTACTTCCTACTTTTATTCTAGAAAAGAATCTTTATTTTAAGAAAATTTTTCTTATTATTTTGTTTGAGACCAAAAATCATTATGTTCATACATGATAAAAACATAAAGTTTATAGAATATAAGGAAACATAATAACTTGAAAGAATAAGCTAATAAGAAAATAAATCAAGTATTGGAACCTTAGCTTCATCAAGGTATCCCGGGACTAAGAAAAACTAGTCCCAAAAGAAAAAAAAATGTTTGACTTGATGAGGACAAGTCTAAGACTAGAAAGATTAGTCTTAAAAAAACATGAAAGTAAATAAATTGCAAGGAAAGTAAATAAATTGCAAAACAATGAGCTTATATGCTCTAAATAATATATATAGCTATATAGATATATTAGATAGTTGTAAACATAAAAGCAACATAAAGGAATTTGATGATGAACAAAAACAAAGTATGAACCTATTGTTGCTTTCCTTAACCTTCATGGTTTAGAAAACACACACTAAGTTCATACTAAGTAAATGAACATAAAGAAAACTTGAAGAAAGTTTACCTAAAGAAACTAAACTAGAGAGAACTTCTTGAGAGGAGATTCTTGAAGAATTTTGAGAGAGTAACTTTAGTAGAAGAAAGGTGTGAAAGAAGTGGAAGTAAGGGGGGTATTTATAGGAAAATGTGGGAGATAATTTGTATTAATTAAATAAATGAAAATTAAAGCAATTTAGAGAGGGAGAGAAGGGGGCCGACGCATTTTGAGAGGAAAGAGGGAGGAAAAATTTATTTTTTTGTATTTTTGTTAATTAAAAGTAAGATATGAAAGATGTGAAGTTGTATTGGAAATGAAAATGTATAAAAAATAGGTGTATGGGTTATAAGAGTAGGTTGTAAGAAAAAGTAGAGATAGATAAATAGTGTAGAATAGTAGTAAATAGTATAATGTAAAGTAGACATGACAAATTAAGTACCGGTAGTAAGAAAATATTCGTATAAATGCGATATTTGATATTTTTAGTTACCGAAAAATTATGAAATTAATATTTTTGAAAATCTTATATTTTTACGAGTCTAACAGTGTATTTGGAATATTTTTACTATTCCGAGCTCTGGGACACGTTTTTCAAGAACTGTGTCCGATCGGGTTCAAAACGAGTCGCGGTTTTACTAAACCTATCTTTTTAAGCTTCCTTAGATAATTACGTACTATTCTACTTACTAAACTCTTTCTTACTCTCTTAGGGTTTCTTAAACAGGAATGCCGGACTTAAGCGGTTACGGTAAACTAGGGTTTTGTTGACTTTAGAAATCCGGTTGACTTCTAATTAGGGTCTAAGCTTTAATTTGAATTCAAAACTTCGGGGGTTTACAATTATACATTTGTTTTTAGCAAGGAAGTTGCTAAAAATTAAGATCTATCGTGGAATTATGTTGTATGGCAGCAGCCTATACAGTCTGGAACACGCAACTCCGAATGGAGGGATAAATCCATTCAACATATGATTCTTGGAAAATCATATGTTTTGTTTGCCTACGTGCTTGTGCATCTCATATGATTGCTTAAATAAACTTCTTTTGATTATTGAATGTTGAGTGTTTAATTGTGGAAATAAATCTCACTAAGATAGTAGCTTATACCCTCTTATATATCTTTTGTAGTTCTCGTACCTTTGGTTGGAACCAGGAGGTTATATTATCTAGGTAATGCCTTTGAGCCGAGATCTTATGGATAGAAGTGCAAGATAGAAGTAGATATGGATTCCAAGAGAATTTTCAAAAGTGTAAATCGTTTTATGTTAGACTCTTTATTAGACTTAGTTAGCTTTAATAGGGGAATGCTCCTTAATGTTGTAAAGACTCCTTAATAGTTTTTGTGAACCTTAGTTATATTGTTATGACTTATTTTCTTAATTGCAATTGTGTATAACTGCTTAAAAGGCTTGATTCAAAGTTTGGTCCACTACGATTGTGAAGGTACGCCTTACACTCGGTATCAAGCCTTTCGGGATGACTAAGGTTGTCATACTTAAGCCTCAATATTGAGTGTGGTGGATTGTCGCGTCTAGGGTACCCTTTGGAGCATGACAACTTAAGTTGGTATCGGAGCATGGCTAAGAAAATTATAATCATAACAATAGGAATAGACTTAAGAACTAATAAGTAGAACCAAATTAAAAAGGATAGTATGGCTAGAATAAGTTCGCTAATTTTCCCTTCCTTTCCTTTTGCCTGAATAGACTACCTTAGGAGAAGTGCTTTTGGTAGCTCGATAATTCCATAAGAGACCCAGTGAGACCTTTACCAACTACTGATTAAGACTAAGAGTGCTATGTGAGGAGTTTGCCTTGGCGGGAAGACCCAAGTCGATTAGAGAAATGTTCACCCTATGGAAAAGGGAATCGCGACGCATGCATATGGACACACCATGTTACGAGAGGCTACATTTGTGTTGAGAAGGGAAGGAGAACCGATTTTGAGGATGCCTTCTACTGGCAAGGAGTGTACCAAAACATCCTCGAAGGACCAATGAATATGCCCACTCAATCACTTCCCAGAACCAGGATCCAACTCACCGACGATGAGATATTAGTAGATGTTGCCATGAGTGAAGCAAAGAATAAAGAATCCAAGGAAGAGGAGGAAGTCGAAGAAGTAGAAGAAGAGGATCCAGAGGAAGACCTAGAAGAAGAACGAGTACAAGAGCCAGTGGGGGAGAGTCCCAACATACCATGGGTATAAGAGGAATAGAGCAGAATGAATAAAATTTCGATATGACCTGAGTAGCGGCAATATGGGCTGAAGGAGAGATGATCTACTTAGGAAATAGTGAAGAAAGGAGAGCTCGGATAGCTGCTATGGTTCGAGAAGCCACTTCTTTAAGGAATGAGGATGCGAAAAATCCTCCTATGATGAGAAATACCGAGTCAGACCCCAAAGATTTAGACTCCTAAGTATGGAAAGATATATATGTGGAGAAAGAGCATCCGACTGGCCGAAGAGGTGCATCACGGGAATCCACCCCTCATCAAGCCAATGAAGAAGGAACACATGAAGACCATTTGATGACCCTGGAAAGTGACTACAGTGATGTCGGAACAAGTAAGGGAGCTCTCAAGAGAAAGAAGAAGGAACATAACAAGGTATTTAGGGCCAGTCATAGGCAGTTGGCAAAGAGGATCATCAAGCCGTAATCCGGGTGACGCACTAACCCCATAGGCTGAAAAGAAAAGAATGAAAGAAGTAGGAAAGGAGGAAGAAAGGAAGACGGGAAAGAGTTAGGATGAAGATCGAGCACCCCCATAAGTCCAATAATAGATTTTGTAATCAAGGCTTAGGCTATTAGGTTACATAGATGAGCTTTCGTTTGGAAAGTGATGTGTTGTGTATTCCTTATGGATTGTTGTATTTTGTATCTTGCAATCTTTTATTTCCATTATAAGGGTGTTGAACCCGCTATCTATTTTCCTTATTGAATGAAGTTATCCTTTTAAAATTTCGATTTAGTGATTTTGTATTTCTCTTGATTATTTCATGATTCTTTATGTCAATTTTTTATGACTATGCATATTAGTTCAATTTTCGTGATTTCTGACAACACCCACATAAAACTTAATGAAGCTATTGAAAGAAAATATTGAACTCATCTAACTAAAATTTGAATAGCCATGGAAGAAAAAGGAGACGCCAAGAGCAAAGCGCATCAAACTAACCTGTAGATGAGATAAATCAACCCGCCACACAACCATAAAATCTCGTAAATGTGGAACCTCAAGTAAATATGCAAGGCACCTTTAACTAGTTCATTCAAATGATGGATGCTTATAGATGGAATAACCTAATACCGACACCGGCCCCGCGGTAACCCCAACCACATATGGAAGTACCTGTCCCGAAAAGTGTGCAACCCCAAAATGTACCTTTACCAACACCAACCCTCATGCTATATAGAAACCTCTTACCCGAGTTCATCAAAAGTAGTTGATACTTTGATGGAGCTTCTGGAAAGCTACAGGAAGCTGAGGATTGGTTAGCTCACATCGAGAGATCTTTTGATGCTTATGAAGTACCATAACCTTTAGGGATCACCTTTGGTAGTTACATGCTTCGCCTCAATGCTTGAATTTGGTGGAAATCCAAGAAGCGAGAGTTTATACCTTCGGTCACATGGAAGATGTTTTGTCAATAGTTTTTAGAGAACTACTTTCTCAGAAGCCTTTGAGTGCAGTATAGTGCTGATTTCTTGCAAATTGCTCAAAGAGGAAGGACAGTGGAACAATATGAGACTGAGTTTAGTAGATTACTCTAGTATGCACCCGACTCATACAAATACAGCAAGGAGTTGAAAAGGCAAGTGTTCCTGAATGGATTAGACGAGGATCTACAAGTCAAGCTAGTGGAATTTGACATAAGATCTTTTTGGGAGTTAGTAGAAAGGGCACGAATTGTTGAAAGCACCAAGAAGGGGAAAATGAAAAGGCTCGAAAGAGAAGCATTGATTTTTATAGGAAAGTTTCAAAAAGAAATGAGATTTAATCAACCACCAAAGAAAATTAAGCTTTCCAACAACTTCGAAAATGGCGCAAGTGATGGAAATTTTGTAAGGAGACCCATCGTCTGTTGGAAGTGCAAAGGAACGCATTACCCCAGAAGATGCCTGCAGTTGAAAGGAAAGTGTCACTTTTGTGGAGACCTGAACCATAGAATGACAGGATGCCTGAAAAGGTTAATCAACACATGCTATGTGTGTAAAAAAGTTAGGCACTTCGTGAAGGAATGTCTACAAAGGAAAAATGCTCATACGCGAACTTTTGGAAGGCCAACTCCAATGAAGATAAGAAATGGGAATGGAAATAGGAATTCACCTAGAGCCTCATTGCTCGAATTCCAGATTTACAATATGGAAGGCCAATGGATGTGTGAAGAAATTGGTAAGGGGGAAGGATGTGAGTTTTATGCCGCGAAAAAGGATGGAAGCTATCACAATGGCCTAGTTACAGGTTAGCCCTAACCTTAAGTTATTATGTTGATTGTTTGTAGTGTCATTATATGTGCTTAAATCTATAGCAATAGAATTTTGATATCCGTGTAGCTTAAAATGTCTAGATAAGAATTGAGCATCATACCCAACCTGGTTAGTAAAAGTGCACGTATCTAGCAAAACCTGCTTATATCCTGTTTGATATCGAAGCCGCCTGTTTGCTTATCCCCCATCTTTAAAGGAAAATTTTATTAAGAATCACCACCTTCAAAAACCATCAAAGAGATGATAGAGGAATATCATACCCTATGTTAAGTAATCTAAGTAATCAAGTGCGGAGTAACCCTCGGTATGAGATGGTTAAATTACGCCAATAATGTGATGGAACATGGAGAGAATGGAATGAATCCTATAGATATAGATGCAGGAAATGCCGAATATGTCATTATAAGGAATCAAAGGCTAAGTTGCTCAATGTCAATATCCAAGGAAGGAAGGATACAGAAAAGATAATCGACGAGTTAACTCTGTGAAGGACGAAAGCAATAGACTCAAAGTGGAAGATCAATTAATGATTCGATCATCTGAAGATGATGCCACAAGGAGTGCTGACTAGTTTGATAAAAGGAAGAAGATTGGTGAAGTCATGGATTAACCACCAAAAACCTAATAAAATAAGGAATAAGTACCCTTTTTGTCAGGAACCCAAAGGATTCCTTTGATTGGATGCAAAGAGTAAGCAATCTTTCTGGTATTTATCAATATGATCTTGAGAAACAACCATTTAGAAAACCTACTTTCTAACTCCAAAATGAAGACATTACATGTAAAATGTAGGGCTTAGGTGATAGGTATCATAAATGAGTGATTTTTATAAGTTGATCTTAGTTTTATTAAGAGGAATTTTCAAAACAAGAAAAAGGTTATAAAAGACAAGTTGCAACTTGTCTCAACACCAGCAAAATTTTGAAATTCGTAACTAGGGTAAAATGCCAAGAAAACACTTATTTTCCAATCCTAAAACAAGAGTTTTATTAAAGAAATGGAAGCCTTAGGGAGTAGGTTTGATTAGGACTTAATTTTAGGAAGGTTAAATGAGTTTTCCACGAGAAATAATCTAAAAAACAAGTTCCCAAAATTCGGATCTAAAAATGTCCCCCATTTAAATACTTATTTCCAAATGTCAAAATGAGGATTTTAATAGAAAAATAGAACACTTAGGGAATAGATGTAATAAACTTGATTTTGATAAGAGTAAATGTATTTTATCAAAGTATAAACCTAAAACAAAGGAAAGGTTTCCAAACTTAGATCAAACAATATTTCCATTTCCTAAAATTTTGTAAAATTCGTCACTAGGCAAAACCCACATTCAAACATCTATTTTCCAACCTTTAAATGAATAATTTTATTAAGATAATGAAGGTATTAGGTACATAGGTCATCAAGGCTTTATCTTAGTAAAAATATGGATGATTTTCAAAGAGATAAAGCTAGTTTTCCCAATCAAATATTCTTGAAATTGTTGCAAAGTAAAAGTTTTCCAAAAATTCTTTTTAATAAAAAATCATTAATGATTTTCATGTAGATAGCTCATATCATGTCATTCATGATAATAACTTGTAGATAATGCATGCACATATAATATACTTGGTAGGAATAATGCAATTTTCACAAAACAATTTCGGAAATGCAAGTTTTAGCTACTGATCAGATATGATCTGAGCATTCCAAGACTTAAAAATTTTCAAAACTTAAGTATAACATCATAAATAGATAGATCTTTTGAAGTAAATAGAAATCGATAGCTTATTTACGAAATTCCGAGTTAAAGTGACCAAGTTATGACCGTTTTAAGTTGGAATTTCCATTTGCCACGAAAATTACGAACTTAAGAGTTTTATTTAATAAGTTGGAAATAGATATGGTATGAAATACTCATTTAGGTATTTCTTTCGATTAGGTGACTTTGAATCGGAGGAAAAATTCTTGTTTCTAGATCACTACCATTAGAGACCAGTGTCCATGGCAGAGTGAGTTCACTATCCTTAAATTACATGCTCTTGATTGTGCTTGTAATAATAGTGGTATTAGAACTAGGACAAGATAAAAATTGAAATATGCATGTGAGTTCTGTTTGATTGAATTGATGATAAGAATATCGAAATGGAAGTTGTTATAAATGTTTGTATGATTTAGCATAGTATTGAAATGTCTGAAATATCTATGATCGCCTCTAATTCGCTTAAATAATATGCCATGATCTTATAATTAAATTAACCATGCATACCATATGTTGAGTCACATTGCATTTGTTATTATGCCTTTGTGGGAAGAAGGCGTAATAGCTAGGCAACGAGGAGGCCTAAAAACTCAAATGTTGGCATGAATGGCCTGAATTAAAATGGAAGTAGTGTAGGCACTTGAATCAACTACAAATTTTAGTGAGTGGGTGGGCACCTGAATCAACCACTATATAAATGAGAAAAATTGAAATCTATGGTTGCATGGGCCTGAAACACCTAACCCCGAATAGAGGGCACAAATCCATTCAGCATAAGACTCCCGGAAAGTCTTAGTATTATATGCTCACGTACTTGTGTATTTTATATGATTGTCTAATATAACTTGCTTGCCCTATTGTTTGTTGAAGTATTTAATTTGGGAGTGAAACTTACTAAGCTAGTGTAGCTTATGCCCCCATAACTTCTTTTTGATGCAATTTCCGTACATATGGTTGTGTCTTTGGACTTAACCAAATCAGGTAATATGAAGTTAAGAGTGTTTCCCATTAGAAGTTTATAATTAGCTCTGTATAGTCTTTCATAGTAAACCTTAAACGCTCGGGTTTTACTTAAAAGATAATATCTAGACTTTTGATTAGCAGGGGAATGCCCCTTAGTACTTTGTAACTGATCCTGAGATATCTGTGGTTTATGTTTTTATGCTTATTCTATCAAGATGAATTATCTATCTCCAACTGCATATGTATTCTATTGTCGTAAAGGAACGCCTTGCATTCTAATATAAGACTTTTGAATAAATGTGGTAGTGATTCTTAAGTCTCGTTTAGCATGCGGCGGACTGTTACATTTAGGGTACCCTTTGGGGCGTGACAAGGTCACCCATCCTAAGTCATGAGCACACTCAACTTTTAGTGTTTTAAGAAGTTTTTGAGTATCATACTAAATATATCTCAATGGTTAGGGTTCTATATTTTTCTTAGATTATTTTCGGGCTAAAAACTAAAATCTAAAGTCTAAGGGATCGGACAGATTTAGGTTTTTCACCTACGCAATTATAGTTTCCAAATCTAATAGGGCAAATTAGGGTTTTAGTCTATACATGATTAAAATATTATAATTTTCATGTTTGTGAAATAAAAAATTTAATTTAGGCTTTATATTACAATATTTTGATCAGTTATTGATCCTATCGGGTATATTTCAACCCTAGTTATTTGCCCCTTAATTCCTATTTATTAATAAATGGACTCTAAAAATTAATTATCTAATATTATAATAAATTTTCTATCATCTAGCGTTTTTATTTATCAGTTTATTATTTATTTGATAAGTGAAATATAATATCAACTAGTCTAAATACACATACTAGCATGACATAATTTTATATTATTATCATTATATATGCATGTAAATATGTATATTTATAATAAAAACTAATATAAAACTCATAATATTACGGAAACTTCCATATTCAGGATCATAATAGTAAAATTTTAGAGTGGTCAAAACCTTACCTTGTGTGGTCTTGAATTGAAAAGTGTATCGCTACCATCACAACACTACTTCTAGAATTATAATCGGTTATCGTATGTGAAAGATACAGGCTTTTGAAGATCGAAGGAACTTCTAGATCTCTTTTTATTATTTTATTATTTCTTTTTCCTTTTTTTTTCTTTTTCTTTTCTTTCTTTCTTTTTTTTTCCTTCTCTGTTTCCGAGAAGTTGCTTTCTTTTTTTTCTTTTTTTAAAGTCTTCTATTGAACACTTTCTACAGAGAGAGAGAGAAGAGAGAGAGAGAGAGAGAGAGAGAGAGAGAGAGAGAGAAAGAATGAGATGAGCGAGTAAGAGAGAGGTAGAATTTATAGGAAAAATTTTCGTGAAGAACAAGCAAATGTGGAATTGTTGGGAAACTTTCATTTTTCGGGTTCCAATTAACACGTACGATAATTATTCATTCGATAATATTTTTAGATAAAAATTTACGTACCTACTATATTAAATATTTTGAATACTATAGTATACTTAAAATTTTTAATTTAAGACTTTTATTTTTTAGCTTTAATATCTGTTATCGTAAATTATAATTTATCCTTTAAGGATTTAAATTATTAGTGTTTTGATATTTTATCACCTAATTAATAATTATATTATCTTTAATTTGACTTTATTTATATTCTACTATTATAAATTTATAGGATTTATCTTTTTTTGTATCTTTTGAATTATTTTTTGGATCTAATTTATTATTTTACTTATCATTATTGGCCTTTAGTTTATATATTAATCACATTATTATTGTTATATCTTATGGAAAACTTTTCTTTGATATAGATATCATTTATGCTTATATTTTTATTTTGATTAGGTCTTTGATTATTTATATTGGTAATTATCGATATTTAAATTCGCGAAAAACTGGGATGATTTTTTAGACATTTTCTAAAATTTCTGCCAGACATTACTATCGATTTAACAATTACCAAATATTAAATAGACGTATAATTCTGAGTGTTACACAGATGACTTTTTATGACAAAAATAACCTTAAAAATGGATAGATCATTTTGAATAGGTGGAAAACAATATATAATATGCGAAATTCCAAGTTAAAATGAGCAAGTTATTGTCATGCCCCAAAGAGTACCCTAAACGTAACAGTCCACCGCATGCTAAACGAGACTTAGGAATCACTACCATAGTAATGCAAAAGTCTTGTATTAGATGCAAGGCGTTCTCTTACAACAACAGAATACATTTGCAGTTGGAGATAGATAGTTCAACTGGATAAAATAAGCATAAAAACATAAATCATAGATATCCCAAGATCATTTACAAAATACGAAAGGGCATTCCCCCTCAAAATAATAAGTCCAGATATTATTATTATTTTTAATAACAACTTAAGCGTTTAGGCTTACTATGAAAGTCTATATAAAGCTAATCATAGACTTTTGAGGGAAAATTCCTAACTTCGCATTACCTGATTTGGCCAAGTTCAGGGATGCAATCATATGTACGAGAACTGCATAAAAAGAAAAAAAGCTATGGGGGTATAAGCTATGCTACCTTAGTGAGCTTCACTTCCAAAAATTAAATACTTGCTCAAACAATGAGGCAAACAAGTTATATTAGACAATCATATGAAACACACAAGCACGTGAGCATACAATACATAAGACTTTTCTGGGAGTCTTATGTTAAATGGATTTACGCCCTTCATTCGGGGTTAGGTGTTTTAGGCCCATACGACTATAGATTCCAATTTTACTCTCAAACATTTAGTAGTTGTTTCAGGTGCCCACCCACTCATTAAGTATGTAGTTGATTCAAGTGCCTACTCCACTTCCATTTTAATTCAGGCGACTCGCGCCAATATCCGAGTTTTCAGGCCCACCCGTTGCCTAACTATTATGCCTTTTTTCTACAAAGGTATAATAATAAATGTAATGTGACTCAACATATGCTATGCATGGGCAATTTAGTTATACGGTCATGGGATATTATTTAAGTGAATTATAGGCGATTATAGAGATTTCAAACACTTCAATTCTATATTAAATCATACACTTATTTGTAACAATTCCCATTTCGATATTCTTATCATCGATTCCAACCAAGCAGAATTCACATGCACATTCCAATTTTATCTTGTCTTAGTTCCAATGCCACTATCATTACAAGTACAATCATAAGCATGAAATTTAAGGAGAGTGAACTCACTCAGCTATGGACACCAGTCTCTAGTAGTGGCGATCCGGAGACAAGAATTCTTCCTATTCAAGGTTACCTAAACGAAGGAAATACCTAAATGAGTATTTCAAACCATAACTAATTCCAATCTATTAAATAAAAACTTTTAAGTTCGTAATTTCGTGATAAATGGAAATCCCAACTTAAAACGGCCATAATTTGGTCATTTCAACTTGAAATTTCACAAATAAGCTATCGATTTCTATCTACTTCGAAAGATCTATCTATTTATGATGTTATTTATAAGTTTTGAAAACTCTTAGGTCTTGCAAAGCTCGGATCAGTAGCTAAAAATTGCATTTTCGAAATTGTTTTGTGAAATTTGCATCGTTCCTACTAAATCTATTATATATGCATGTAATATCTACAAGTTATTATCATGAATGACATGATATGAGCTATCTACATGTATGTCCTTAATGGTTTTTGGTTAAAAAGAATTTTTTTGGAAAACCTTTACTTTGTAACAACTTCAAGAATACTTGTTTGAGAAAAACTAGCTTTATCTTTTTGAAAATCATTCATATTTTTCCTAAGATAAAGTCTTGATGACCTATATACCTAATATCTTCAATATCTTAATAAAATTCTACATTTAAGAGTTAGGAGATAGATGTTTAAATATGGGTTTTGCCTAGTGACGAATTTTACACAATTTTTAGGAAATGAAAATATTGTTTGATCTATGTTTGGAAATCTTTTCTTTATTTTGGGTTTATACTTTGATAAAATCCATATACTCTTATCAAAATCAAGTCTTTATTACATGTATTTCCTAGGGCTTCTATTTTTCTATTAAAATTCTCATTTTGGCAATTGGAAATAGATGTTTAAATGGGGGTCATTTTTAGATCCAAATTTTGAGACTTATTTTTGAGATTATTTCTTGTGTAAAACTTATTTAATCTTTCTAAAATTGAGTCATAACCAAACATACTCCCTAAGGCTTCCATTTCTCTAATAAAACACTTGTTTTAGGGTTGGAAAATAGGTGTTTACTTGGCATTGCACCCTAGTTACGAGTTTTGAGCTCTTATTGGGGTTGAAACAAGTTCTAACTTATCTTTTATAATCTTTTTCTTGTTTTGAAAATTTCTCTTAGTAAAACTAAGCTTAACGTATAAAAATCATTCATTTATGATACCTATCACCTAAGTCCTTCATTTTACATGTAAGATCTTCATTTTGGAGATGGAAAAATAGATCTTTTTTTTTTTAAATAGGTTTCTTTTTCCATCCGAATTTCCAAAGATCACTTTTTGTTGAAACTAAAATAGATCTTGAAATTTTTAACATATTCTCATTATTATCAAACTACTACAAATCTTTTATCTACATAAGGCAAAAATCTATGGCATTTAAGTACTCTAAACAAATAGATTTACTATGTTACTCATGTCATGGATGTAAATGCAACCTAAACACTATGTAGATAAGTTTAATGGAAGAGTATATGTACAAAATATCCATAAGAACAATATAAAGCAATATTATAGCAAAATAACAGTAGAACAACTTAAATATAGAGATCCACAACATTGTGATGGCAAGAATATCATGCTTTAGTGCTTCCACATCCCTAGCATAAAGCTCATAGGGATTTTAGTGGAACCACACATGTATGATTTTGCCATGACATGTTTTTATTGTGGTAGGGTGTAGATCTATTACCTATTAAATTTTTGGAGTAAGAAAAAATTTAAGAAAATTTTTATGTGTGTGTGAGGGAGGGGAAGGCTCACAGCAATAGAGGGAAGAGGGGGAAAGAAAAAGACTTTTTCCAAAAGTTTGATTTTGTGAGAAATGAGAGAAAGTGAAAAAGTGAAAGGTAAAAGAGAGATTATATAGGAAAATAATTAGGGTTTTTTATGATTATTTAATAGAAGAAAAATGAAACTAATTGGAGACATGTGGGGGGGGGTTGTGGTGCGGGGGCGGGGCGGGAGAGCCGGATTTGGAGAGGGGGAGAGAGAGAGATGTGTTGATTTTTTTGTGTAATAAAATTCAAATTTAATAAGTAATTTAAGTAGTAAAAGTCGTATTGGAAAAGAAAATGTAAGGAAAATGATGTAAAATTGTAAGAATAAGTTGTAAGGATATAAGAGTAGGGTATGGGTGGTTGTACTTGGTGAATGGTGTGATAGAAATAAAAAAGTAGATTAGACAATTAAATTATCGGTAGTAATGAAAATACGATAAAAAAGCTATAACTGTAATTTTCATAACTCGAAAAATTTGTATAATTATATTTTTGAATTCCTTATTAAATTTCGGTTCTAAAGAGTTCTATATAATATTTTTCTATTTTCGAGTTTCGGGGACTGGTTTTTGAGAACAGATCACAATCGGGTCCAAAATGAAAGAATTTATCTGAAATCTGATCTTTTTATGTTTTGATAAATTATTTAAGGCTATATTCTAGAGCTAACTCATTTCTATTATTCCGAGGTTTCGTTCTCGGGATCGCCAAACTTAGGGTTTCTAGGTCTAGCTAGTCCTAAAGTATTCTTTTAGGGTTTCGGTTTCCGGTTCCAATCTCGGAAACCAAATTCAAGTTGCTAAGAGAATAATGGCTTACAGTTATGGTCATTTTAGGTTGGAATTTCACTCTACACAATTTTGATGAGCTTAGTGAAATAGAATTAGCAAGTTTAAGTAGAACTTCCATGAAATACTCATTTTTGGTATTTCTCTTGTTTGTGTGACGTGGAGACCCAGTTCCCGTACCCTTACTACGACTAGAAGTTTGTCCGCACAATGATCAATTGAGTTTATTTCCTATGTTCTTGAACTTATGTTTTTGCTTGTAGAATAGTGGTACTAGATTTAGGAAAAGATAAAATGGGAAGTGCATGTGCTTTACGTATATGAGTGAATTTTTGTTAAGAATATCGCAGTGAAAGTTGACTATAATCAATGTTAGATTTAGTATAAGAATGATATGTCTGCAAACTCTATGATCACCCCTAAAATATCTAATATTATACCATAAGTGCTTAATTACATTGATTCATGCATATCACATAGTGAGTCACATTACGTTCATTACTACACACTTAGTGGGACAAAGGCATGGTAATAAGATCTGTAGAGCTTGAAACTCTACATAACGGCAAATAGTCGCCAGAATTAATTTAACGGTGAGTAGACATCTAATGCAGGTGAGGAAGCGACATGCGAGTACATGGATTTTTGGCATTGTAGTTTTGAAGATGAAGGCCAAACTTACGTTGCCGACCTAGAAGGCTAACGCCGCCAATGTTGAAGGCATAAGCCACCGGCTTTATGCCGACCTACAATCAATGCTGCCATATTACAAATATAGGCCGCCTGCCTTTATTATGCGGATTTTTTATAATTTTTTGTAATTAATAATGCAGTCAATATCTTCAAAATATCATTTAATATTTTTAAAGAATAATTTTAGTATCATTTAGTAGGATTTTTAATAGGATTTAATGTCTTTTAATAGGATGTCAGTTTTAGTTTTTCCTTTTAAATGCTATTTAATATTATTTAATAGGTTTTAGTTCTTTTTCTGTTATGGCAACTTTCACGCTTGCCTATATATATGTAAGCCCTATGGCATATGAAATATAGATTATTGATTATTGAATAAAAATTATTTGAGAGTGTTTTCTCTCTTTATCCCAAATATCAATTCCTTGTGAGGATTTTATATTTGATACCAGACACCTAGGTATTCGTAGAATCAATAGGTATTTGAAGATCACAGGATAGTATTCTAGTGTGAATCAACATCTTGAGATAAAAACCTAGATCAAACCTTTTCGCTTCTATGCTGCGTCAGTTTAGTATTAAAGTTGCGTTCGTTATTGGAGAACATGCCTCACAAAAGACAAGCCAATCAACGTCATGCTATTGTGAATGAGATTTATGATCATGATGACTTAGATCGACGGATCGGATAGATCATCGATGAACAAGTACATGTAATGGAACATCGATTTAATGGGATTATGGATCGATTTACAAAAAGAATGGGTGCATTGATGGGGGCCCAATGGGATGAAAACCCTAGATGGGAGCAAAACCCTAATCGGATGTCAAAGAAGATAGAGGTGCTTGTGCAAAATCAGAATAAAGGTAGAAACTCTAACCCTGATCTGGTGCCTAATTCTGATTTGATACCCGATGTAGATTTTGAGGAATTAGATGATGTCTCTTCTTTTGTTAAGGAAGATAGTAGTTGTTGGGAATTAGAGATGAACACAGAAATCCCAAATTTTGATAATGTGTTTGAGACTGAGGGGAATGGAAGACCTATCTTTGATGATTATGAGAAAGATGAAAAGTATCATTTTTCTTTTATTGAGGAGGATGAAGATGACAAATCTGTGATTGAAGTTGTGGGTAATGGAGATCCTATCTTCTATATTGATTCTGATGAAGAGGAATATGATACTGTCTTTGAGGCTAAAGGCGATGGAGAACCTATATTTGATACGGATGTCATGGAAAAAGTGATTTTCATAAGTAATGGCAAGGAGAATAGTGACTCTAATGAACCCAAGTCTATGAAGCATAGTACTAATACTAGCATGTTATCTATGGCTAAGTTTAAGGAGGAGTTTGTCACGCCCTAAAGGGTACCGTAAACGTGGCAGTCCGCCGTACACAATATTAAAGCCTAGGAATGACCACCTCAGTCACACGAAGGCTTCCATACTATGTACAAGGCGTCTAACACATGCAGGAGACACATCGGAGTGATACATTTTATATTGATACAACTCGAGTAACAATGTAAAGGAAATACAATTCACTATACTTCAATTACAATTCATCCAAAGATTTCACTACATAAAACTATTACAATGCAATTTACAAAACCTAGCCAATATCTTCAAGTATTCTTACTTCCTACTAGAACCTTGAGATCATACTCGGCTCCAGACATCTCGGTCCCCATGTAGCATTCTTCCGTCAACTTATTTATTCAAACATCTATTGGGGTATAAGCTACACTAGCTTAGTGAGAGTTTCCTTAATTTCGTATCATAACAAGCAAGTTATAAATCAACCATATGCTATGCATAAAACAAACACATGAGCAGACAATTATGTATGGGTATCTGAAACTCGTACACATAACGGATTTACGCCTTCTGTATCTAAGGGTTAAGGATGGTGTAAACCCTGGTTTTCCTAGTAATCAAGTAAACTTCGGAAACCGCAAACCAAAACCATAAACCGGATTAGTATAAGCCTTGTGAGAGAAACCTAGGAACCCTAGATCCAGCTTTCCTTTGGTTTCAAATTAAAAGAACCTTTATAAAATAATTTAATGTGGAATATTGTTTTAAAGTATATTTCAAACCATAAAAAGTTCTGATTTCAAAAAATTTTCTATTCCGAGGCTTCTCGAGCTCCATTAAAGAAAAGCGAGTCTTGGAACTAGAAATTCAGAAAAATATTCCGGAATACTCTTTAGAACCAAAGTTTTATAAGGATTTTAAAAATATAAGTTTTATAATTTTTCGGATTATAAAAATTACAGTTATAGCCATTTTCCCATATTTTCTTCACTATTGGTAAAGTAAATGTCTTGTTTACTATTTATTACTATTCACAAGTACAACCTACTACACACATAACCCATACCCTAGTCTTACATCCTTACAAACACTCAATTATATTTTATTTTCCAAGAAATTTTTGTCTCTTAACAAATTATTACATTTAATACTTTTTATTGCATAAATTACAAATTAAAACAATTTCAAATCTCTCTCTCTCTTTTCCCCATTGAGGCTAGCACACAACCCCCCTTATTTGCCTCCATTTGTTTTATTTTATTTCCTTTTTATAATTAAAACAAACCCTAATTCACTTATTATAAATAATCTTTTACTTTTCTCTCTCTTTCATTTTACTTCATTTGTTCAAAACTCACAAAAATCCTCTCTATTTCTCTCTTCTAAACTGTGAGTTTCACCACCACCACACACACACACACACACACACAAGCTTCATTTCTTATACATTTTCCACTTGATTTAACTTTAGGTGATGAATCCTAAGCCTTTCTACCCTTTAATCTTGTAATGGCAAAATTATTCATGAGTATTTTCACTTTTAGTCCCCATGAGCATTTGCTAGGGACAAAAAAATACTAATACATGAATATCAAACCATCACAAGAGTGGATCTTGTGTTTAAATGTGTTTTTATCGAATGATTTTCCTGTTCATGCATATAAAGTAGAGATCTTGCATAACAAAATCCATGATCATGCTTTTAAACTTCTTTTCATGCATCATAAGTAGTAGATCTAGCATTTAGATACTCATAATATACTTGACATTCATGATCTCATGAATATTTTGTGTTTTCATACATTAATGCTCGTAAAGGCTTTGTCTAGTGTATATAAAAGTTGTAGTTAGTAGATCTTTAAGAAGATAAGACAAGAAACTTAAAAAGGATAAGTTTTTGTTCGAAATGTTCAAAGAAAAATTCGTATGACTTCAAAGCTATGTTTTAAAAACCCTTGTATCAACTCTAAAACTCATGTTTTATGTGAAAAATGAAGGGTATAGGTAATAGATATCATTAAGTAATGATTTTTATAAGTTGAAATGAGTTTTGATGAGATTAATGTGTAAAACAAATAGTAGAAACAAGGTAGGAAATTTTGAGTTACTGGTCAACTTGTGAAATTCGTAATTTTGGATGATGGCCATAAAAACACCTATTATCTAAGCTCAAAATGAATGTTTTATGTAATAAATGAAGGCTTTAAGGGTTAGGTACAATAAAGGCTTAAATTTTAATACATTAAACAAGTTTTTTCCAAAGGAATCATTCAAAAATTAAATTTCTAAAAATTCGGATTTTTGAATAAATCCTATTTGAAAACATATTTACAAAGTGAAAAATGCAAATTTTTATGTAAAAATGAAGGTCTTAGGTAATAGATGTTATGAAGACTCAATTCTAACAAAAATAACTAGAAACTCCTAAGAATTAATCCCAAAACACAAGTGAGTTATCAAAGTTAGGAAACTAGATATCTCAAAAGTAGCTATTCTTGAAGTCTTGCAAAATAAAGAGTTCTAAAATTTTCTTTTAGTAAAAAATCATCAAGATCATGCATACATTGAACTCATCACATGTCATTCATGTTAGGAAATCATTAATATTGCATGTACAATTGATTTATCAAATAGCAACATTTCAAACATTACAAAACTATTTTTCGGAATTGGAAACAGTTACTGATCAGAACTGATCCTTTTGTTTTATGACCCAAATATTTTCAAAACTTGAAAATAATATTATAATTAGATATATCTTTCGAAGTAGATATAAATCGATATATAATTTGTGAAATTCCGAGTTAAAATGACCAAGTTATGACCGTTTTAATTCGGAACTTCCGCAAATAGCGAGAATTACGAAATTGTTAAGTTTGGATATATAGTTTGGATTAGTTAAGTGATGAAATACTTATTAGGGTGTTTCTTCCTTTGTTAGGTGATTTCGAAACCGACAAATCTTTACCACCGGACTATTACTACTAAAAGACTGGTGAACCATGGCCGAGTGAGTATTACTTTCGAATTCAATTATAGATTATGATTGTAATGGTAGTTACACTAGATACTTGGTAAAGATAAAATGAATATGCATGATGGGGATGAAGGGGAATTATATATGATTGTTGCTGATATGAGAAATTGAATATAAGAATATCGAAGCCGGGTAATTAACCATTACTTGTATAGATGAATTAGGATTGACTGTCTGCGAATATTGATTGGTCACTTAAATAATTGGTATAATTGACTATTCAATATTGAAAATAAATATGGACTGATTCATATCATAATGGGGATGGAGCATTAGCATTTGTTAGTTTTCTATGATCTTAAACGGTGTAAAAGTTAGTTAATCATGATCCATAAAACGAATTTATAAGTTGGTTGACATGAGCCTAAATGATGTCGTACCACAGGATTCGTTAATCTGCTAACCCGGGATGGAGGGCACAAGTCCATCCACATATGATTTTCGACTAGTCATATGTTTGTTGATTTCACGTGTTTAATGCATATCACTTGTCTGATTAATTACTTGTTTGATTGATGTGTTATAATTATGATCTTAGAAGTTCTCACTCACTAAGCTAGTGTAGCTTACGTCCCTTTAGTTTCTATTTATTGCAGCATGAATTCATATGGCTTAAGCCGAGACAAGCTACAGATCAGGTACAGGAGCTAGGCGTTTCCTCTAGAAGTTGTATTCTGTTTTGATTAGACTTCCGTAGGAAACCAAGAGACTCTGGATGACTGTAATAGATCTCTAATTAATATTCTTTTGTAGGGGAATGCCTCTTAGACTTTGTAACTATTCACATATGTGTTTTGACTTATATTCTATTGCTAGTGAATGCCGAATTAAACTCTTTAACTCCGTCGGGTCGAGTATTCTATTATCGTAAAGGGGCGCCTTACATCTATACAAGACTCCCGAAGGACTTGGATAGTAATTCGAGAGTCTTATATGCCATGTGGCGGACTGTTACGTTTAGGGTACCCCTATGAGGCGTGACAGATGGTATTGGAAGTCTACACGAACTGCTACTAGTCTTCAAGCCCCCCAACTCTTAGCAATCGACTCAGCTCGGCTCATTCATGGAATGCATCCTTGGCGCGCTTTAGCTCCCTATGAATGAACTCTGATATCTGGTCTCATTCTGCAAACGTAACGTCGGGCCATACCGATCTTCTTGTGTAGGAGTAGCATGCTACCAAATGTAACTTGACCAATGCGATGCATGACCAATTCATTTTTGCTTAGGTCAAGTTATTCATACATTCTTTAGAGTGACTAACCAATATCATACACATAAACAAAACAATATGAACAGTGCAGTTATCCAATCGATTCATGGTTCGATATGCTTTAGTATTCTTTAGTATACATACATCAAAGTATCATTATCTATCCCATCCCCATTCATATCTGTTTTTATTTTGTTCCTATAATTCTAATGCAACTAGCTACAAGCACAAACAG
This sequence comes from Combretum micranthum, assembly GCA_024138025.1. Taxonomy (NCBI): domain Eukaryota; kingdom Viridiplantae; phylum Streptophyta; class Magnoliopsida; order Myrtales; family Combretaceae; genus Combretum; species Combretum micranthum. The sequence continues at coordinate 1,416,566 of JAMXBD010000164.1, forward strand.
GGTAACAAAATAAGAGAAAAAACTCACATGTCCATTGGACTCTGGTTTTTTAATCGTAATAGTCGGGTGGTAACGAATCCTTGAAAGCAAAGTCACCTAAGGAAAGAAATACCCAAATGAGTATTTCGAATCAAGGCTAATCCATTCTATCTCATACAAACTATCAAGTTCGTAATTCTTGTCCTACGCGAGAATTCCAACTTAAAACGGCAATAACTTGGTCATTTTAACTTGGAATTTAGCAAATTATATACTGATTTCTATCTACTTTGAAAGATCTATCTAATTCTAATATCATATTTAAGTTTAGAAAACTTTTAAGCTTCGAAAAGATCTGATCAGTTCAGATCAGTAGCGAAAACCAATTTAGAAAATTGATTTTGTGAAAGTTTATGAAGTTTCTACTATCCAAAGCAAGTATACATGCAATATGAACAAATTACTATCATAAATGATATATCATGAGATATATATATATATATATATGTACATGTTCTTGATGATATTGTATAAAAAAAATTTTTAGAAAATTTTTTCCTTGTAAGACTTTATGAAAAATTAACTTAGAAAGGCTAGTCTTTTATTCTTGACAATTCCTACTTGTTTTTAGAAAAATTCCTTGATAAAATTTATTTATTCTTGTTAAAATTAAGTCATCATTATGTATATTCCTTAAGGCCTTTATTCTTCAATAAAAATTTCCATTTTACACTTTGTAAACATGTTTTTAAATATGATTCATCCCAAAATCCGAATTTTGTAAAAATTATTCTTGTGGTGATTCCTTTAAGTAAACTCATTTGATACGTAGGAACTTAAGGCTCAACCATACCTAGCCACTAAGGACTTCATTCCATTAGTAAAACTTTCATTTTGAGTTTGAAAAATAGGGGTTTTCATATCATCATTTCCGAGATATGAACTTCACAAGGTTAGGATAAAACTCAAATTTTATATTTTGTAATCTCTTCCTATTCTGAGAATCTCTTTTAGTAGATCAACCATTTACTTATCAAAAACATATCCTATTGATACCTATTCCAGAAGCCTTTTATATTTTAAACAAATCCTTCATTTTGGTATTGAAAAATAGGTTTCCAAAATTAGACTTGGTTTAGATTTGAATTTGCAAAATTTGTTTTTGGACATATCTTTTGATAAAATCCATCTAAACTTATGAAAATTTATCATTTACATATCCTATCTTAGGAGCCTTCCATATATTGAATAAAATCTTCATTTTTGAGTTGGAAAAAATGTTTTTAAATTATGCCTTGGTCTAGATCTGAAAATAGAATTTTAGTTTTGAAAAATAATCTGTAATGCCCTAACCTGTTGGCATTACCACCCGCCACGTGTTCTCTCTTAATAAAACACGCTAAGGCTATAATTTCCACAAACAATATGAATATCACATTTATAACTCACAAGGTATATATAAAAATGTAGTCCTCGATAAAATAAATCATATGATAAAAATCTAATCCCCAATATCAACAAGCTAGACATTGTTAACATAACTACAGGTCAACAAGTCAAACCATGCCCTAAAACTGTCACCACATGAAATCTCCAAATACAATTTAAAATTTCAATAAACAAAATATAAATCAATCATTAAAGACTTCTCAGATCCATCCTATATCATCTATGACTAAACAACTAGTCATCAGCAGGGTAGTCAGGACCGCTAACGCCATCCCCATCCTCATAGATGATATCAAAACCTGAAAGATCATAGATCACGTTATCATCACCTGCACCTAAAATGTAATAGAATGAGCGGCGAAGCCCAGTATGATAATATCCAATCCAGTTCAAGCAAGATTATGCACAAACAACATGTATAAATAAATGCAACTAAACTAAATGCATACAACAGTTTATTATCTATTTTAGTTCAGCAAAACAACACAGTTCAGAATCTAGTATACATAAATTCTGAACCCAGAGTAACTCAGACTCTGCTATAAAAACATCAAACTGATTTGAAAATAGGTAATCATATATACATATATGGATGAGTGGGTACTTCCCAAACATCCCAATTCCTGAACACCTAAATTCTACCGGAATCATTTCTTAGCACGAGTCCACTCGGGACAACCTCACACTAAGATCATCAGGGTGCCTCACCAGTATCACTGTCTGCCAGGTCTCTACTGGTCAAAGCCAACCACAACCAGACAAACAATTATTAAGCCGAATATTTATTAAGTTTATTATGCAATTCTGTTCCTACATCCATTCACAAGAATTCTAATCTACAAGCACATACAACAAACAATGGATTGGTCGTACCTTTCTAAATTTCAGGAATCCGAATCAAATCCTCAGAATTTGATATCAACAACACAAAGTCAACCCAACTCTAGAAATTCTTATATCCAAATCAACCACAGTTTCACAACTCCAATGTCCTGTTACAATATATATATATATATATATATATATCAACAGACATGATCGCAATATCTTAACATAAAACAACCTATCTAAACTGACCTGATACAGAACTTCCCAAACTCGAATTATACTGATCAATAACCCCAAGCACCTCCAATATTATCAAAGAACAGATATTTCAAATCCTTACATCAGAATTTCCACCAAAACCCTATAAAACACTTCATATGATCAATATTGAAATATCAAAGCTGTCCAATTTCATATAAAGAGGATTCAAAACTTATACTTACTGATATGGAACGTATAATACTTGTTTCTTCTTTTCCTATTCTGATCAAAACACGAGCTAGGGTTTATTCTTCAAAATCCTTCATGAAATATTCATCTAAACCCTAAGATACTTATACAAATTTGTATATAATCCAAATGAGAAGGTTAAGATCACTTACTTTGAATTAGAAACACCCTCCGAATGATTCTCCAGGCCTAAATCACCAAGAACGCTTCAGAACTCTCTTATACGAAGGGAATATGTTATAAGGAAATGTCTGTCGAAAATGATTTTCGCATCTCGTATTTATAGAAATTTGGTCATACGCCGGCTCTATGCCTGTGGCGTACCTGCAGATTTTGTCGGCTTACACTATACGCTGGCCAGATCTACACGAAGGCCGGCAGCGTTCATCGGGGCCTTGATTCCCAGAATTCAAATCGTCTCTTCATACGCCGGCAGCTTTCATGCCGGTGTTGAGAAGAAACCCTGTGAACGCTGGCAGCTTTCCTCTCAGCATTAAGAAAAACGCTACTGTTCCCATCCTACGCCGTCTGTACGCCGGCGGCGTAGATTCTCCAAGAGGCGGCGTACAATGTATTACAGAGTAAGCTGACAAATTTAAGTCCTAGGCCGACGGCGTTCTTCACCAGGGGTGCCGGCCTTTATTGCAGAAATTAAGAAAAAAAATCCAATTGATGCCAATCTTTTTCTAATACGAAATTGATCAAACTTAACCTATTTTTAACATTAACATAAAAAGGTGTATTAGAATCTAGTAGCTTGTGAACACTTACGACTTAAAATTATTTAGTATATTACATAATCTTTGAAAATCACCTTTGAATCATATAAAATGAAGTCTTGATGATATATACTCACTAAGCCTTCATTATTTCAAGTAAAACTTCCATTTTGACACTTGGAAAGAGGTCTTTAAATATGGGTCTTGCTTAGATACGAATTTCATCATTTTGGTTTGAGTTCAAAACCGAGATCTACACCTACTATGAACATAAATATAAGAGAAAGCTATCAACTCATAGATCTAAACATAAACATAATCAAAGTTACATAAAAGTTAGATCTACAAAATATAACCATTTCTAGCAAGAAAATAATAAGATCACAAGAAAATAATCATGAGTAGGATGAGTGTTTCATTTTAGCATCATCATCCTTAGCTTTTAAGCTTATGGAAAGTCATTTGATGCATGAAACTCTCACTATACTCCACCTACATCAACTTTGGAAGCTTTGAATAAGAGTTTTACCTAAAGATCTCCAAGAAATATATGTGGAAACTCACTTATAGAATAGGGGCAGCAAGTTCTTCTTGCAAGAACAAGAACAAATGAAGAGAGAAAGAGAGGAAAATTGCAAAGAATGATAAAGGGTTAAAGGTGTGAATGCGAGAGGGCATATATAGAGAAATATGAGGAGTTAAAGACACTCAAAATGAAATAAAAAAAAAAAAGAAAACGCAGCTGATACATGCCTATAGCTAGGTGAATTGTGGAAGAGAGAGGGAGGGAAATTTAGTTGGTTTTTGACATGAAGTTGTAATGTGTAACCAAGTGTATGTGTTACTTATAAAAGAAGGATTGAAATAGGTTTATTTGAATCAAATTTGGAGTGTTTCAAAGGACAAAAGGGGAGCAATAAAGCTCTAAAAATCTACCATGAGGTGATACATGAAGGGTAAAAAGAGTAAAATGAAAAAGAGGTGATGTGTGAAAAGTGTACTATAGGTAGGGGTTTGTAAGAGTACCTTTTTTATAAATAAAATAAAAAAATAGAAAAATGCGTTCCAAATTTTTGTAGTGGAATTTTCATAATTAAAATGAGATAATTAATTTATTTATTTTAGTAAATTATCAAATAAGTTACCGGTATGATCAAAATACGCGAATATGAGCTATAATTGATATTTTTATGACCCGAAAAATTTAAAAGGTTATTTTATGAAAATAACAATATTTTTCAATTATTAAATTAATTTATTTTATTTTTAGTATCAGGTCTTAAATAGAAACTGTTCTTGTAAAAACCCGAAACGAGCTAAATTTTAGAAAAACAAAAATTTTCATGATCTATAAAATATTTATCTAAAAATATAATGGTTAAAATTGTGTAAACTAATAGTAGTGAATAGTAAAAAAGACTAGTTAATTACCGGTAGTAAAGAAATACGAATATAAACGCAAAATAAGATATTTCTAGTTATCAAAAAATTATAAAACTGATATTTTTGAAATTCTTATGAAAATACGAGTTTAATGGTATTAATGGTATATTTTTAATATCTCGAACCCCAGGAAACACGCTTTTCAAAGTCTGTATTCGAACGGGTTCTAAATAGGTCAAAAATTTACCAATATGATATTTTTAAGCGACCTTATATTACTATGAGTTACTTTACACACTTAAACCACATCTCGGCCTCTAGGGCTAAGAGTGTGAGATTGCTGGACTTAAACTACTATATTCCACTTAGGGTTCCTGGGTCACTTTCCGGTTTAGATCTTCACTAATTTGGAAACTGAGGGTTTATGTTTATACAACACATTTAGTTTGAGAAATTTATTTTAAATTTTATTTTTGTAAGTATTTAATATCTCTTAATGTTTTCGGAATTCTTGAATTGGGTTTTATTTTCGAAGGTTTATCGTTATTTTCTTTTTTAATAATTTGTTTTTGGGTTCTATATTACCCGATTTTACAAGTCAGAGTTAAGTATAGAATTTGTCATACTTAGTAGTTTTGGTTTTAAAGACTGGTGAGTTCTTATTTTATTTTTAAGGATTCTTATTTTCTCAAGATTAAGAAATTTCTAGATTCGTTCGTGATTTAGGACTAGTGGAAGTTCGGTTTGAATTTGGAGTCATTTTTAGAGCTTATCTTTGATGTTTATTTTGGAATCATTTACTGAAATTTTTCAGGGTTTGCAGAGTTGCAGAAGTCAAAGGTCAGGGTTCATTGCAAAGCTACAGATTTTGTACACAGCCTAAAGGGGTTGAGGGAATGGTTCATGATAATTCAACAAAAGATATATGTACTATGAAGCATTCCATCACATACACTGCTGATAGTCCGGACAACAAAAATTCGAGGGCGAATTTCGTTCACCCTAGGGAGGATGATGCAGTAGAGGAGATAATATTTCAATCAGTAGAGGAGTTAGCACTTTGGTACTGGGAGAAGTGGCCCGGGACGAGTTGAAAAAGGAGGAAAAGGCTTTAAGAAGCAAGATTGGAAAGATGGAAGGATGGACGGCCAGCCTCTAGCTGTAAGCCGGCTCTACACTACCAGCTTAGGATGGCAACGCCACTGGCGTTGATGGATAGGTTGCCGGCCTTTATGCCAGCATAGGTTGTTTTTTCTTTTAGTTTTCCTTGTTTCATTTTTCTTGTTTCAATTAAAGGCTGCCAGCTTATGTTTAGTCATAAGTTTGATTAATTGTTTTATGTTTTAGGGTTTTTATGTGAGGCTATATATATAGTCCTTAGTTTTGTTTTGAAGAGACAACTTTTGACATTTTTATGAAAACCTGTGAGAGTGTTTCCTCTATTTACCCCAAATTTAAGATCTTTGTGATAGATCTTGTTATTTGATGCCAATCGCCAAGGTCTTCTATGAATCAATAGGCTTTTGAAGATTACAATATGCTATTCGTGCGCGAATCAATGGTTTGTGATAAAACCTTAGATCAAACCTTTTCGCTTCTACACTGCATCAGTTTGGTATCAGAGTTGCATTCATTCTTGGAGAAGATGCCTCCTAATAGGCTTTTGAAGATTACAATCATTTAGTATCATTTGGTATCATACTACATGATACTATTGATGGGGGGCCAATAGTATCATTTAGTAGGATTTTTAATAGGATTTAATGTCTTTTAATAAGATGTTGGTTTTAGTTTTTCCTTTTAAATGCTATTTAATATTATTTAATAGGTTTTAGTCCTTTTTCTATTATGAAAACTTTCGCGCTTACCTATATACATGTAAGCCCTATGGCATATGAAATATAGATGATTGATTATTGAATGAAAATTAATTGAGAGTGTTTTCTCTCTTTATCCCAAATATCAATTCCTTGTGAGGATTTTATATTTGATGCCAAATACCAAGGTATTCGTAGAATCAATAGGTATTTGAAGATCACAGGACGGTATTCTAGCGTGAATCAACGTCTTATGATAAAACCCTAGATCAAACCTTTTTGCTTCTATGCTTCGTATTCCACTGCGTTAGATTGGCATCAGAGTTGCATTCGTTCTTGGCATGTCATGGCATCTCGTAGATAAACCTATCAACGACGAGCATTGGATCCGATCTATGATCGTGATTATCTGAGTCGACGGATTGACCGGATAATTAACAAAAGGATGGTTCCGACATTGGAATGATGTTTAGATGATGTGATTGATAGCATGACAGAGTGGATTGGATCGATGGAAGGAAATCAAAGAGATATGAATCCTAACCCTAACCCTAATTCGATGCCTGTTTGCAATGAGATAGAGGATGATCTGTCTACAATGGATGAAGAAGGATTGTATGTTAAATTACCACACGGGTGTGGTAGGGCTTGTATTGATAAAAAAACGAAGAAGATGGTTTTTCATATATTGATGCGGGCTTTAATGTTGAATTCCCGCATAGTCAGAGTAGGATTTATGTTGAAAAGGATGAGGTTGATGAAGTTGTGTTTATAGCTATGGGTGATGGAGGACCTATCTTTGACACTGATTATATGGTGGAAGAAGATGTTGCTTTTTGTAGCTGATGGTGGCCCCAAATTTGATAGTTATGTTGATGAGGGAGAAGACGATGCTATTTTTGAGTCTCTAAACAATGGTGATCCTATTTATGATGAAGAACATGTCATAGAGGAAATCATGACTGATGAGCCAAATTTTGATGTACTGATTTTTGATGTTGATTATGTTGAACAGATGTCTATGATTGAATCTGATAAAAGGGATCTTGTTTTTGAGTTACGGGATGGATTATCTTTGTTACTCGACATGTAACATCATATTGATTTTGAACATGGAATAGAACATCAAAAGTTGTTTGCTTGGGGTTCTATTGGTTCAAATTGTTACTTAATATCCAGCATCAATTGGGTCCTGCATAACATGATCAAAATTCGAGGCCGAATTTTGTCCAACTTGGAGAGGATGATGCAGGTGAGGAAGCGACATGTGAGTACATGGATTTTTGGCATTGCGGTTTTGAAGATGAAGGCTGCACTTATGCTGTCGGCCTAGAAGGCCAACGTCGCCGACATTGAAGGGATAAGCCGCTGGCTTTATGCTAGCCTACAATCAATGCCACCAGCTTACAAATATAGGCTGCCTGCCTTTATTATGCGGATTTTTTATGATTTTATGTAATTAATAATGCAGTCAATATCTTTAGAATATCATTTAATATTTTTAAAGAATAATTTTAGTATCATTTAATAGGATTTAATGTCTTTTAATAGGATATCAGTTTTAGTTTTTCCTTTTAAATGGTATTTAATATTATTTAATAGGTTTTAGTCCATTTTTTGTTATGGCAACTTTCATGCTTGCCTATATATATGTAAGCTCTATGGCATATGAAATATAGATTATTGATTATTGAATGAAAAATAATTGAGACTGTTTTCTCTCTTTATCCCAAATATCAATTCCTTATGAGGATTTTATATTCAACGCCAGATACCTAGGTATTCGTAGAATCAATAGTTATTTGAAGATCACAGGACGGTATTCTAGTGTGAATCAACGTCTTGTGATAAAACCCTATATCAAACCTTTTCGCTTCTACGCCATCAACATTCGAATGAACTACATTTTAAGGGTAAGTAGTGGCTTGAATGAACTACAAAAAAAAAAATCTTATTTACGAAATGTGGTGTTCGTGGCCTGGATGCCCTAACCCCAAATGAAGGGATAAATTCTTGTTGCATTTCATATGTTTGTCTTAAACAACTTGTTTGATATTTGATTGTGTGAGTACTTGATCTCACTAAGCATATAAGCTTATACCCCCTTAGATATCTTTTGCAACACACATACCTTTGGTTGACACCTAAGGGCTACTTTACCTAGGTAGTACCTTTTTAGTCAGGAGCTTTGGGTAGAAGTCAGGATCTAGATATAGACATAGACTTCTAAGTAAAACTTCAATGTATTTTTTTTAGAGAGACAAACTCTGATGGACTAAGTTGTTTTGATGGAGGTATGCTTTCTTTAATATTTGTAAGACTTTAAGTATTTTGATTAAGTTGAACTGTTATGATTTCTATTATTAATCGCTATTGTATATCTTCTTAGATGGCTTGTTTCAAAGATTGGTCCTCTATGATCGTGAATGTATGCTTTACACCCGATATCAAGGCTTTTGGGATGACTAAGTGTGGTTGACTGTTGCATTTAGGGTACCTTTTAGGGCCTGACAAGTTGCCTCCCATGTTAACAAAAGTTCTTTAGAGGAATTAATTCCTCAATTTATCAAGGCAACTGAGGCTAGGCAGTAGACTACTGATGCAACTTTGAGAAATCATACCACTGCAATACTTAAACTGGAGACACAATTAGGTTAGATCTCTAAGATTCTCTCAGAGAGACCCCAAGGATCTTTGCCTGCCAATATTGAAGCAAACCCAAGGGAATAGCCCAAGCCTTGAAAAGAAAGACTCCTAGGATGATTATCCTACTTTCCTTTTGTTGTTAGTTAGTTTGTTTTTGCTTTGAGCTAAGAAGGTTGATGTTTATTTTTCTTTCTAAAGACTTTTGAGAAGTTTGTTGAGGAATGTTTGATAGGACGAAGGTTGTCCATGAGAAATTCTGATAGTAGTAAGACTTAATTTACGTTTGGGAACTTGTTTGAATGATTCATGATGCTATTTAAATTTATTAATGTGTTCTTTTTTATGGTAATTCTTTGAATGAATGACAAGGATATGAATAATTTTGTGGAAAAATCCACAAATTTAAGCTGTTTGAAGTGTTTTACAGGTGATCCATATGATAAGTTTGGCCTTAAGCCAAGAATGTGACATGAAAGATGAATGAATTTTGATCACAATTTTGGTCAAGTCTTAAGTTAAGCTCTCAACTTTAGGCCACAATGTCTCTAATTCTTTATTCTTTTGTAGGTTTTAAATAAAAAGCCTGGATTTAGGCTTCGTGATAATTCTTTATTTTTTTAATAGCGGCGACTTGCATTTAAGTCTCGATTCTTTAATTCTTTAATTCATGTTGCGACCTAAATGTCAAGTCCAAACCTTGGGCTTCAACACTTTTTAATATAAAAGGACAAAAACTGTTCATTACCTCTTTCTTCGTTCAAATTTTTAATGAACTCGATAAACACTTTCTAAACCTTTGACACTCTTGCATTCTTAAAAATTACTAAAAATCAATCCTTTTGAACATTTCAAGCATCAAACTACTAAGGTAAGCTCATTTCTTTGCTTGTTCCTTATTTTTACTGTTTTGTCTGAGCGTAAATGATTAGATTAAATATGCGTATTTTAGGGTTTCGGTTTTATCGCATTTTTGCTATATGTTATCTTTGATAGAAAGTAGTTTGCTTGATGTTAAGAATGAGTTCTTATAACTGTTTTAAGCTCATTTGTAAGTTGAAATCTTAGGATTGTTATGTAATCTGTTACAAACTTTGTTGCAACCCTCAAGCTTCTTTTGAAGTTTTGTATACACTTACTTTGTCTTGGCCTACTTAGAAAAAGTAATTTTTTGTTTTTAATAGTAGTAAAATGAATTTATAAAGTAAGAATGTAGTTAAAAGTACTTTGAAATGCCTTAAGAAAAGATAGTTAGGCTCTGAGTTAATGTAATAGTTCTTCTTAAAAGGCAACTTGCATTTATAATGCTTTTCAAACATGGTATTTATGTTGCTCGTTCTACTTTTACAGAAAATGGCACCCAAAAGATCTAAATCTCAACCACAAAAACAATCCAAAAGGGCTAGACATGAATCTATGCCCTCTGTACAAGTAAGTACCACTTCACAAACTTTAATATGTCTAACAGAGGAAGATAGGAAGAAGTACAATTTGTACCTGACAAAGAAGAAGGTGGTTGAGAATGTTGTGTTAAATTGAGAAGTGCTAGGAGGATATGGAATGGAAGAGGACTTCAGGACATATTTTGAGGACCCTGCTTAGCAGAAAGTATTTAGAATCAGAGAAGAAGCATATGGGGAAGTAACAGTAGCCGTCATGGCTAGTTTCGGAATGGGAAGTAGTTCTATTTCTCTATCCAAGTTTTAACTAAATTAAGTCATATTATTTCTTTCCTTTAATTAGTCAATGCTAGGCAAGTGTACCTATTGCATGTATTATAGGAATGAAATATAGGGTTGTATTCCTCGAGGTCGTCAGTAAGTACTGTTACTTACCCTATTGATTATTATCTAGCAAATTAATTCAACTCAGCAATCAAAGTTATCAACTAGTTAATCTTAACTACAACTATGCTCATTACAATAATTAACTAAATTAAGTTAACTTAACAATTAATAACTCAATAGACTTGCTTCATCGATGAATTAACATGTAATACCACTTTATTCTTGTTGTGTCTTTCCTAATTGTGGGATTCTAATTATTAGTTCAATATCTCTCTTGAGACTATTGAATCTTAACCTTAGCCTTGTCTACTGAAATTTCTTTCTAGTTAACAACCAATTAAAATAGCATTAAACATATGATCCTAAGGTAATTTTCCAATTACATGCACAAGATTTCACAACCCTATTTTTGGGCGTCATGAGCAACCTCTTGTTTTAGCTTAGATTTATTCCATGAGTAGATTTCTCAATCGCATCCCATGGAAATATGATTTAATCCTAAGTCGTACACTAAATAGAATTAGAATACTTTAATACACTATAGAGATTAGAAAATCCTACAACAATTAGACTTTCATTCCATGTATGTACATGCTAATACATGGCTACACAAACCCTAACAACTACTCATGTATAATGCAAGGAAATAACACAACACAACACAATGAAAGTAAGAATTAAGAAGAAAGAATATGAAAGCAACCCTTAAACAATGATTACTTCAAGGTCTTGATACCACAATGCTCACAAGATTTCTTATGCAAATACAATAAAATGTGATGTGTAACTTCTCCTAATGATTGATATTTTTCTGTACTGTTTCACTAAGGTATTTATATCTCTCCTCCATTATGTACATTTGATGGGTGAAAGTACATGTCAATTGGCTTTCATCTCCCTTCAAAAAGGTGTAAAACTGAATTGGTGCGAAAATATCCCATAAGTAACTGCTATCATGCCCGTTTCACGGACCATTATCTTCTTGGAAATCATTATCAAAGGTAGATCATGGTCATATTGGAAATTGTTATCTTCTTGGGTTGAATTCTCAACATGCTATAATGCCTATAATCACTTCCTTCATGTGCTGCTGCAATTTATTCCCCTGTTGGTCATGGCCGTATTGGACGTCGTGATCTCCATTGTGGTCTTTTTATTTCCAACTAATAACGGTCGTAGCATATTGAATTTGCCAACTCCAAGAAGATCATGCTCAAGGGTATGATTGTATCATAGGTCATGATATCGTCTATGGGTGATTTTCTCCTCTTCTCTTGTTGCTAACGTTGTAATTGCCTCTTTAATAACAATCTGAGATAATGACTAGCTTGGTTACGGGCGTGATCTAGATTGGATGATATCTTTAACTCCAAATTCTTGTTCAAATTGATCTAAAAGATGATGTTCCTCCTTTTTAACCTGAAATGAATATATTTTCTAATTAAGTACCAATTATCTTAAATTAATGAAGAATTAAAGCATCATCGACCATAAATTAACCTAAAATAAGTATAATAAATTGCCCCTATTAGGAAGCAATGTGCTAAGTTTGGATTACTCTGTGCATTTTTATGCATTTAGGGAGTATAGGGAAGTTACCATGAGGCAGTTTATTGTTTCTATGGAGTTATATGAAGATGAGAAAATTTTGGATGATGAAGACTTTAAGAAGCTACCAGTTGAGGTATCTAAGGTAGAATGGAAGCAATTTGCAGTAGAGGAAATTGAAGGCAATTTTAGAACTTTAAAGACTAATGCTTCACATTTTAGAAGTCTAAGCACCAGGATGCTTCATTATCTGCTTAGAGAAGCATTTTCTTTAAGGTAGAGGGAACATCTACAATAGCAGAGGTAGAGCTATACCCTCTCATCAACATGATGAGAAGAAAAAGGATGAATGCGGTGCTGTTGGTGGCATGGAAGATCCAAACGCAAGCCACTTTCCAAGGCAAAAGGATTTTCCTTGGTGGGATGATCATAAGGATTTTGAAGAACATGTAGATGTGGCCAAAGTATGGGCCTATAGATGTAAGGTGCGATTGTAGAGAACTTCAGAAGAGGTCTTTCTAGGGATTAGTTGAAGTAGGAGCCCTATCTCCTGCTACACTAGCAGTAAGAGAAGAACCCTAAGAGTACCTGCTGTAGAGCAAGAACCAGAGCACCTAGAGTTGCCGGAATATATCAATGCTTCTACATCAAAAGCCCCCTCTCAACCATCAGTAGTTAGTTTCAGTAAGCTTGAGGCTAAAGTGATAGATATGAAGAAGTAGTTGGCTGATTTTAAGAAAAAAAACTCAGGAGGACATGAATGATTTGAAGAACATAATGAAGCAAATCTTGTATTTGTTTGCCCATGATCCTCCTTAACCCAAGAAATCCAAACTCTCATCACCTGAACCAATCCTGGCTAAGTCAAATCTGATGATAATGGTGATGATGATGATGATGACGATGATGATGACGACGACAATGATGCTAGACCACCTTCACCTTTCACTTACATGCCATTACCCCCTCACCAAACACATCACCTACCCACACGCATTCCCCACCTCATACACAATTACCCTCTCCCATTGCTTGATTGGTTGTTTGTTTATGATGTGTATGACAATAATAGCCCATTTTAAAAGAACAACTCGAAGTGGAAGCTTTAGAAATTTATAAAACTAATCGGTTCTATCCAACTTCGGTTAGCAATTACCAACAATAAGGCAAGCGCACTCTTCGAAGTAGTATAGAAAGAATTAGGTCAAATCCCAAGGGAAATCAGTGGCATCCACATACTCACATTTTATCCATTATCTAGCCAAAGAAAAATTCTACAAATCATAATGAAAATAGAAGTTATGTTAGTGTTAATAATATTCACAACTATTCTTTGAGAAAAATTAGGGATTGGTTTGCAACAATGCAAGATGACAGCCTAAGATTTGCTTTACCAACTCCTTATCATGTGATTTCTTAAGACAAAACTCAGAGAGAGTTGTTTGTTGGAGTATTTGTACTACCACATTCATTGAGGTATACTAAAGCCTCTCTCAAGGTTAGTAGTTCTAGATCTAAACTAGGCTGCCAAAATCTCTTATCAAGCTATCATTAGTCTCGATCTGCATAAAGTTTAAGAATCTTTTGTTTTTTAAAACCAACTCAATGAATTTCAAAACAAGTGATAGAAAGTCTTCACCTGCTCTCTCTCTCTCTCTCAATATTTAGGATCGACTCTATTAGTAGCCATAGATCTATTCAAAAGAATGACCTCTCAGACTATTCAGTTGAAATCAAACATGAATCTAACTCATGCACCACGCAATTAGACCCATGAAATTAAAATCAAGCTACTAATTATAAATGCTTAGTTAATATTGAATTGAAAACACATTTGAAATCACATAAATTAGGATTTAGATTCACAAACCCTAAGTTGTAGGATATTATTTCTCCATGGATTTAGAAATTATGAACATGATCTGAAGAAATAGTATGTAATTAATTGAAGAATATTATGACTCAACACAGGGTCTTGCAGAAATTAAAAAAATGGGTTAAAATGATTTTACCTTGAAAATTTTGAGATTTTCTAAGGCAGGAAGAAATAGAATTCTTTCACTCTAGAAATTCTCTCACTACACTACGTTAGTACTATTCTATTGTATGCACATTGTACATTGTGCTTAAAACAACATTGTGCATGCTTATTTATAGGACGATAGCACAAAAATCATGAAGATTTTATTACTGACGTAGTGGATTCTTTATTACGAAATGCAAATTCTTATCCACCTGCGTATTTGTATCGAGTGCTTAAACAATCATTCATCGAGGGGTAAGTTGAGTATTGCATTAAAAGTAGGGCTTGACTTTAGCTAGTAAAACGTTGTTGTTTTTGTCTATTCTTCCATCGAAGGCTAAATTAAGTGCTTTCAGGGCTCGACATTGAGGTACGATAGAAGCTTTCTTCAAGTTTGGCTCGATCTCCTCAGAATAAGTGTCGACGGTCATGTTGAGGGCTAAATTTAGGGCACAACAGACCAATTTTCGCTTGTTTTGCCTTACATTTTGGCCTCGATCAGTATTTCTCAAGGCGCGACAGTTCTATTCTAAACTTTTGCTACTGTTTTTGCTCTAAATTTGATTAAAAACACTTTGATTCTTCTTCTTTTGATTCATAGAGTTGAAAAAACAATAATTTAACGTTAAAAGCACCTGATTCATAGGAATTTAATTGAAAAATCATCAAAATAAGCTTGAATTCCTATAAAAAGAATAAAGTAAAATTAACTTTATCACCCATACACTCAAAACCTCAAACACGAACACCACCTATTCAACCATAACAATTGGCTAATTCACCTACTCACATTATCTATGAGGACAATGAAGACATTCCTGAACCATAAATAGCACCTACACCCATTTTGGAGCCTACATCAACAACCACTTTAGCTCCAATTCAAATACTCCCAAAGAGCTTCAAAAGAAAGGCTAAGAAACTTATCCTAAAGAGGAGAAAGTTGATCTTATATGATGATCCCTTAGATGAAAAGCACAACCCAACCATCCCGAGTGATATAGTGCAACAAATTGTTAGAGAAGCAAGGGTTGAAGAGGAGATGGCTGGGAAGGGGCAAAATGATGCTTTAGAAAAGCAACAAGAAGAAGAATTGGTAGTGGAGGAAGAAGTTGTTGGAGATATTTCCAATGAAGCTACTACATCAATAGAAGAGAAAGGCAATGCCATAATCCTTAGTGGCATTAACTTAAATGGACCACTTGTTGAAGAAGAGTCAGCTGCACTAGCTGAACAATTGCCAGCCGATGAAGAGTACTATGAACTGGAAGCTGATATTGGTGCAGTAATTGAAGAAATGGAGAATCAGGCAATTAACAAAGAAATTGTTGAAACAATTTGCGATCAAGTTCGCAAGATTGTTGTGGAAGGAGCACCAACAATTGTAGGAAATTTCTCTTTAGGAGAACTCTTCGGTGAAATCTTTTATGGAAGGATTAGACTGCCAGTCCCCTCAATGAAGTTCTTGAAGTCATCACTCCCCCTCTAAATAATTCAAATGAAGAAATCCTTGATGCCATCATCTAGCTAGTTATACAGACCCTGGAAAAGTAAATTAACAAAGAGAAAAACATTATCTAGGCAATCAATACCTTAGTGTTACATAAAATCGATGCCGAGGAGGGTTATAGAGCTTAAGTAGATAACTTCTTGCAAGAAGTAGCTAACAACCTCCTAGATGTATGCGCTTCCCTTATTACTTAAGAAAGTTGAGTCGAGCTAAAAGGAGAAAGGTTTCTTTTAGATAATGCACAGAAATTTTATGACATTCAAGCTCGACAAAGGAAATATGACGGATGGCTTGAGGAGGAGCGATAAAGGATAGCAAAGCGGTGACCTATAATATTGCCTAGAACCGAGGAGTAGAAAGAAAAGGAGAAATTCTTAGAAAGGAAAAACGAAGAGTAAGAACATCTTCAAAAATATGAAGAGCATTCACGCTTGAATGCACAAGAAAGGAAAGATGAAGAATTTGCTCGTACTTTGCAACAACAATGGGAGAAGGAGGAAAAACAAGGAGCTCAAAACCCAAAAAAAAAAGAGAGAGAGAAAATCGAAAAAAAAGACTAAAAAGAAAAGTAAATAATTAAATCTCTTGACTTCCTTTCTCCATTAAATTTTTGTGTTCCTTATTCTTTCATTATTTTTGTATGTAACATTCTTTCATTCGTTATAAAATTAACTCTTGTGCAAGATTCTTGATGACAAAATTTGATGCTTATAAAGTTTTCGTCCATTATTCAACCGTGGCTTTGATTGAGCCATGGTTATTACTAGTATTTTTTCATGATTTGGCTTAGTCTTTAGCACATAATCAAGAAGATAATCAAGTAGTGGCTGTCATGCCCCAACGGGTACCCTAAACGTGACAGCCCGCCGTACACAATATTAAAACTTAAGAATAACCACCTCGGTCACTCGAAAGCTTCTATATCGATACAAGGCGTACATTCACATCAAAGAGAGACCGGTGAAGTAATGTATTTTAAGATATTGGCAGCGGAACATGCAAAATATCACTTAATATATTTCATTGAAATATAAAGTCTTACAACTTCTAAAGGGCATTCCCCCGATAAAATCCATAACAGTCTTACTAAGATAGATAACAAAGGCTAGAAGATTTTAGAAGAAATCTACTTTAAGACTTCAAAATAGAGTTCCTCTAAAAGCTTCCCAAAATAAGGATTCTACCCGGGTGATCAAGATGGTCTCGGGTGCAAAAGATAATCCTATAATATCAAAAGTCTATGGGGATATAAGCATAACTTGCTTAGTGAGATATTCCTTACGCAAAAGTACTCATACTAGGCAATCAACCAAGTTTATTAATCAAGTATATGAAATGCAACAACCATATGATCAAATAGTACATACGACTATCCGGTTTCGTATGTATGATGGATTTACCCCTCCATCGGCGGTTAGGGAATGCTTTGAACTGGGCCTCGAACGACCTCCTTAAAAGTTTGCGCGCGTCTTGGGGTTCCAACGAACCGTACTACTAGTCCCGGGCTTTCCATACCCAAAGCGATCGATCCGCCTCGGCTACACCTTGAGGCCGTATTCCCCAAATGTCCTATCCTTCAAGATGTAGTTAGGCAGCTTACCTTTCCGGTCCCACGCTGAGGAGTGGTAGCAAAATTTCGAAATGATATTCTAAGTGATATGCATGAGCAATTTATTATATGGGGATTCCAATATGACATTAAATCATTTAAAGCGATTAAGCAATAATTGCACACATAGCAATATATACATAGAAGCAATTATATCAATCACAGATCGGGTTACGATATACTTACCATTCATTGATTGCACATAACTATTCACATACATAATTCCCATGATATCCCACATGCATATCAATTTTATCTTTTCCTAACATCTAGTGCTCTATTCTATAAGCACATGCGCGAATACATAAACGTAAAGAAAACTCACTGGTCCATAGCGATCTTCTAAGAGTCGAAGTAATCCTCGGGGAAGAGAAGATCTTGGTCCTTGACACCTAAACAAAAGAAATACCCGAAATGCGTATTTTATCCAAGATCTATTCAAACTCCACAATTCTATCTTATTGGATTCGTAAAAATCGTATGAATGGAAATCCCAACTTGAAATAGCCATAACTTGCTCATTTTAACTCAGAATTTCGCACATTATATACCGATTTCTACCTACTCGAAAAGATATATCTATTTCTAAGGTTATTTTTATCAAAAGAAGTCATTTGGGTCTCGGAAAATTGACGTACAGATTTGATACGAAAATTCAAGATTTCAAAACTAGAGTTTTCAAATTTTTCTTCATTCAAGAGCTTTTGTACAACAATATAGATATTTTGTATGGTTGAAAAATCCTTGAATATTATATATATATATATATATAGACTCAAACTATATGCATGAATTTAGTGGTGTTGTCTCAACAATGATTTTATAAAACAAAATGTCTTAAAAGTGAAAAAAGCTAAGACTTTGAAAGAAATTAGTTTTGTTAGGAAAATTTCTTAATTTACTATAAGTGAGCATCTCCTTCTTTTAACTGCATTTCTTAAATTTTTAAAAGTAATTTAAATCTTTTAAATTCCGACAACTTTATTTCTAATGGGTTGGAAAACATAGTTTTTCTAAATATTTCATGGTTATATGTTCTAAAACTTTTCTAAAGTTATATCCACTTTAAAAGAATAATATCAATGATCTTATAAGTTAATTTTGAAAAACTTATCTAGACTTTAGTATTTTAGAGTGTTGGTAGAAAACTTTGATAAAGGAGTTTATGAAAACTTTTGTTTTTAAACAAGGAATTAAGTTTAAAGAAACTTCTTATTTTATTAGTTTGAAAAGAGAGTTTATAATAACTTTACTTTATGTATTTCTTGAAAATCACATATAGTGTTATTACTAAAGCTTGAGCTAAACTTATCTAACCTTAGAAAATATTTGTTAAGATAAAACTTTAAGTTTTTATGAAAAAATAATTTCTTATGTGACAAAATTTATTTTTAAAGAGAGCATATTTTTATTACTTAAGAAAACTAATTTTCATTATGGTTGAGACAATATCAACATGTTCATGCATGAATGAGAATATGTAACTGAATATAATAAAAAAACAACATAATAAGATAAATGAAATAAGAGCATAAAAATAAAGTCAAGTATTGGGAACCTTAGCTTCATCAAGGTATCCCGGGACTAAGAATAGACCAGTCCCAAAAAAAAAAAAAAGCAAAGAAAGAAAATTGTTTTGACTTGATATGGACAAGTCTAACAATAGAAAGACTAGTCTTAATAAATTGTATAAAACAAGTAAATAAATAAATTGCAAGACATGAAAATAAATAAATAACAAATGAGGTCATATGCTCTAAATAAATATATATACATAATACTTTATATAAGTTAGATTAGAAACAAATATAGCAATAATAATAACAACATAAGAATAACATAATAGAAGACATGAACAAAAACAAAACATGAATATATTGCTGCTTCTTTAAGAAGTATACACTAAGTTCATGTTAAGTTAAATGAACATGATGAGTGAATAAGATAAATTTTTACCTAAGGTTTATGTGTTTATTGAAGAGGAATGAAATGGTTTGTAGCAATATGTGGGAGATGGTTTTATGGAGAGAAGAGAGGATTTGGGAGAGTATTTGAGAGAGATTTTATGGAGTGATTTTGGTAGAGTTTTAATAGGAAATAAGTTGTGTGAAAGAATGAAGGAGGAAGGGATATTTATAGAGTTTTGGAGTGGAAATTAGATGTAATTAAATAAATTAAAAAAGAAAACAAATTGTGAGTGATAAGAGAGAGGGAGTGGACGGCAAGGGCTTGAAAGAGAGAGAAAAATTGATTAAATTTGTTGTTTTGTAATAAAAAGAAGTAATATGTAAAGTGTGATGTGATTAAAGTTGCATGGGGAAGGTAAATTATAAGGTATAGGTATGGTAGTGTGTAAGATAAAGTAGAGATAGATGAATAGTAGACTAGACAATTAAACTACCGGTAGTAAAGAAAATACGCGTAATTAAGCTATATTTGATATTTTTAGTTACCGAAAAATTCTAAAACTGATATTTTTGAAATCCTTATATTTTTACGAATCTATTGGTGTTGTTGGAATATTTTCACTATTTGGTGCATTGGGGGCATGTTTTTTGAAAACTGATCCTGATCGGATCCGAAAGACACTAGAAATTACGAATCTAATATTTTTAAGCTTTCTTATATTATTACGAATCATTTTCCACAATTATCTTAATTTTTTTTCTAGGGTTTATGAACACGGGATTTGTCGGATCTAGATTCACTAGACTAAACATAGAACTAGGTTAATTTTAGGGTTCCGATTTGACTTCCGGTTCTAGGGTTTTCTTATATTATCGAAAAATCTAGGGGCTTACAGTGGCTACATAACATCTAACCTTCGAGTCTTAAGTAGAGAAGTTTTCTCAAAGCTTATTATCTTTAAATCTTGCTCTAAAACTATCTAATTGAAAATTCCCTGTTTGTTTATAATGTTTTTAAACATTGAGGACAAAGGTCAACTTAAGTGTGGGGGAACGGAAGTAGCAAGATTTAGGTTAGATTGGATATGAAATTGAAAATCTGTTAAGAGAATAGAGTAACCGTGCTTTAAATGATCATTTTTCTCACACAAAACTATAGGAAGTTAATGAAATGGTTAAAATTTGACCAAAATATTTCAAAAATTTGAAACAGAATCACCAATTAACTCAATAGAGCAATTAATGAAAATTATCATAAGATTGAGTTAGCTTTATTTTGTGTAAATCAATTCACAGATATATTTTTGAAGTGGTTTTACTTGTTATTTAACTTAGAAACTTAGAGCTTGAATTAGCTTAAGGTCCCTAGTAAGGTTACTCAATTAATTTGTAAAAGCTTAAATAATCTATATGCTTGTAAATTTAGTCATTTTGAGAGCCGTTTAATCTCTAATGAAGGTTTAAATGATGATCATAACTTGATGATTTTTCCTTGTGCTCTATATAACCAAAACAAAACAAAAAGTAAAAAATGAAAACAACCATGCACTTAAGATTGAAATGGGCAAGTGTTGGTCCCTCAGAAGAGCAATTTCTTGTCCCCTCTTTCAATTTTAAATAAGCCATGGCCAAAAAAAAAAAAAAAAAAAGAGCGAAAAGAAGCAGGCCAAAACTTGTCTAGAGGAAAAGTAAAAGAGAAGGCAAAACCCTTCTCCTTTGTAACTTTGAAATACTTAAATAATCAATAAAAATAAAATAAAAAGTACAAATAAGGAAAGAAAGTCAGGAGATGAACTGTTGTATGTGCTTTCATTTTTTATTATAATGCTTAGAGAGATGATTAAGGAACTGCATACTTGTATGTATAAGGGGATGAAGTTGATCGAGTTTCTTTTTTACTATGATGAATCTTTTAAATAATTTTTGGTTTAGATTTCTCCATTAAACAATAAGGGTAAAAGCCGATTTACATGGATAAGTTCTGCGATTTTAGTGGAAGTAATTTTAGCACAGTTTAATGAAGATTAATTGAATTTTTAAAGTGCTGAGGTGATCTGAGCTTGATTTGGTTTGTTTAAATTTCCATTTATGATTTATCTTCCTAATTAAAAAGCCTTTCTTGGATATGAATGATGTTTGCTTGAGGACAAGCAAAGGCTTAAGTGTGGGAGAATTTGATAACTCATTTTTACTCCATTCTATTCATAGGAATTTAGGCTTAATTTGATGCATTTTTGGATAAATTCCTATTAATCTGGTGCTTTTAAAGTTTAAATGTTGTTTTCAGATCCCAGAATCAGAGGAAGAAGAATTAAAGTAATTTGAATCAAATTTGGAGCAAAATGACAGCAAAACTCAAAGATAGATTTCTATCACGTCCTACAAAAATGCTTGTTGAGGCCTAAGCGTCAAAGCAAAACAAGGCAACTTGGCCTGTCACGCCTTCAATCGAGCCCTCGACGAATGTTTTGAGGCAATCGAGCCCTAGATTTGAAGAATAGCTTCTGTTGCACCTCATTGTCGAGCCATTGATGTACTCAATTTACCCCTTGTTAAAGAATGGACAAAAAAAACTCGAGCGTTTTAGTAGAATGCCCTAGTTTAAGTCGAGCCCTGACTTTCATGCAACATTTAAGCACTTGACCTACCACACAACAAGTGACTTTATGAGCTAGCATTTACACACACATGTGGAAATAAAGAACGACTTTGGTTATAAAGAATTTGCCACGTCAGCAAATAAAATCGTCATGATTTATGTGCCTCTAGCCTATAAATAAACATGCATAGTCATGGGAAAAAAACATGTATCATATGCAACAGATTCCTAACGTAGTATAGAGAGAGAATTCTTTGGCAAAAGAATTGTTTCTTCTTGCTGAGAAATCTTGAGCTTTCTAGGTAAAATCATTTTAACTCACTGTTTGTATTTTTGCAGGACTCTGAACTTAATTTGTAGTATTCTTTGTTAACTCCATATTATTTCTTTAGAATTCGTGCTTAATGCTTACATCCATGGAAAAATAACTTCTACAGCTTAGGGTTTGTGAACCAAAATCCTAATTCATGTGATTTCAAATGCGCTTTCAAGTAAACATTGACTGGGTATTTGTAATTAGTAGCTTAAACTTATTTTCGTAAGTCTAAATGTGTGGTGCACTGTTTAGATTTATGTTTGATTTCAATTGAATAGATTGAGATATCATTAGTTTGAGTAGATTTGAGGCTATTAATGAAGTTGTTCATAATCGCCTTGAGAGAAGGATGGTGAAACTTTCTATCACTTGTTTTTGAAATTTATTAGGTTAGTTTTGAAACAAAAGATTCTGAAGCTTTATGCGGATCTAGACTATTGATAACTTATGAAGAGATTCCGGGGGTCTGGTTTAGATGAGGAGTTACTGATCTTGAGAGAGGCTTTAACTTCCTCTAGTGAATCCAACAATGCAAATACACCAGCAAACAAATCTCTCTTTGAGTTTGTCAAGAAATCACATGATAAGGAATTGGTGAAGCAAACCCTGGGATTCTATCTTACATTTTTACAAGCTCATCTTTAATTTTCCCCTGAAAGCATGTGCATATCAACTAACCATAACTTAACTTCTATTTTTATTATGATCTTCAAATTTTTCTTTGGCTAGATAATTGATAAAATGTGAATAAGGTAGATGCCAACAATCCCCTAGAATACGACCTGATATTTTCTATGCTACTTCGGTAGGTGTACTTGCCTAATATCAGTAGTGGCTTCTGAAGTTGAATAGAACCTATTAGTATTATGAATTTTTGAAAACTTAAACCTCGTGTTCTTTAAAATGATTTTAAATCCAAAGAACAACACAGTAGAACCGAGTAAAACCACACATTAGTCAACTATTCTTTTTTCTAAATGTACCATACATTTTTTCTCTCCTATCCATTTCAGCGATTATTCTCCCAAATCCATTTTCTTTTACACTCTTCTACATTCTCTGAAATAATTGCCCCCCAACACACATCATGTCACGCCCCGAGGGGTACCCTAAACGTGGCAGTCCGCCGTACACAATACTAAAGCCTAGGAATGACTACCTTAGTCATGCAAAGGCTTTTATATTATGTACAAGGCGTACATCACAACCAAGGGGACGCATCGGAGTAGCGCAATTATATTGATAATAAATAAGTAACAAGGCAAAGAAATACTTAATATAAAACATAAGCATATCACAATTCAATTCTTAAGGCACATTCTCTATTATCTTCAAATAAATATACGTCCCTAATCATATAGGTCATCATATATAAAGAACCTTACAAACTTTCTTCATCGTATGATTCCATATCCTTAATCATCCGTCCCTGACTTCCTTAAAGTCATGATCCTCAATTTAGGCCACTAGCATACCTGTTTCAAAATCTATAGGGGTATAAGCTACAACTAGCTTAGTGAGTAAATCCCAAAATTCATACTCGAAGTAGATTATCAATCAAGTTTATTATTCAAACATATGAAATGCAACAACCACGTGAGCATACAGACATATGAGTATCCGGGAATCATATGTTGAATGAATTACGCCTTCATTCGGGGTTGGGTATTCAGGCCAATTACACCACTTTTAAAAACACTTTTATAGATCTTACCGGCTCCTATACGCCACCAAAAATTTTTGTAGTTATTACAGGCTCCTACTAGCCACAAAAAGATTTTGTAGTATTACAGGCTCCTACTAGCCACCAAAAACTTGTAGTTATTAGGCTCCTACTAGCCATCAATTTAAGTAGTTCTTACTGGCTCCTACTCGCCACTTACATGATATACCGGTTATGTCTACCACCACTATTATACACTTGTCCCACCAATTGTATAGTAGTTGAATGCAATGTGACTCAACATATGAAGTGCATGAATAGTTTCTTTAATTAAAGTCTAGTAGTTACATTTAACTTCTTTCAAGTGATCAACCAATTTCAAACACTTCAAGATATTAATGCACATACAACTTTATTAAAAACAAATCGAGTCTCGATATACTTAGTATTCTTTCAACATATTATCATACACTTCTTTTTGATTTTGCTTAGATTCTAGTGCAACTAATTTTACAAGTACAAGCAAGAGTATGAAAAATAACGGGGAAATAACTCACAATGCCATGTCGTCTATTCCTCTAAGCGGATGAGTCGTTCACACACTCCACTTAATCGTAACAATCCTCGGGGTAAAGGAATCCTTCATCGGGATCACCTAACCAAAGAAAATACCCACAATGAGTTTTTCTTGAAGATTTTCTTGAATTTTGACAAAACAATGTCAAAGAACGTTAAAGTTCGCATGAGGGAATGTTCCAACTTAAAATGGCCATAACTTGGTAATTTCAACTCGGAATCGCGCGTATAATATACCGTTTTCTATCTATTCGAAAATATCTATCTATTTCTAAGTTTATCCTTGTCATAGAAGATCATTTGGGTTCCGAAAACGTCAGGTACAGATTTAAAACGAATTTTCTATACTTTTGCGAAAATCTATTTTCTAACTCAACTTCATTTTAAAAATCCTTTTGTAATCATATAAATATATATTTGATAAACACTTTTTGAATATAGGTATGCTCACTTTATATGCAAAAATCCTAATGGTAGTGTCTCAACAATTTATTTCATAAACAATTCATTTTGAGCTTAAAACTTTTAACTTTGATAATTTCTTTTTAAGTATTTAGAAGAAACCTTATATTTTTATTACAAATGAATATATTCTAATTTTATTTCTTTCATTCCTTTTTTCCAAAATAAGCAAATTTCCCTTTAACCCTAGTCTTTCATAAATTTCATTTCTAGTGATAAAAGGTTAATTTATCAAAACTATATTAAGTTGTCGAAAACCTTTTCATAATTTGTTTATTTAAGATGATCTTAGAAAATGAGTCTTGTTTTCTTATATCTATTTCTGAAATATAAGATTTTACTTTCTAAAACTTGTTCTTTCATTTCTTTTGAAAAGAATTATTTTTATTGATAAAATACATCATTGCTAACCTTACTTTATTTATATTCTTTTGAAAACAAGTTCTTTCTTTTAGAATTTAAAAATTATTACTTTTCCTAAGTGGATTCCTTATGAGTTGATTTTTATATTAACTTTGAAAAGTGGTTTGTTTTCTTAGTTGTATTTCGAAGTTTAAAAGAGTTTAAATCTTTGAGCTTTTTTTAAAGACTTTTAATATTAATAAATTATATTATTGTAAGCTTAGGTTAACATAATATACAAAGAAAATATTTATTTCTTATGATTCCTTAAAAATCTATCTTTGTTATTTATGAAGACGTTGAGAAAACTCCTTTTCTATGTTGTTGATAATAACTTCATGATTTTGCGATAAATCATATGATTGAAAACTTGGCTTTGAGTTCATTAAGTAAAGAAAAATTCTATTTTTAGATTTAGTTGAGAGATTAGCATTATGTAAATACAAGTATCATGAGCATATAAAGAAATAAGAACATAAGGAAATACTAGAAATAAATAATAAGCAAGAAAAATAAAATATCAAGTATTGGGAACCTTAGCTTCATCAAGGAATCCCGATCAAGTATTGGAGCCTTAGCTTTATCAAGGCATCTCGGGACTAAGAATGGACTAGTCCCGAAAGATTAAAGAGATTTAATAAAAGATTGTTTTGACTTGAGATGGACAAGTCTAAGACTAGAAAGACTAGTCTTAATAAAATAAATAAATTGCATAACTTGAATGTAAATAAATAACCAAATGAGCTTATATGCTCTAAATAAATATATATACATAATATACATAATATAGGTTAGATTAGAAGTAAATAATAACAATAATAATAACAACATAATAAAATAGGAAGCTTATGTACAAGAACAAAACATGAATATGTTGTTGCTTTTACTACTCATATGAGTTTCAAAACAACACCATAGTCATGTTAAGTTACATGACATGGATGAATAATAGATGGAAGAACTATTACCTAAAGTATGTAAGAGGTATGAAGATGGTAAATGAAATGGGTATTATGTGAGTAGTGATATGTGGTAGATAGTTTATGTATAAGGAGTGGTTTTTGTGAGGAATTGGTTTAAGAGAGTTTTGGTAGAGAGAAATCTTGAAGAGAGAATTTGTGGAGGGATTTTGAGAGAGTTTTGGTAGTGTAAAGAATTGTGTGAAAGAATGGAAGAGGAAGGGGGTATTTATAGAATTTTTGGAGTGATTTTTGGATGTAATAAAATAATTTGAAAAAGAAAAATAATTGATTGAGGAGAGAGGAAGGTGGCGCCGGTTTTGGGCATGTGAGGGGGGGGGGGGGGGGGGGGGGGAGGAAATTGTTTTATTTTATTTGTTTTGTGTAATAAAGAAGTAATGTGTAAAGTTGATGTGATTAAAGGTGTATTGGAAATGAAAAAAGTAAGAAAATAGATATATAGGTGTAAGAAATAGGTGTAAGAAAAAGTAGAGATAGGTGAATAGTAATGAATAGTAGAAAAGTACTATGAATAGTAGATTAGACAATTAAAGTACCGGTAGTAATAAAATACGCGTAATAATGCGATATCTGTAATTTTTAGCTACCGAAAAATTCTAAAACTGATATTTTTGGAATCCTTGTATTTTTACGAGCTATTGGTGTATTCGGAATATTTTTACTATTCCGGGCTTCTGGACACGTTTTTCGAGAAACTGTGTCCGATCGGGTTCGAAGGACACCGAATTTCGCGAAACTGAAACTTTTATGAAACATATGGTTATTACGAACTATTTGAGCTAATTATGTCAACTTCGTTTTTCCGGGCCAAAGAAACGGCAATGCCGGATTTAGATGGATACGGTAAATAGGGTTTTGTTGTAGGCTTGTTGACTTTAGGGTTCCGTTTTGATTTCGATTTTTACTGAGTTATTCGTAAGATATAATTTTGAGTTTGATCGTTTTAAAATTTTAGCTCGAAATTTATATTTTATTTTTTGTGATTATTTAATAGTTTTTAGTTCTCGGAATCGTTTAACCGAATCTAGGGTTATGAGTTGACTCAGTTTGACTTTTGAAATTTGAAATTTGTGATTTCTGAATTTTATCGAAGGTCTTAAGATTCTACTGTTGATCGTTATTTGGATATTTGTCTTGTTTTGGTGTTAGGAGACGGTTAGATGATTTAATTGATGTACGACGTTGATTAAATCGGTAGTTGGATTTTATATTTTGTTTCAAGGGTTCTTGTTTTCTCAAGATTGAGAAAATTCGTTTTTGATCTTTATTTGGAATTAAGCTTTAACTTGGTTCGATTTTTAGGGTTTCGTTTCTGGCTCTTGTCTTGATTTAGAATTTGGTTTTATCATGAGTCGATTTTTAAGATTTAAATTCTAAACTTTTAGAATTATTTCTATGAATTATGAAAATTTTTGGGGGTTTACACATCAACATTTTTATCTATTTCCCTCCCTCTTTGAATAGAATTAAGGGAAAAAATGTAATATACAAAGATAGAAAATTCTATGGTCCCCTGGCAATTATAACAGGATCAGTCTCAATCAATAAACCATTTAGATCTTTTTCAACCATAATCAAACCTTTAAATTTTTTTAAAATGATTTTTTAATTAATTTAATTATGATAATACTAGTGGCATGATCTCGTGATGGTACTGCAGAGGTTTCCAAGAAAGATATATATATATATATATATTATAATTTTGATTACATATAATTTAAATTTGTATCGATCCCATGAGTGTGTTGTCTGCTAGTTTATGATAATTGGTTTAAACAGTTATGGAATAGTGAAAACACACTAAAGGATACTCAAGATAGGGGGTAAATTGAGTATTTGACATAAAAAGCACAAAAAATTAATTTTCATGCAATGGATCGGATTAAGCTTTTAACAATAGCAGATATAACAAAGCAAATAACAATATGGAATACAAAAGAGATAACGATAGAGAAATTTAGCAAAGATTTAACGTAGAGTTTGGCCCACTTCTTACTCTCTGCAATCCACAAATGCCTCCAATGAGGACTTCTGTCACGCCCCGAATGGTACCCTAAACGTGGTAGTCCGCCGTACACAATATTAAAGCCTAAGAATGACCACCTCAGTCATGCGAAGGCTTCCATACTATGTACAAGGCGTCTAACATATGGAGGAGACTCATTGGAGTAACGCATTTTAGGTTGATACCACTTGAAACAATGTAAAGGAAATTCAATTCACTATTCTTCAAAATACAACTCATTAACTTCAATTACAAGTCATCAAAAGATTCTACTACATAAACTATTACAAGGAAATCGTAAGCTTAGCCAAACTCCAAGCATTCTTATATCTTGCCGGAATCCGAAGTCATTCTCGGCTTCAACTATCTCGGTCCCCACTTAGCATTCTTGAGATAACCTGCTCATTTAAAAATGTTGTGGTATAAGCTACATAGCTTAGTGAGAATTCCTTAATCCGTACCATAAAAACAAGTTATAATCAATCATATGCTATGCATGAACAAACACGTGAGCAAGCAATTATGCATGGGTATCGGAATCCACACACAGAACGGATTTACGCCCTCCGTATCTTGGGTTAGGGATGGTATTAAGTCTCCACGACTGTGCTAGTCCCCAAGCCTTGGCTCATAGCACTCGCCTCGGCTAGGCTCACACATGGAATGCATCCCGATGCGCCTTAGTTCCTATGAATGAGCTCTGACCCGGGTATCATTATCCAAACGAGTCCTGGATCATACCGATCGACTGCGTAGGAGTAGCACGCTACCAAATGCAATTTGTCCGATGCGATGCATGGCCAATTTAATTTTTGCTTAGGTCAAAATATTTATACATTCTTTAGGGTGACCAGTCAATATCATACACATAACAGAAATAATATGAACAGTGCAGTTATCCAATCAAATCGTGGTTTCGATATGCTTTAGTATCCTTTGGCATACATTCATCACAGCCTCATCGTATATCCCATCCCCATTCATATCGATTTTTATCTTGTTCCTATAATCTAATGCAACTAACTACAAGCACAATCAAGGTAATAAAACAAGGAGAAAACTAACACGGCCATTGGATCACCGGTCTTCTAGTAATAATAATTCGGTGCCAGGGAATCGTCGATTTCGGGATCTCCTAAAAAGGAAGAAATACTCTAATAAGTATTTCAACTCAAACGAATCCAAACGATTTTATACGAACTATCAAATTCGTAATTCTCGTCCTAAGCGGGAATTCCAACTTAAAACGGCCATAACTTGATCATTTTAACTCGGAATCTCGCAAATTATATATCGATTTCTATCTACTTCGAAAGATTTATCTATTTCTAATATTATTTTCAAGTTTTGAAAACCTTGAAGCTTCGAAAAGTTCGGATCAAATTAGGACAGCAACAATTTCAATTTCCGAAAAATAGTTTTGTAAATGTTTGTAATGTTCCTACTATATAAATTAGCTATACATGCAATATGAGTGATTTCCTGACATGAATGACATGAGATGAGGTTAATGTATGCATGATCTTGATGATTTTGCTAAAGGAAATTTTATAACTTTTTATTTTGCAAGACCATAATAACAACTTACTTATGAAAAATCTAGTTTTCTAACTTTGATCATTTCCATTTGTTTTGGATTTGTTACTTAAGAAATATAATTATTTTTGCAAAATTTGAGTCTTAATTATATATATTACTTATGACCTTCATTTCTTCATAAATTTCCATTTTACACTTTGTAAGCATGTTTTCAAATAGGGTTGATTCCAAAATCCGAATTTGGTAAAAATTGGTTTTTGAGTAATTCCTTTAAGTAAAAATCATTTGATATTTAGAAAATTAGGGCTCAATCATACATAACACTAAGGACTTCATTCTTACACAAAAATTTGCATTTTACATTTTGCAAATATGTTTTAAACAAGCTTTCACAAAAATCCGAATTTTGGAAATTTTATTTCTCGCATATTTCTTATGAGAAAACTTGTTTAATGCATCAAAATTTAAAGCTTTACTATATCTATTGTCTAAGGACTTCATTTAACACATAAAACTTGCAAGTTGAGCTCATATACTAAGTGATTACATATGCTCATCTCAAATTACGAATTTGACAATTTGATCACTAACAATTTTCATTTTAATTCCATTACTTGTTTTACACATTACTCATGCCTAAACTCATTTTAACTTGTAAAAATCATTGCTTAATGATATCTATTCCCTATATACTTCATTTTTCACATAAAACATGAGTTTTGGAGTTGATAATGGGTTTTAAAAATTGGTCTTGGTTGGATCCGAATTTAGAAAATTTATTTTTGGTCATATCTTTTGATTAAATATTTAAGCTCATGAAAATCCATTCCTTACATATCCTATCCTAAGAGCCTTTCATCTCTTAAATAAAAACTTCATTTTTGAGTTGGAAAACATGTTTTAAAATAGCCTTGGCCAAAATCCGAAAATAAGATTTTTATTTAAAAATAACTTTTGAAAATCAATTAGATTCTTGTAAGAAGAAGTCTTGATGATATACATATTAAGCCTTCATTTTTTTAAGCAAAAATCACATTTTGACACTTGGAAAGTGGTTTTTAAATATGGGTCTTGCCAAAATACGAATTTCACTACTTTTGTTCAAGTTCAAATCTAAGATCTACACATAACATGAACATAGATCTAAATGAAAACCCATGAAAAAAACTTTAAACTCATAGATCTAAACTTTACTTATCAAAATCATTCATTATGTTGTCTATACCTAAGCTCTTCATTTTAAATGAAAAATGCACATTTTGAAGTTGAAAAATCACTTTTTAAATATGGTTCCATTTTCATCCGAATTTTCAAAAATTATTTTGTTTGAAAATAAAATAGATCTTGAGTTTCCTGCAAACTTTCCTACCATCATCATGCTATTAGCAAGTTGCTCAGAACATAAAATAAAGGTCTAATGCATTTATGAACTCAAAACACTAGATCTAGTCTTCTAAACTAGTTTTAAATGCATGAATCACTAGATAGACATGTGGATGCTAGATCTATGCATAAATCATAAGAAATAACAAAAATAATCACTCAAATAACTAGATCTATGGCATAAACGAAAATCAAAGCTACAAAATTTAGATCTACAAAATATATCAACTTTAACAAGAAAATAATTGAAATACAAGATAATAAAAGTGGAGAAAGGGTGTTTCATTTTTGGCATCATCATCCTAAGCTTTTAAGCTTATGGAAAGTCATTTGATGTATAAAAACCTTCATTACACTTTACCTATATCACCTATGGAGCTTTGGGAAGAAGATTTGCTTAGAAATCTTTAAGAATGAAGTGTGGAAGCCTGGAAGAAGAAGAGGGCAGCTTGTGTTCTTGAGGAAACAAGAACAAGAAGAAGAAGAGAAAAGAGAGGAAAAAAGAGAGAAAAGGTTAAAGAATGAAAGAGGGAAAGTGAGTAAATGAAGGAGAGAGAGAAAATGTATTTTAATTGTAAGAAAAGAAGAAAAAAAATAAAACAAGGCAGCCAATGTGTGTGTGTGCACGTGAATTGTGTAGGAGGGAGAGAGAGGAATTTGACGAAATTTGTCTTGAAATTAATTTGTGTAATAAATGTGTAATGTAGCTTTCTTAAGAAGGAGTAGAAAATAATTATTTTAGTCAAAATGGAGTAAATGAAAGGGCAATGGCAGCCATAAAGAGGGTCAAAATCTACCATGAAGTGTGGGTTAATGTGTAGAAAGATTGAAGTGAAAAGGAAGTGATATGTGTAAGGTGTACTTGAAGGTATGGGTTGTAAAGGTACTTTTTTTTAATAAAATAAAACAAAATTAAATTAAATTAAAACATTTATTCCAAATATTTGTAGCAGATTTTTCATAATTAAAATTAAATAATTATTTGAATTATTTTATTATTTTAACAATTATATTACCGGTATGATCAAAATACGCGAATAAAGGCTATAAATAATATTTTTATAACCGAAAAATTCAAAAAAAATTATTTTATGAAAATATAAAATTTTTTAAAAATATTTTTCAGTTATTAAATTAATTTATTTTATTTTTAGTATCGGGTCTTAAACAGAATCTGATCCCGTAAAGACTTAAAACGAACTAAATTTTAGAAAAACAAAATTTTCTATAACATATAAAATATTTATCTAAAAACATAACGCTTTATAAGAATAATAAAATTTTGTAATGAAATAAAAATGAATAGTGCAAAAGACTACTCAATTACCGGTAATAATGGAAATACGATAAAAAGGTTATAACTGTAACTTTGATAACTCGAAAAATTTCATAACTGATATATTTAGAAACCTTATGAAATTACGAGTCTAATGGTACTATTGGTATATTTTTTATATCTCGAACCCCGGGACACGCTTTTTGAAATCTATATCCGAACGGGTTCGAAATAGGTCGAAAATTTACCAATATGATACTTTTAAACAAACTTATATTACTATGAGCTATTCTACATATTTAAACTACATCTCGGCCTCTAGGGTTAGGGGCGCTAGATTACCGGACTTAGGCTATTGCATTTCGGTTGGGGTTTCCAGATGATTTTTCCGGTTTAGATCCTTGCCAATTTAGAAACTAGTATTTTATGATCATACAACATATTTGATTTGAGAGATTTATTTTACATTTCATTTTTGTAAGTATTTAATATCTCTTAATATTTTCGGAATTCTTGAATTGAGTTTTATTTCCGAAGGTCAATCATTATTTATTTTTTAATAATTTGTTTTTAGGCTTTATATTACCTGATTTTATAAGTCGGAGTTAAATATGAAATTTTTCGTACGTCGTGGTTTTGAATTTGAAGACCACTGAGTTCCTATTTTTTTTTTAAGGATTTTCATTTTCTCATGATTAAGAAATTTTTCGATTCGTTCGTGATTTAGGACTTGTCGAAATTTGGTTTTAATTTGGAGCGATTTTTAGCGTTTATTTTCGAAGTTCATTTTAGAATTATTTACAAAAATTTTCCGGGGCTTACAACTTCTCAACCATTTTATTTATCACTAACAAAAAAAAAATACATGCTCAAGATGAGCAATACATAAGTTACAACACTTCAGGAAATGAAATATTTCCTTCACTCACTAGATTAGATTTACAAAGATGAGAATATAACACTAGAATAATTTTCTCTCTCTTACTTAAGATTTATAAATAATGAATAGAGAACAGAAAGTTAAGTAAAGGAACTAGATTTGTTTGTTTGCAAATGAAGGCTCACAAAAAGTTATCCGAATTTCCATGGCAAAGAGTATTTAAAGTTTTCAAAAATTTAAATATCCATTGGAGATAACATTTGTCAGACGACGACAATTAATGTATGTAATGGTTGGATTTAATTATCCATCAGCTTGCTAGTCTCAAGTCTCAACTCCTTGTCGATCCAAAGCTTTCAAATGTCACGCCTTGGTTTTGGGCTCGATTGCTTTATGTTCTTTTTTTTATTAGACTGGCTCACTAGTGTGAGGAAAAATTATGCTGCGCCTTTGTCGCACCTCAAATTTTGCTTCATTGCGCCTTTAGTCAAGTCTTGATTTTAGGCTCGACTGTCTCTTACTTTTTGAAAAATTTAAACTGGCTCGGTGGTCCCATTGGCACTAGCTCACTAGTGCTAAACTTGTAAGCACAAACATAGTATACACGCAACACAAATTTTTATACTCATATTCTAACAAACAGAATTATGTGAGGTATGGCTTATAAAATCTTTCATAACTTTTGTTCTCATCAAAATCATTTTTAAAATAATTCATTTTAACAATTATCATTCATTGTTTAAGCCTTTGACATCATCAAAAGGATTTATACAATATAACAAATAGGAGAAACATGCATAGTAAACAAGCATATAAGAGATGAAAGAGGTACAAAAGTTCACATAGTTAACCAAATGTAAATCCTAACCTATTGGCATTACAATCCGTCACGTGTCCTCTCTTAAAAAGAACACGCTAAGGCTCTAAATCCACAAATATTCAATAATTACCTATAAACACACGTATGGTGTCACAATGGATACAAAACCTGTATAACCTGGAAAAACATATCCATAAAACTCCTGATTCATACATACATCTAAGTTGGCATAACTGCAGGCCAACACACCAACATAAAACTAAACACACTATTTACATAAAAATCCTCTAGATATAACTTAAACCTTCATACAACATTAAATTCAAAAACTTTACAGGGCATAGAAACATGAACATAAACTCTAAGTCTTCAACAAGTCTAAACACATCTTCTCTTTCAAACTCGCAAAATCAGCAAGTCTAA
This sequence comes from Combretum micranthum, assembly GCA_024138025.1. Classification (NCBI taxonomy): domain Eukaryota; kingdom Viridiplantae; phylum Streptophyta; class Magnoliopsida; order Myrtales; family Combretaceae; genus Combretum; species Combretum micranthum. The sequence continues at coordinate 1,451,542 of JAMXBD010000164.1, forward strand.
TCCTCAGCTGGATAGTCAGGTCCACCAACGCCATCCTCATGATCAAAGAACAGATCATATCCAGAAACATCAAAAATTACATCTTCATCACTTGTACCTGAAATTTTAAAAGAGTGAGCTGCGAAGCCCAGTACGATAACTCCAATCCATAACAAACAAATGCATATGCACAATCAACAGGTAGATTTTAAATGCAACTTATCTAATGCAAGCAGTCAATTTATTATCTTTTTATAGCCAGCAAATCAACATAGTCCAGGACTATGTACACTACTCCCAAACTCGGAGTTACTCAGACCCTTATTAAAAATCTATCAACTCTGTGAAGATAAGGTAATAATATACATATATGGATGAGTGGGTACTCTCCAAACATCCCGAATCTGAATCACCTAAATATACTAGAATCATATTAAAGCACTAGTCCACTCGAGATAACCTCACACTAAGATCATCAGGGTGCCACACCAGTATCACTGTCTGCCAGGTCTTTACTGATCATAGCCAATCACAACCCAGTAGACAATTATTAAGTCGAATAGAATTATGTTCATTATGTGTCTGTTCCTACAGCCAACAAGCAAAAGTAATCTTACAAGCAAATACAACAAACATAGATTGATCGTACCTTTTCAATTTCAGGAATACTAATCCCATTTCATCAAATCCAATATCGATAACAACCACACTAACATGAATCTCTACAAACCCCTCGGTTAACACCGACAACAACCCCACAATCTCCAATTATCCTATCAACAACATATATACATAAACAGATATATAAAACACGGTAAATGGAACAAACCCTAACATACCATAATCTCTTAAAACTCTAACCTGGTACGGAAACTCCAAAATTCGCACTGTCTTCTCCGATCACAACTCACAATAAATCCACAACACCGATAATTCACTAAAACCCTGATATATCATGACAAAAAGAACATATAAAGATCATCTAACCATACATTGTTTAAATCCATCAACGAAAACACAAAACTTACTAATTTGGATCACTAAAACCCGACTTGCATTCATGAACTTGGATCCCAACAAAAGCTAGGGTTTTTCTCCCACAAATCCTTCAAGAACATTAACAAAACCCTAAGAATCATGCTTAGATCCGTAGAAAATATGTTATAGATGGTTAGAACACTTATCGGAATCAATCCTAAGCCTCACAAGATCTAAAGCACGAAGAACAGACCCCAAATGCTCTGAAGGAAGGAAGAAAGAATGAGGAAATATATCTGTCGAAAACTATCAAACTGCTCGCGTATTTATAGAATTTTATTCCTACGCCTGATACATATTCCAGCGGCATTCGTTTTAAATTTGCTGGCATATACTCAATGTAAGCTCCTAGATTTTTCGATTATATAAGAAAACCCTAGAACCGGAAGTCAAACCGGAACCCTAAAATTAACCTAGTTCTATGTTTAGTTTAGTGAATCTAGATCCGGCAATCCCGTGTTTTTAAACCCTAGAAAACGAAATTGAAATAATTGTGGAATATGGTCCGTAATAATATCGGAAAGATTAAAAATATCAAATTCATAATTTTCTAGTGTCCTCCAGATCCGATCGGGATCAGTTTTCGAAAACTGTGCCCCGGTACACTGGATAGTAAAAATATTCCGACAACACCAATAGATTCGTAAAAATATAAGGTTTTCAAAAATATCAGTTTTAGAACCTTTCGGTAACTAAAAATATCAGATATAGCTTAATTTCGCGTATTTTCTTTACTACCGGTATTTTAATTGTCTAGTCTACTGTTCATAGTACTTTTCTACTATTCATTACTATTCATCTGTCTCTACTTTTTCTTACAGTCTATTCTTACACACTACCATACATATACCTTATAATTTACCTTCCCCATACAACTTTAATCACATCATACTTTATATATTACTTCTTTTTATTACAAAACAACAAATTTAATTAATTTTTCTCCCTCTTCCAAGCCCTTGCCGTCCACCCTCTCTCTCATATCACTCTCAATTTGTTTTTTTTTTCAATTTATTTAATTACATCTAATTTCCACTCAAAAAATCTATAAATAACCCCTTCCTCCTTCATTCTTTCACACAACACAATTCATACTAAAACTTTATCAAAATCACTCCATAAAATCCCTCTCTCAAAATCTCTCTCAAGTTCTCTCTTCTCCAGAAAACCCATTCCCACATATTACTACAAACTATTCTTTTCTTCTTCAACAAATACATAGCCTTAGGTAGAAGTTTCTTTCATATACTCATCATGTTCATACAATTTAACATGAGTTTAGTGTATGTTTCATAGACTCATGAGAGTTAAAAAAGCAACAATTTATTCATGTTTTTTTTTTTGTTCATGTTTCTATTCTTTTCTTCATGTTATTGTTATGTTGTTATTGTTATTGTTATTGTAATTATTATTTGTTCTAACCTAACTTATATAAAGTATTATGTATATTATGTATATATATTTATTTAGAGCATATAAGCTCATTTGCTATTTATTTACTTTCAAGTTATGCAATTTATTTATTTCATGTTGTTATTAAGACTAGTCTTTCTAGTCTTAGACTTGTCCATATCAAGTCAAAACAATTTTCTTCTTTGCTTTTCTTTTCTTTTGAGGACTAGTCTATTCTTAGTCCCAGGATACCTTGATGAAGCTAAGGTTCCCAATACTTGACTTTACTTTTATGCTCTTATATAATTTATCTTATTATGTTGTTTTTATTATATTCTCATAGTTACATATTTTCATGCATGCATGAACATGTTGTTATTGTTTCAACCATAATGAAAATAAGTTTTCTTAAGTAATAAAAAATAAGAACTCTCTTTAAAAATAGTTTTTGTCACATAAGAAATTATTTTTCCATAAAGACTTAAAGTTTTATCTTAAATAATATTTTCTAAGATTAGATAAGTTTAACTCAAGTTTTAGTAATAACACTATATGTGATTTTATCAAGAAATATATAAAGTAAAGTTATTACAAATTTAATTATTCTCAAAGTTAATTATTCTCAAAGTTAAGAAATGGGAATCTTAAAAGATTAAAATTTCATTTTGAAAATTTAATTATTCTCAAAGTTAAGAAATGGAGTTGAAAGAAGGAAATACTTACTAATAAATTTTCCAAACAAAATTAAAAAGGAGATTCTCAAGTCTTAGCTTTTCTCACTTTCAAGACACATTGTTTTACAAGATCATTGTTGAGACAACACCACTAAATTCATGCATACTGTTTGAGTCTATATATATATATATATATATATATTCAAAGGATTATTCAACCATACAATTATTTACATTTTTGTACAAGAATTCCTGAATGAAGAAAAGTTTGAAAACTTGAGTTTGAAATTTGGAATTTTTGCACCAAATCTGTACGTTACTATTCCATGACTCAAATAAGTTCTTTTGATAAAAACAACATTATAAATAGATAGATCTTTTCGATTAGGTAAAAATCGGTATATAATATGCGAAATTCCGAGTTAAAATGAGCAAGTTATGGCCATTTTAAGTTGGGATTTCCATTTCATACGATTTTTACGAATTCAATATGATAGATTAGAGAAATTGAGTGGATCTTGGATGAAATACTCACTTCGGGTATTTCTTTTGTTTAGGTGTCGAGGACCAAGATCTTCTCTTCCCTGAGGATTACTTCGGCTCCTAGAAGAACGCTATGGACGAGTGAGTTTCCTTTACGTTTATGTATTCGCGCATGTGCTTGTAGAATAGAGCACTAGATGTTAGGAAAAGATAAAATTGATATGCATGCGGGATATCATGGGAATTATGTATGTGAATCGTTGTGTGCGATCAATGAACAATAAGTATATCGGAACCCGATTTGTGATTGATATAAATGTTTCTATGTATGTATTGTTATGTGTGCAAATATTGCTTGATCGTTTTAAATGATTTAATGTCATATCGGAATCCCCATATAATAAATTGCTCATGCATATCACTTAGAACATCATTTCGAAATTTTGCTACTATTCCTCAGCGTTGGATCGAAAAGGTAAGCTTCCTTGCTACAACCTTAAGAGTTTAGGACTTTCGGAGAATAAGGTCTCAAGTTGGAGTCGAGCCGGATCGATCGCTTTGGGTAAGGAAAGCCCGGGGACTAATAGTACGGTTCGTTGGAACCCCAAGACGCGCGCAACTTTAAGGAAGTCGTTTGGAACCCAGTTCGAAGCATTCCCTAACCACCGATGGAGGGGTAAATCCATCACACATACGAAACCGGATAGTCGTATGTAATGTTTGATCATATGGTTGTTGCATTTCATATGCTTGATTAATAAACTTAGTTGATTGCTTGTTATGAGTACTTTTGCGTAAATAATATCTCACTAAGGTAGTTATGCTTATACTCCTACAGACTTTTGACTTTGCAGGATTATCTTTTTGCACCCGAGACCATCTTGATCCCCCGGGTAGAATCCTTATTTTGAGAAGCTTTTGGAGGAATTGTGTTTTGAAGTCATGGAGTAGATTTCTTCTAAAATCTTCTAGCTTTAGTTATTTTATCTTTAGTAGAACCATGTTGTTATGGAATTATCGGGGGAGTGCCCCTTAGAAGTTGTAAGACTTTATATTTCAATGCAATATATTAAGTGTTATTTTGCATGTTCCGCTATCAATATCTTAAAATGCATTACTTCACCGGTCTCCCTTTGATGTGAATGCACGCCTTGTACCGATATGGAAGCTTTCGAGTGACTGAGGTAGTCATTCTTAAGTTTTAATATTGCGGATGGCAGGCTGTCACGTTTAGGGTACCCGTTGGGGCGTGAAACTTAATACCGGCAAAACACGCATACACGTTGGCGGCATTCGTAGGGGAAAAGCAAATCAAATTTTTACTCCAACACACCTACGTGCGGCAAAACTGATACCTACACTGGCAGCATTCGACTCTGGCATTAATGACAACGCCACTGATCACTTCTACGCTGTCCTCCACACAGGTGGCATTTCCCTTCTAGTTGGCGGCGTTGAATCTGCAAAAAATTTGCAGACTTTCAAAACTTAAACAAAAAAAGTTGTTTTGTGACTTTGATATGGGTCTGTTTGGATTGTCTGTTTTTCATCTGTATCTGTATCTTTTTTAAAATGATATGTGTAAATATATCTGATTTACATTTAAATTTTATCTATATTTGTTCTATTTGATCTTTTGATGAGAACTGTCAATATTTTTTTATCTATATCTATTTCTTGATAAATAATTTGTTAGCAAAAAGTTTGAAAAAGTATCTGTATCTGCCGGAAAAAAGCCAAAACAAACAGACCCATAAGCTTATATGCATCTCAAGAATCATTTATCCTTCATTAAATCTTATCTTCTATGTGTTACACTAAATAAGGAGTTTGACATATAAAAACATCCACAAATAGATAGAAAGATCAGGGGGGAGGAGGAGGAGGAGGAGGAGGAGGAGGATGGGGATGAATAGTGTAAAAATGATCCATGAAGCCTCTCATATAAGAACTGAAGGTTTGAAAATCTAAGTGAAGACCAGAGATCAAGGTCTCTATAGTATCAAATCAAGAGTCCATAAGCTCATGTAGCTATTGCCATGAGGAAATAGAGATATTGAGAGCAAAGGAACCAGTAGGTGGAGCTGGAGGTGCATCATCATCATCAGAAGTATCTGTGTTTGCTCCATAACCAAGTAATAGAGCACCGCCTCCAACCAAAGGCTCTAAAGGCTTCTTTCTTACCCATCTCCTATTGTGTCTTTTCCAAGTCCCTAAACTAATGGTATTGAAAGAGAAGGTAGGAACCTAAACTTAGCGAATCTCGGTACAGAACTCAACATCTTTATTCCTTAGCAGCTGAGTAATCAACCTGCTACCCCTTAGAACAGCCTGAGCAGGCTTATTGGTCATATTCTTGAAAGTCATAGACATTAGATCAAAGAAATGGATCTCATCTCCTCTGAGAATGTGAACCATGAGCCATAGATCTTGCTAGGTTATTGTAGTCTGCTATCCCTTGCGTGGCACATAATTATCTGTAAAAAAACTGATGAAGAAACCAATGCCTAAGAGACAATCTAGATGAATAAAGATTGTGCAGTATACACTAATTTGCACCCATAACAGCCACAGTGAATAGCTCCTCATAGTACTGAGCTCTGTCAAAAGTATTAGGCATCCTAAAGCTAGTAACATCTACTCCAATTAGGCTACAAATATTTGAATGAGATATTGTAATCCCCTTAATATTACGTAACCTGATTTTAATAAATACTAAAAATGTAATATGGAATTATATAGAATATTTGGAACAAGTAGTAAAAATCACACCAAACTTTTCTCGATTTAAAAATGTTAAAGTGTGAATGAATTTGATTAGAATTAGAAAGATTAGAATCTCTACTAATAAAAAAAAATTGTGAAATACAAACTGTAACTTTTATGATCTTAAATAATCCAAAAAAATGTCGATAAACCAATCGTTAATATAAATTACTAAATCCTTTTTCCTTAAGTTCAATACTTAGGAAATAAATTTTACATTTATTAAAGAATGAAATAATAGTGTTCAAACTATTTTCAATCTGATAACAATATTAAGTAGCACTAGACAAAAATATGTTGTTATTAACAAATTAGTATAAATAACTCCTATTCAGTAAAACATAATATTTGGTCAAATGATCAATGGTCCAACAAGAAATCATAACTTTAAATTATAATAATAGACGATTAATTTTTAGAACCTACAAGATATAAAATTATAGACTAAAGACAAATCACTAGAATTACAAAAGATATGATAAGATCACAAATAGATCGATATCTGAGAATCTAGATCTTAAATAAATATTTAAATTACAGTAATACTCTAATTAAAAAGATTTACAGATTTTAGAAATTAAAATCCCGAATTGCCAATGTAACCGTTAATAATTTTCATAACTAGAAAATGAACAAATTAGCAAATGTGAAACTAATATCAAATATATGATTCAACAAAAATCTTAAAATAGATCTATGAATTGTAATACACTCATTCGTAGCTTGAAAAACCAGAATAAAAATTTCTTTGACCTTAATAGATACCAAAAACGAGATTCCGTATCTTGAACTAATAATTCAAGATATAATTAGAAGTAATTCTAAATTTCAAAACCAATAAGATATAGCCTATTAATAGAGCTTATCGGTACAAAACAATAATCTAAAGATTAAATTACTAGGATTATAAATACATAATAGATACTAATACTGACCAATAATTGTTAATCTAGATCTAAAATAAAATTTCAAAACCCGTTGTTATACTTGTAAGGAAATTCTGAATTCATTAAAACTTGGTTCCTAACTTAATTTATTGAACTTGAAAAATTTAATCACGAAAGTTAGAATACTAAAAATAATTAATCGTGCAAACTAAAAATTTGTTTATACAAACAATCTAGAATTAATTTTGGAACTTAAATAATTTTACTCCGATAAAACTCTTATCTAACCGTTATAAGTATATTTTTGTAAATTAATATTGGTTAAATTATTTTAGTTAACTATCAATTAAATAATAATAATAATAATAATAATAATATAATAATAATAATAATAATAATAATAATAATAATAATAATAATATTATTATTATTATTATTATTATTATTATTATTATTATTATTATTATTAAAAAAATGAAAGCCGGAATAGAATTTGAAATCACGTGAAAACAAGAATTACGTTAGAGTGGTTTACACATGAAACATAGCACAATGGCAAATTGAAAATCACGGCATCAACTTTCAAAATCTCGGCTGCAGAATCTCCGCACCTGGAATAGAGGAAATAATACCAGTTGGATTTCGGCTGCATTCCACACATTCCACATCCACAATTCAAGCCGGGAAACAGAGTCTTCATGTTGGAGCAGAGCAGCAGCAGCAGAGGCTTCACGTCCAACAATTTGCCCAATTTAAACACATAAAGTCAACATGAAAATGATCTACAATCCAACCACAACACTCCACATAGGATCAACCTTAAATGCAATGCAATTTTAGTCTAAAACAAGTCACAAAATAGCGACAAATGGAGCTTAGTTTATCGTGGAAAAGCAGTAGTGAATTTCCGGCTGCATAATTCACATACAAAACATTCAACTTTGATCCAATTTAAGCTTCAAAGTTCAACTTGAAAATGACATAATCTCCAACCAAAATACTCCACATGTGATCAAAATTTAATGCTAAGAATTTCAACTCAAATAAGCAACCAAAACAACTCCAAATCTGTCTTGAAAATTCCGAATCAGCAGCTGCAACAAGAGGAATTCAACCAAGAAAACTACAGCAGAAACTTGAAATATTGCCTCTATTTCACACGATTTTGATCCGATTTTTCTTGCAACTTGAGTCCCTATTTTACACACATAAATAACCTTAATTAACTAGCAAACAAATACAATTAATGCTCCTAAAAAATCAACCACAAATCTGTCAAAATAAATTCAAAAATCGTCACCAAAACAGCCCCATTTTCACTCAAATTTTCCAGCTGAAGTTTGCAAATTTTACAAGCCCAAAACACTCTCTTTAGCCTCGTAACTTAAGCTTAACCTTAGTACATATATAAAGACTTAAGTTTGACACAAAATTAGCTCAAAAACTCTACAAAAACAATTTGAAATCCTAACTACAAAAGGAGTTGCGTCCAGCCTCTTCTCCTTGTGTTATTTGCACTTAGACAACCTTGAACACATTCCAAAATGGAACATAAACCCCTAGTTTACTTCCCATATTCCATCTACATACCAAACACATTAAGAACATCAAATTCCCTCTTTCAAACAACATCAAAAACCAATCCAAATAGCCTTCGTTTACCATAGATTCAAGTTGGAATTTAAGCTCAATAAGGTAAGAAAATAAAATAGATATATATATATATATATATGTTAGTTTAGCTAGATTAATTTGCCTTAGTTATTTATCTTCTTACTATCCTCTTTAGATCATTACTTTCATCAAGAAGGAGGAACTACACCCCATCTATTGTCTAATCAAGGTAAGGATTATATCAAGTTTAAATATTCATTGTGTTTGATCTTTAAAAATTGACTTATAAATTTATTAAAATTGAGATGATAGTTTTTTGATGACACTTAGACTATTTAGGATATAAACTCATCAACTGGAAGATTTTTAAGTGTAGAAATTCAAATCTTAGAAAGGAAAAAAACCAAAACCATACCTAAACTACAACAAGCTAAATTGAACTTTAAATAACTCATGCAAGTCGTTGGAAAGAATGAATAACTGTATCGATGTGTTTGTTATAAGCCAAAAAAGACCTTATCAATGGATTGTACTAAAAAAATACTATGAAAACGACTATTTATTCGTCAAAAACGGACTAGAAATGAGTTAGATATGATCAAAACAAGTTTTGACTACAATTATTAGGATTCATTTGAAACCTATGCATGTGTTTCATAAATTTAAAACTTGTACAAGTCTCTTTTCTTGAAAATAATTCCACTACTAGAAAATACTTGAAGAGCACTATCGAATCGACTATTTATACAGCGAAATCAAATTTAAAACGAATAAGAAATCGCAAATAGAAATTTACTCAGTTTTCACTCTTAATAAACCAATATTAATGTTACTGTTATTCCTATTTAATACGATTATGATTATTGCTATTACTACTGATTATAGTATTCCATATTATTGATATTTTCATCAAGAATCATTAGGATTATCAATACTGTTATTATCTACAATAATGTCACTATATTTATACTATCATCAATACTATTATTATTTTTGTCACTAATATTATTATTTACTAATAGTAGAATTTGTTGTTATTATTATAGTCGTATTTATTACTAATATTGATATTAACATTTCAAAACTAATATTACTGATAATACCATATTATTAAACTTAGTTTGTTTTGCAATAAAAATAAAATTGAAGTATAATAAAAATTTGATATATCTAAACTCCATATACATACAATTTTATTAGAATAATTTTTGAAAGGTATAGATACTAGAGTATACCCTTAATTAAATAAAAAATACCAATTTGAGAGACAGATAAGGTTGACGGGCAAAGAATTAATAAATAAAAATCTTCTACTAAAAGCAGTAGGACTTAAGGAAAAGACAAACCCCTTAAACAAAAATATAGATAGCAATAAAAATTGAGAAAAGCAAAATGAAAAAAAAAAACAGAAAAATATTCTTTACTATAAAGATTAAAATCTTAATAAAAACTGTATCAAATACCGATACAGAATAACTAGGCACCTATAAGGACTCAATTAAATTATTTAACGATACAGTAATTAATATAACGAACTCAGTCTAATATCTGACGATAGAGATCAACGCCTTTAATTCTAGGAAGACTTCTCTTACAGAAATAGTCCAATAATGAGTCTCTATTTGTAACACCCTGAATTATACGTCTATTGAATTTTTGGTAATTATTAAATAGATAGTAATGTCTGGTAGAAATTTTAGAAAATGTTCGAAAAACCATCCTCGCTTTTCTTGAATTTAAATATAGGTAATTACCCATATGGACAATAAAATACTTAATTAAAATAAAAATATAAGCATAAATTATACCTATATCAAAGAAAAACTTTCCGTAAGATATAACAATAATAATATGATTAATATATAAACTAAAAACTAATAAAGATAAGTAAAATAATAAATTGGATTCCAAAAATAATTCAAAAGATACAAACAAAAGATAAACACTGTAAATTTATAATAGTAGAATATAAATAAAGTCAAATTAAAGATAATTTAATTATTAACAAATCATAAAATACTAAAACACTAATAATTTAAATCCTTAAAGGATAAATTATAATTTAAGATAATATATATTAAAGTTGAAAAATAAAAATCTTAATTTAAAAATTTTAAGTATACCATAATGTTCAGAATATTTAATATAGTAGGTACATAAATTTTCATCTAAAAATATTATCGAATGAATATTTATTATACGTGTTAATTAAAACCCGAAAAAATTAAAATTTACCAACTATTTGCATTTTGACTTGCTGCCCACGCTTCATTCATTCTATAAATTCTCTCCCCTTCTCCTTCTCTCATTCCATTCTCTCTTTCATAATCTCTCTTTCTCTCTCTCTCATTTCTCTCTCTCTCTGCGGACAAAGTCTTCTTCAAGAAGACTAACAAATAAAAAAAAAAGAAAAAGAAAAAGAAAAATAATAAAATAATAGAAAAGGAATCTAGAAGCTCCTCCGATCTTCAAAAGCTCATATCTTTCACATACGATAATCGATTCCAATTCCGGAAGTGGTGTTGTGATCGTGGCGATACGCTCTTCAATTCAAGACTACACAAGGTTAGTTTTCGGTCACTCTAAAATTTTACTATTATGATTCGGTACGTAGAAGTTTTCGTAATATTAAGAGTTTTAATATTAGTTTTTATTATAAATATACATATTTACATGCATATATAATGATAATAATATAAAAGTATGTCATGCTAGTATGTGTATTTAGACTAGTTAATATTATATTTCGTTTATCAAATAGATAATAAATTGATAACTAAAAAAATGCTAGATGATAGAAAATTGATTATAAGTTTAGATAATTAATATTTAGAGTCTATTTATTAGTAAATAGAAATTTATAGATAAATTGCTAGAGTTGAAATATACCCGATTGGATCAATAACTGATCAAAATCTTCTAATCTAAAGCCTAAATTAAAATTCTGATTTCATAAACATGAAAGTTATAATATTTTATCCCTATATAGACTAAAACCCGAGTTTACCCTATTAGATCTGGAAACTCTAATCGCGTAGGTGAAAAACCTAAATCTATCCCATTCCGTAGATTTTAGAATTTAGTTTTCAACTTGAAAACAATATAAGAAAAATATAGAACATTAACTATAGAGATATCTGTAGTGTAATACTGAAAAATTCTCAAAACACTAAAAGTTAAGCGTGCTCATGACCTAGGATGGGTGACCTCCTGGGAAATGAATAGTAATTTTCCAAAACGAGTAATATTTCGATAAATATAATTCAAAGACAATAACTAGTGGTTTAGAATTGAATTATTAGATCCTTAAAGTATATTGATTAGCAAATGATGATTTAAAAATAAATCGCTAGGATTGAGATGTAACCGTTAAAACTAGATATTAAGTATAAATTACATAAAAAAAGTAAAATTAAAATTGTAATATCGAAAACACTAAAACAAAAATATTCTTAACTTATATAAACACTCGTTATGTTTTATGAAGTAAAACTTAACTAAAGAAACAATTAGAATTAAGTAAAGTAAACCTATAGCGTAGTTTTGACATTTAAAAAAGAATAGAGATGTTCTATGACAAGTTTAAAGAATTTAAAGTACACACAACATATACTCATGAGTAGAAATGGAGTTAAGGAGGAAAATAAAAACTTAGAAAACCCTATAACCTTATAATAAAAGTTTCATCCCTATAAGAAAACTTAAGAAAAATTTTACTTGAATTTGATAAATGAAACATATTTGATTATCCGATCAATAAGAAAATTGGATATGTAATTAAACTTCAATATGTGACCTTATCTACAAATATAAGATTCAGATCATATGCAGAAATATGATATTAATAGATAAACTTGATATGATTTAAATATTATATAGATAAAAGGTATTTAGCTTTAAATCTATTAGATATACTCAATAACAAACCTATATAGACATATAAAGATTTAAACACATATAAAAGAATAAGATTCCTAGAATAAAATTTAAGTAATTCAATTACAAATTAGAAAATCAAGATAATATAAATTGTAATTGAAAGATTAAACTTAACCAATAACTCCGTAACTCTAAGTATAAAATTCAACACTTGTAAGACTATAAGGATATAAAGTGTAGATTAATGGAAATCATAAATATTAGCTAATATAATCAAATTAATTAAAGTTACATACTTAAAATAAGATCAAGACAAGAAAAATGAAAATAAATATAAATGTATACGCTTTAACTAAAAAGTAGAGTAATGAACTTAAATTAAGTTTAGTCACTAATACTTGATGAAATAAACATGAAACAAGGAATCGAACTTGAAATAATAACTAAGAATACAAAACAAGAAAGCTAGGCAACATTATGATACCTTTCGAGCCCTTAAAGTAATATAGGAAAAATATACAAAATGATTAGTTTAACCTGACAATTAAAAACTACATTCGATAAGTTTTCCAATGACTACTCATATGCTAAAATCTAAGTTAAAACGAATATAATATGCCCAATTTAAGATTTCGTGATTAAACTCGATATTTGAAAACAACTAAAATACTTTTCTTAAGAAAACTAAGATTGTACGAGCTTTATAGTTTAATTTATAAAGCATAGCCTTTACAAGCTTCAAAATGTCTAATTATGTGTTAAGGTTAGATTAAGAAATGCTAAAACTCGAAGTTTAAGACACAAAGACACAACAGGTTTCTTTATATGAATAAGAGTATAGTAATGGGGTATCCGTTATCTAAATTCTCAGGGGAGACAGATCCGTCTTCAGGTTTTCTTGTAGACTTCTATGACCATTAAGCAAGGATAAACAGGTGAGTATATTCCGATGACCTTCATATCTGCTTGTGCTTGTAGGTTTAGAGTATGATATTTTATTAATATAAATTAAATGATTCAAGTATGGGGTTGGGAAATTTACACTTGTGGTTGCTCGTGTTTGTTATCTATGTTGAAAATACTATACATTATTCTTAACATTAAGTATTGAGTGTTGTTTAATCATTTTGATCTTTGCGAGTGTCTGATAATTGTCTGGTCACCAAATAAATGGACTTAATGACTATTGGCGTGATAATCATAATATTGATCATGCATTTCACGATTGCATGTAGAAGGCCATCACCACTACACTTTGACTCGGATGGGCCACACTGTCCCGTGAGGACGGTGAACATGGAGGACCGAAGTGGTATATACCTAGTGTGGACCATGGGCCTTGTTCTAGGGGAATGGGAACTAAGTCGTCCTGGGGAGACGGCCCACCTCCTAGGATCGCGCCGGGTCATTGTTAAGGATATCTTGCTTCAATGGGATGTTGTTATATGTATATTATTTTCTGTATATGAAAAACTCCTTCAATAAATTTGATTCCCGAAGTAGTAGCGGTCCGGGTGCTGATGTGTGGATGTACCCCAATCCCGGATTCGGAGGGCGTAAATCCGAATATATATATGGTTACCGGTTGGCCATATATATTTGTTCATTTGATTGTCTGCATTGCATATGCTTGTTTAATAACTTGTTTGCTTTTGCTTGAACGGTATAGAGCGAGGGTATACTTCACTCAGCTAGTTGTAGCTGACTCCCCAACAGTTTGCTTTTGCAGGTAAGTTGAATACATGGATGGGATAGGATCTGAGTGCAGAGCGTGACAAAGATCAAGTTGTACAAGACTGATAGAAGGTTGAGAATGTGATAGGTTAAACCTAGTTGAGAGAATAAACATGAAAATGTAGTCTTTTTCTTAACTTAAACCTAGTTTATATTTTGTATTAAACCTAGGTTTACCTTATCTTGTCGTTTGGTAGGATATCTGATTCTCTGCGGTCTTGTGATCTGTGGAAGTTTCGATATCCAATAAATTATTTTCATAATAAATTTATATATATATAATACAATGAGAGGATAATTAATTAGAGTCTTGTAAACTCTGACTTGCAAGGCGATCCTCATGTTGCGGGTGCACACGTGATATGACGATTTAGGGCAATCCTACTAGGCCCCACATAGGGTCGCGACACTATTAATTCCTTTCATAGGAAGATAGATCAATTCCCGGACTTCCAGTAGCTTATACAACGATTTAGTAAGGACCAAAGTGAGTTACTTGACTTTATCACATTGTTTATGCTTGTAGTATAGTTGCATTTGGAATAATATATATATATTCAATTCATATGCATGTGGGATTGGGAATAATGCATGATGAGTGGTGTATGATTGAATGATAAAGTACCATAATATAAGTGATAATTCTATTGTATGCTAAATGTTGTATGAAGCATGTAGATGATTGTCTGTAAATCGTATGATCGCCTTAAACTGGATTAACAACTACTGGTACTATAAATGAAACGGACATGCATTGCATGATTTGCATAAACGGCATTTGGAGATGTGGCAACCTACTACGTATTAGTATTTCGGTTCTCTGGTAATGCTTGGTTTTTCTAGGCAAGAGGCTATTAGTTCTACACAAGATTACCCTTTGTTCCATAGGTTCCATGGAAATTAATTGGAAATGAAGGATGTCGCCCATGGTATCGCTGTGAAATGACTAATACTTAGTGGAGTTTCTAAGGCTTAAAACAGGAATTGAGTGCCTAAAGTGTAAAGAGATAGCTACAATGAGGATCGTTGTAAACCCCGGAATTTCTCAGTAGCTAGAAAACCCTAGGAGTTGGAAACGAAACCCTAATCCGATCAGATCGAGTTTAGTGAATGGAGCCTAGGAACCCTAAATCCGGCTTTCCTTCGGTTTCATAGTAAAATAAATATTATAGAGTAAATGAATTTGAATTGTTGTTCCAAAGTACATTTCAAACCTTTGAAAGTTTTAAATTCGGGAATTTTTCAATTCCGGGCCTTCCCGAGCCCAATTACGGAAAAGCGTGCCCCGGGCCACGGATTCAGAAAAATATTCCGGAATATTCATTAGAACCGTAATTTTATAAGGATTCCAAAAATATCAATTTCATAATTTTCCGAGCTATAAAAATTACAGTTATAGCTTTTCCCGTGTTTTCGGAACAACCGGTAAAGTAGATGTCTTGTCTACTATTCACAAGTACAACCTACACTACACACTACCCATACCCTATTCTTACATCCTTACAACTACTCATTTCAATTTTCTTTTCCAAGAAAATTTGTCTCTTAAATAATTAATACATTTATTACAATTTCATTTACTAAATTACAAAAAAATCAAATTTTAAACACACACACACCCTCCATGCTTGATGGCCGGCGCCCCCCCCCCCCCCCCCCCCCCCCCCCCTTGTATTTCCTTCCATTTGATTTGTTTTTACAAATTTTATTCACAAATAACCCTAATGCCTTCATATATATACATCTTTTTCTCTCTCTCTCTCTCATTTCTTTTGTTTCAAAATTTTAAAAGAACAAAACTCTCCCTCTCTTCTCTCTAAGGATGCCGTGAGCCCCCCTTCCCCATTCCCTCTCATTTTCCACTTTGTTCCTTCTCTTTTTCACTTCAAGACTCCATTGGTATGTGTATGTAAGCCTTGTTTCCTCCTATTCTTGTAATGGCAAAGATATATCTTGTGTATTTCCTCATCAAAACCCTATGATGCTCATGCTAGGGACATGGAAATGCATGAACAAGGATGTCAAGCCATCACAAGACATGGATCTAGTGTTTAGATGTATTTTGCTAAGATTTCATATTGTTCATGCATATAAAGTAGTGACCTTGTATTTATATTGTTGTTCATGCCATGAGATTCATGTTATATACATCATATGTAGTAGATCTAAGGTTTAGACATTCACCACTTTATGTACATGCATGATCATAGGTTCATTTTTGTTTATGTGCTTGTTGATCATAAAAATGAAGTCTTGTTCATGTATAGAGATGTTAGATAGTATATCTCCACATATAGATGGCAAGAACATTGAAAAAGGAAGGACTTTGTTAGATATGGAAAGTTGAAAATTCGGATGAAATGGAAACCCTACCCTAAAGACCTCCAAAATCAATTTTAAACTTATATTTCATAAGAAAAATGAAGGGTATGTGTAATAGACATGTTGAAGGAATTATTTTCATGAGTTTAGATGAGTTAGGCATAATAAAAATAAGAAAAACAAGAGGTGAAGTTAGAATGAAAAGTGTTGACTTTAATTGTGTAGTCAAATTCGTAACTTTGTGTAATGCCTAAATAAACACTAGTATTTAAGTCTAAAATGAATGTTTTATAAGCTAAATGAAGTCCTTAGATAATGTATACATTGAAGCCCCAATTTTTAATGCATTAGACTAGATTTCCCTTAAGAAAAATGTAAGAAAAGAAAATTTGGAAAATTCGGATTTTTACAAATAGCTTAATTGAAAACATGTTTACCAAATGAAAAATGTGAATTTTTGTGCATGAATGGAGGCCATGACTATTATAGACTTTGAGAACCTATTTTAGTTAAATAATAAGTAGATTACAAGATTAAAAACCAAAGAAACCCTAAGGAGTATAATGTGGGAAAATAACTTCTTAGAATTAGCCTTTATGAAACTTTCCCCAACACTTAGGAGTTCCTAAAAGTTTATTACTACAAAAATCATCATGACCATGCACATGTTGAGTCATTACATGATACACATTAGTAGTTCATTCCCATATCATTCATGCATGAATCATCATCTAGGAATACTTTTTATCAAAGGCAAAGCAAATTTTCGAGATTGGGTCAATTGCGGGACAGAACTGATCCCACTGTTCCGTGACCCTATTATTTTCAAAACTTGGATTTAATACTTGAATTAGATAGATCTTTCGAAGTAGATGAAGATCGATATAAAGTTTGCGAAATTCCGAGTTAAAATGACCAAGTTATGGCCGTTTTAAGTCGGAACTTCCAAATAGCGAGAAATCCGAATTCAACTAGTCTAGATGTATAGTTTGATTTAATTACATAGTGAGAATCTCATAGGGATTATTCTTGTTTGGTAGGTGATTCCGAGCAGGACGACACTCTACCTCCCGATTATTATTATTAAGAAGTTTGGTGTCCATGGCCGAGTGAGTTTACTTCCACTCTCAATTAATGCTTGTGAATGTAATGTAGTGGCACTAGTGATGTAGGCAAAGATAAAAGGAATGTACAAGCATGATGGGGTATGTGGGAATTATTTATGTTGTTGATGTTGATATGTGAAATGGAGCTTAAGGTATATCGAAACCGGGTGTTAAGATATTGACTGTTTTACTAGAATCTTATGATGAATGTCTGCGAATACTTGTTGGTCACTTAAAAGAATTGAATTAATAACTATTCGACTCCGACTATAAATTGAGTTCATTCATGTCACAATGGGGTTGGAGCATTTGCATTGGTTGGTTTTTCGTGACCCATAAAACGAATGTGAGGTTAATCGTGATCCATAAAACGAATGTGAGGTTAATCGTGATCCATAAAACGAGCTTTTAATCAGTTGACCGTGAGCTTAAACGGCGTCGTACCGCAGGATTCGTTAATCTGCTAACCCGGGATGGAGGGCGCAAGTCCATCCACATATGATTTCCGGTTGGTCATATGTTTGTTGATCACATTTGTATGGTGCATACACTTGCTTGAATAATCACTTGCTTGAACGATTGTATTTAATTGTGTTATGGAAGTATTACTCACTAAGCTAGTTAGCTTACGCCCCTATAGTTTCTATCTTTTGCAGCATGAGTTTATATGGCTTAGGCCAAGACAAGCCACAGCGCAGGTACCGGAGATAGGAGTTTCCTATAGAAGTTTGATTCATCTCTTTTTGTATAGACTTCCATTGGAAACTAAGGACTCTGGATGACTGTAATAGACTGTTATTCTTTTGCGGGGGAATGCCCCTTAGATTTTGTAAACTTAAGCATTATGCGTTTTGATTTATTATCTATGGCTAATGCATGCCTCATTAAACTGTTTAACTCAATTTGTTGAAGTATTCTATTGTCGTAAAGGAACGCTTTACATCTACTTAAGACTTCCGAAGGCCCCGGGTAGGGAACTCGAGAGTCTTACTTAGTATGTGGCGGGCTGTTACGTTTAGGATACCCTATGGGGCGTGACAATCGTGGCATTCTTGTATACTTAGTTTCTCCTGGGTAGGTGGTGTCACGCCCCAACGGGTACCCTAAATGTGACAACTCGCCGTACACAATATTAAAACTCAAGAATGACTACCTTAGTCACTCGAAAGCTTCTATATTGATATAAGGCGTACACTCACAACAAAGGGAGACTGTAAATCCCCGAAATTTTCGATCCAAAATTAAAGACCTAAACCCTAAACGGAAGTCAAACGGATTCTTAGGTCAAACAAAACCCTAGTTTACCGTAACCGCTTAAGTCCGGCACTGCCGTTTTCTCAAGCCCTGCAAAACGAAGTTTGGATAATTAGCTCGAATAGTTCGTAATAACCATAGGTTTTATAACAGTTTCAGTTTCGCGAAATTCGGATGTCCTTCGAACCCAACGGACACAGTTCTCAAAAAACGTGTCCGAAGGCCGGAATACTAAAAATATTCCGAATATACCGTTAGACTTAGTAAAATATAAGATTTCCAAAAATATCAATTTCGTAATTTTCGATAGCTAAAAATATCAGATATCGCTTTTATACGCGTTATTTTTTATACTACCGGTATTAAATTGTCATGTCTACTTTTACATTACTTATTTTCTACTATTCTACACTATTCATTCTATCTCTACTTTTTCTTACAACCTACTTTTAACAACCTATACCACTATTTCTTACACATTTTCATTTCCAATACAATTTCACATCTTTCATTTCTTACTTTTAATTAATCAAAAGACAAAAAAAAATTAATTTTTCCTCTCCCCAATATGCCAAAATGGCGCCGGCCCTCTCTCTCCATACATCCATTTAATTTGTTTTTCAATTATTTAATTAAACACAAATTATCTCCCACATTTTCCTATAAATACCCCTTCATACCTTCACTTCTTTCACACTTCTTCTTCTTTAAAGTTACTATACTAAAATCTCTCCCAAATTCTTTCAAGAGTTCTTCCAAGAAGTCCTCTTAGTTTAGCTTCTTTAGGTAAGAAATTTCTCAAGATTTCTTCATGTTCATTTGCTTAGTATGAGCTTAGTGTGTGTTTTCTAAAAACCATGAAGGTTAAGAAAGCAACATTAGGTTCATGCTTTGTTTTTGTTCATAATCAAAATTCCTCTATGATCATTTATGCTTCCTTTATGTTCTTCACTATCTAATATATCTATATAGCTATATATATTATTTAGAGCATATAAGCTCATTGTCTTACAATTTATTTATCTTTCATGCAATTTATTTACTTCATTTCAAGTTATTTAATTTCAAGTTGATTTTAAGACTAGTCATTCTAGTCTTAGACTTGTCCTCATCAAGTCAAAACAATTCTTTTCTTTTTCGGGACTAGTCTTTTCTTAGTCCCGGGGTACCTTGATGAAGCTAAGGTCCCGATACTTGATTTACTTTATTATTTACTTAAGCTTTCAAGTTATTTTACATTTCTATAGCTTATGATTCATATTCATGCATGAACATAATGTATTTGTCTAAACAAAAATAAATGAGAAAGTGTTTTCTTGAATTAAATATTCTTTCTAAAAGAAATAAATATGGAAAAATGGATTTCTTAAAGACCCATGAACATGTATGGGAATGATTTTTTTTACATAAACAAAAGGTTTTATGAAAACTTATCTTTTATCAAGAAGTAGAAATTCTTTTGAAAAAATTACAAGAAATAAAAATGTCATTTCGCTACTTTTAAAATCCAAGTTTAGAAAATAAAACCACACTTTAATTACAAGAGATTTCATTTAGAAATAGAATATTCATCTTAATAACTAAAAGATCTTTCAAAAGTAAAATAGAATCTCAAGTTCAAAGACTTTTAAACCTTACTTTTTACAAGTTGAGATAATTTCATTTACTTCATGCATATGTCATGAGTCATTACAAATATATATATATATGCCTTTCAAAAGTTTACAAAATAATTGAAATATTTATCTTTTCAAAAGAGCTTTGTTTACAAAGAAGAAAACAAGTGTTTGCAAAATTCGTGGCAAATCTGATCGCTACCTTTTCGGAACCCAAACAACTTAGTTTTATGGAAATAAGCTTAGAAATGTATAGATCTTTTCGAGTAGGTAGAAAACGATATATAATACGCGAAATTCCGAGTTAAAATGAGCAAGTTATGGCCATTTTAAGTTGGAATTTCCCCTTATACGGTTTTACTACGATTTTAAGAAAAGATTAAAGTCTTCAAGGATAAAATTTTATCAAATACTCATTTTGGGTAATCTTCTTGATTAGATAATCACGATGAGGATTGTTCGTATCCCAAGGACTACTACGATTAAGTGGAATTTCCGAACGACCCATCCGATTCAAGAACAGTGTCATCATGGCCGAGTGAGTTTATTCCCCGTTATTTTTCATACTTTTGATTGTGCTTATAGAATTAGTTGCACTAGAATTTAAGAAAAATCAAAAGAAAGTGTATAATAATACGTTGAAAGAATACTAAGTATATCGAAACCCGATTTGGTTGTAATAAAGTTGTATGTGAATTAATATCTTGAAATGTTTGAAATTGATTGATCACTTGAAAGAAGTTAAATGTAACTACTAGACTTTAATTAAAGAAATTATTCATGCACTTCATATGTTGAGTCACATTGCATTCACTACTATACAATTGGTGGGACAAGTATAATAGTGGTAGACATAACCGGTATATCATGTAAGTGGCGAGTAGGAGCTGGTAAGAACTATAAAATTGGTGGCTAGTAGGAGCCTGTAATAACTACAAGTTTTTGATGGCGTATAGGAGCCGGTAAGATCTATAAAAGTGTTTTTAAAAGTTGTGGCTGTAATTGGCCTGAATCCCCAACCCCGAATGGAGGGCGTAAATTCATTCAACATATGATTCCCGGAAAGTCATATGTCTTGTATGCTCACGTGGTTGTTGCATTTCATATGTTTGAATAATAAACTTGATTGATAAATTTTCTTTGAGTATGAATTTTGGGATTTACTCACTAAGCTCATAAGCTTACACCCCTATAGATATCTGTATTCCCAGGAACACACATTTTTTTTGTGCCCGAGGCCATCCTGTATCCATATACGTTTTATGTTGAAGCTTTTGGAGGAAATCTACCCGAAGACTTAGATTAGAATTCCTTTGAAATCTTTAAGGTAGTATTTTGGATGTTATGAAGTTATCTTGATCCTTGGTATTAGCGGCGGTATGCCCCTAAGAATTATGTAACCGACCTTTGGTTATTTATGATATGATATACTTTATTTCTGGATTCTTGTATGTTTATCTTTACTTGCTTAAACTATGCTTCCCAAAAGCGTCTCCTATTACCGTGTTAGACGCCTTACATATAATACTAAGGCTTTCGCATGACTAAGGTAGCCATTCTTAAGCCTTGATATTATATGTGGCGGACTGCCACGTTTAGGGTACCCTTCGGGGCGTGACAGAGACCGTCGAAGTAATGCATTTTAAGATATTGGCAGCGGAACATACAAAATAACACTTAATATATTTCATAAAAACACAAGGTCTTACAACTTCTAAGGAGCATTCCCCCGATAATTCATAATAACATGGTTCTAAATATAACATAACTAAAGCTAGAAGATTTTAGAAGAAATCTACTCTATAACTTCAAAATAAAATTCCTCCAAAAGCTTCTCAAAATAGGATTCTACCCGGGGAAATCAAGGTGGTCTCGGGTGCAAAAGATAATCCTGCAATATCAAAATCTATAGGAGCATAAGCATAACTAGCTTAGTGAGATATTCCTTACGCAAAAGTACTCAGAACAAGCAATCGACCAAGTTTATTAATTCAAACATATGAAATGCAACAACCATATGATCAAACATTACATACGACTATCCGGTTTCGTATGCATGATGGATTTATCCCTCCATCGGTGGTTAGGGAATGCTTTGAACTAGGCCCCGAACAACCTCCTTAAAGTTTGTGCTCTTCTTGGGGTTCCAACGAACCGTACTACTAGTCCCCGGGCTTTCAATACCCAAAGCGATCGATCCGGCTCGGCTACACCTTGAGGTCGTATTTCCCGAACGTCCTAACCCTCAAGATGTAACTAGGCAGCTTACCTTTCCGGTCCCACGCTGAGGAGTAGTAGCAAATCTTTGAAATGATATTCTAAGTGATATGCATGAGCAATTTATTATATGAGGATTTCAATATGACATTAAATCATTTAGAGCGATCAAACAATATGTGCACACATAACAATACATATATGGAAAAATTTATATCAATCACAAATCGGGTTCCGATATACTTATCGTTCATTGATCGCACACAAAGAATCACATACATAATTCCCATAATATCCCACATGCATATCAACTTTATCTTTTCCTAACATCTAGTGCTCTATTCTACAAGCACATGCACGAATACGTAAGCGTAAAAGAAACTCACTCGTCCATAGCGATCTAGGAGTCGAAGTAATCCTCGGGGAAGACAAGATCGTGATCCTCGACACCTAAACAAAAGAAATACCCAACATGAGTATTTCATCTAAGATCTATTCAAATTCTATACTTCTATCTTAGAGAATTCGTAAAAATCGTATGGAATGGAAATTCCAATGTAAAATGGCCATAACTTGCTCATTTTAACTCGGAATTTCGCATATTATATACCGATTTCTACCTACTCGAAAAGATATATCTATTTCTAAGGTTATTTTTCTTAAAAGAAGTTAATTAGGCCTCAGAATAGAAGCGTACAGATTTGATACGAATTTTCCAAACTTCAAAACTAGAGTTTTCAAACTTTTCTTCACTCAAGGGCTTTTGTACAAAAATGTAGATATATTATATGGTTGATAAATCCTTTGAATACACATATATATACACTCAAACCATATGCATGAATTTAGTAGTGTTGTCTCAACGATGATTTTGTAAAACAATGTGTCTTAAAAGTAAGAAAAGTTTAAGACTTGAAAAGAAATTAGTTTTTGTTTTTGAAAAAAATTTCCTAAATTATCATGAGTGAGTATTTCCTTCTTTAACTCCATTTCTTAGTTATTGAGAATATCTAAATTTTCAAAAAGAAATCTTAATCTTTTAGGATTCCCATAACTTTATTTCTAGTGTTTTGGAAAACATAGTTTCTCTAAATATTTTATGGTTATATGTTCTAAAGCCTTTCTATAGTTTGATCCACTTTAAAAGAATAATCATCAATGTTCTTATATGTCATTTAATATTTTTATTTCCTAAGTAAGGCTTGTCTTTAGAAAGGTTATTTTTTATAATTTTATAAAACTTATCTAAACTTTAATATGTTGATGAAAACTTTACATATGAGTTTAAGAAAACCTTTGTTTAAGCTTTAAGGAATTTTCCTTCATTTCATTGGTTTAAAAGAGAGTTTGATAACTTTGTCTTCATTGATAAAATACTATATAGTATTATTACTAAATCTTGAGCTAATCTTATCTAACTTTAGAAAATATTTATTAGGATAAAACTTCAAGTCTTTAAGGAAAATAATTCCTTATATGTGACAAAATTTATTATTTTTAAAGAGAGTTATTATTCTTATTTTTATTACTTGAGAAAACTCATTTCTATTGTGGTTGAGACAATAACAACATATTCATGTATGAATGAGAATATGTAACTTTATGGAAAAGGAAATAAAACAATATAACAAGATAAAATAAGAGCATAAATGTAAAGTCAAGTATTGGGAACCTTAGCTTCATCAAGGTATCCCGGGACTAAGAATAGACTAGTCCTCAAAAGAAAAGCAAAGCAAAGCAAAGAAAGAAAATTGTTTTGACTTGATATGGACAAGTCTAAGACTAGAAAGACTAGTCTTAATAACAACTTAAAAATAAATTGCAATGAAGTAAATATATTGCATGGAAGATAAATAAATTGCAAGACATTGAGCTTATATGCTCTAAATATTATATATAGCTATATAGATATTTAGATAGTTATGAACTTAAAGGAACATAAAGAAACATAAAGGAACATAAAGGAATTGAAATTATGAACAAAAACAAAGTATGAACCTATTGTTGCTTTCTTAACCTTCATGGTTTTGGAAAACACACATTAAGTTCGTACTAAGTAGATGAACATAGGAATTTCTTGAAGAATTTTTACCTAAAGGAGATGAACTAAAGAGAGCTTCTTGGAAGAACTTTCTTGGAGAGTTTTGGAGAGAAATTTGAGTATAGTAACTTTAGTAAAGAAGTGGTGTGAAAGAAGTGAAGGCATGAGGGGGTATTTATAGATTTTTGGAGTGGAAATTAGATGTAATAAAATAAATAGAAAAAGAAAACAAAATGGGATGCATTGGAGAGGGTAAGGCGCAGGTTTTACATAGAATAGGGGAGAAATTGATTTGTTTTGTTTGTTTTGAATTAAAAGAAGTAATGTGTAAGGTGTGATGTGATTAAAGTTGTATGGGGAAGGTAAATTGTAAGGTATAGGTATGGTAGAGTGTAAGAAAAAGTAGAGATAGGTGAATAGTAATGAACAGTAGAAAAGTACTATGAATAGTAGACTAGACAATTAAAATATTAGCAGTAAAAAAATACGCGTAAAAGGCCTATATCTGTTATTTTTAGTTACCGAAAAATTCTAAAACTGATATTTTTGAAAACCTTATATTTTTACGAATCTATTGGTGTTGTCGGAATATTTTTGCTATCCGGTGCTTCGGGGCACGGTTTTCAAAAACTGATCCTGATCGGATCCGAAGGACACTAGAAAATTATGAAACTGATATTTTTAGGCTTCCCTATATAATTACGAACGATATTCCACAATTATTTCAATTTCGTTTTCTAGGGTTTAAGAACACGGCATTGCCGGATCTAGATTCACTAGACTAAACATAGAACTAGGTTAATTTTAGGGTTTCGTTTCAACTTCCGGTTCTTAAGGTTTGCTAATATTATCGAAAAATCTAGGGGCTTACAGGTGGGCCATAGTATTGAGTTCCTTCAACCCTGATGAGAGGGCATAAATCTTCATCCTGTTTTGGATTCTAGATCATCCAAGCTTGTAATGTACATATGATTAATTGTTGCATTGCATATGATTGATAATTATACTTGTTTGTTATTGGTCGATGTGTGGTTTGGTCTGGTTATCTCACTAAGCCTGTGGTTCGCTCACCCCCGAATAGTTTTTGTGCAGGATTAATACTAGCTGGGATTAGGTTAGGAATGTATAAAGAGAGCATCTCCAACGAACTCTATTGAAGATAGAGATATAGGATATGGAAACTTAGATTGTAAATTAGATAAATTTTATAAAAACTGAAATTTGTAAGTTATAGTTTGAACCCATTTTCACCATTTGGTAGGAGATACCGATTCTCTGCGATCTTGTTAGAAATTGAAAAAATCGGATTCTATAGTTGAAATCCTGTAATATAATATATCATTTATATGATAAACACTGATAAATAAATACAATCTTGTATATTCTGACTTACAAGATGGCTCTCATGTTACGAGTGCACACGTGATATGATAGCTTTAGATTTATCCTACCAGGCCCCTATTTGGAGTCATGACGGATATCGCAAGTCTTCTTCCATAAAGATAGGAATACCACATAGGTTTTGCAAAGCTTGAACTATTAAACCCAGATTCCATCTTAATGCCCAAACCCCCATCGTCCTCTAGGTAGTCAGTTAAATTACAATAAAATATTCTTACAACTTCCTCATTTATTTCAGTAGGAAATCTCATAGAATCTAAGTTATTATTTAACACAACACCTGATATTTGAGGAATTCTAAAATATTGTAGGACATTAGCATTATAGTCTCTACCCAGATCAATAGAAAGATCACAAAAAAGAGAATACTTATCTGAATGCTTCTGTAATGGGAACAAAAACCCATCAAATGCTGGTAGAGCAGGTTATGCACGTCCCCATGCTATTCTTGGCAGCATCAAATTAGACCAGACAAGAGAGAAAGAGAAGGAATATGGAGAGAGAGAGAGAGATGTGAGAGAAAGAAATGTGAGAGATTGTGGGGTAGTGGTGGAGAAGAGGATAGGGGAGAATGGTAGAGAGATTAAGAGATTTTCAAAGAAAATGCAAGAAATTTTTGGGGAAAGATGAGAGAAAGCAAGACAGAATGAGCGAAAGAGAGAGAAGAAATAAGGAGAAATGATAGAGGAGAAAAAGAGACAGATATATATATGCATGCAAAAAGGAGGCCACTAATGAACCGGTGCATGAAATACCAGTAAGCTGGTATGAACAAATTTTATGTACCAAAAAATCACAAAGGTGATTAAGGGTCAGATCTTGCCCTTGATGGACCCCTCGATCACATATCGGCGAGCTGGTGTATTGTTTTGTGCAAAACAAAGGCAACTAAGCCTCATGTCGAGCTCTGGACTAGCATACTGACAAGTCGGTGAAAGGAAGATTGGCGAGTTAGTCAGTGATAGATATGCAGCATAAAAGAACAATTCAAAAACAGATCAAATTTATAAGCATGGATTATATTTATCAACTTGTTTAACCTAAAAACAAGTTCTAGATCAACTTAGCTCAATAATATTTAACACTCATCTTGTTTGATCATGCCTAATTTTCTACGCAAATGGCAAAAATGATCTTCACTCAAGGGTTTTATAAAAATATCAGCAATTTGATTATTTATATTAATAAATTCCAAGCTAATATCATGATTCAGAACATGATCTCAATGAAATGATGTCTGATCTCGATATGCTTGGTTCTTGAGTGTTGGATTGGATTTTTTATCAAATTTATAGCACTTGTATTGTCATAGCAAATTGGAACATTTTCATATTTTAAACCATAATCAAGCAAAGTTTATTTCATCCATAAAACTTGTGCACAACAACTACCAACAGCTATACACTCAACTTCAGTAGTTGAAAGTGCAACTAAATTTATTTCTTTAAGTATGGCATGTGCTTCTTGTGCTTTTCCGATGTACTTTGCACCTAGCAAAGTCAGCATTGGAGTATCCAATTAGATCAAAAGAGATAAATTTTGGACACCACAAGACAATTTCAATCGTTCCAAAAAGATACTTAAAAAGGCGTTTTACTGCACTAAAGCATGATTTTTTTGGGCAAGATTGAAATCATGTACATACACACACCAAAACATGATGTCGGGTTTAGAAGTTGTTAAATATAACAAACTGCCTATCATAGCTCTATAAATCTTTTCACATACACTTTTTGCCATTTCATCCTTATCAAGATTTATACTTATACTAGTAGGTGTAGGTTTATATTTGCAATGATCCATTTTAAACTTTGTCAACAGATCTTTTGTATATTTTGATTGATTGATAAATGTTTCATTTTTAGATTGTTTGATTTGAAGACCAAGAAAATAATTGAGTTCTCCCATCATATTTATTTCAAGCTCTTTCTTCATGGACACAACAAATTCATTTATAAGACTCATATTTGTAGCTCCAAACATAATGTCATCTACATAGATTTGTACAATCAATGTATTAGACATGTGATTTTTAATAAATAAAGTTGTATCAAGTTTTCCTATTGAAAATCCATTGTTTAACATAAAGCTACCGAGTTTTTCATACCAAGCTCTAAGAGCTTGCTTTAGTCCATAAAGATCTTTGTTTAATTTAAAAACATGATTGGGAAATTCATTATTTTCAAAACCTATGGCTGCTCTACAGAGACTTCTTCCTTTATAAAATTACTTAAGAAAGTGTTTTAAACATCCATTTGAAAAAAGAGTAAAATTCTTAAAAGCAATAAATGCCAAAAGCATTCTTATAGATTCTAGTCTAGCAACTAGGGCAAAGGTCTCATCAAAATCAATTTCTTCTTCTTGATTATAGCCTTTAGCAACCAATCTAGCCTTATTTCTTGTTATTATATTAGATTCATCAAGCTTGTTTCTATATACCTATTTGGTTTCAATAATAGGTCTACTTTCAAGTCTAGGAACCAATTTCAAAACATCATTTCCTATGAGCTGGTTTAATTCTTCTTTCCTGTAACTTATTTAAATTCACCTTTTAAGGCTTCCTAAATATTTTTATGTTCGGTTTGAGATAGAAAAATAAAATTACTTATGTTCCTTAAAGATGATCTTGTTTGTATTCAATTTGAAAGTTCACTAATTATTAGATCTTTTGGATGAGCTTTTCATATTTCCATTCTTTAGGTGGTTCATCATTAGCAGATACTGTCACACTCCAAAGAGCACCATAAACATAGCAATCTGCCACATACAATATTAAGACTTAAGAATGACTACCTTAGTCATGCGAAAGTCTCGATATTATATGTAAGGCATCCAACACAATAATAGAAGACTCCGGTAGGATATGTGATTTAAGTAGTAATATAAAGTATACAAGAACTAATAAACATATATCCACCAAATAAAAAGGTGTTCACATAAACTCAGGGGCATTCCCCCGATCAATTCCAAGGATCTATGATACAACTTAAGTCTTACATACATAAAACTCTATGGCCAAAAGATTTTAAGGGAATTCTATCTAAAGCCCTTGATCGAATTTCCCCAAAAAGCTTTCCAAATGCATGGTCAAACTCGGACAAAAGGAGACCTTGGGTAGATTAAAGGATGTTCCCGTGCAACAAAATCTATAGGAGTATAAGCTTAACTAGCTTAGTGAGAATATTCTCGAGTTGTCATACTAGAATTAAGATATCAAAAAGTTATAATTAAATAAACATATGTGATGCATCAAACACGTGAGCAAGCAGGACATATGGTTTTCCAGGAACCATATGTGAATGAACTACGCCCTTCATTCTGGGTTATGTAAATCCCCAAAGTTTTAGAATCGGTTTAGCTTAAACCCCAATCCGAAAGTCAACCGGAAACCCTAAAGTCAACAAAACCCTAGTTAGACGTAATGGTTTAAATCCGGCAATCCCGAATAAGCAACCCTAAGAAAGTAAGTAAGAGTTTAGTATGTAAAATAGTTCGTATTTACCTGTGAAAGCTTAAAAAGATTATATTAGTAAAACTGCGAATCGTTTTGAACCCGAACGGATATAGTTCTTGAAAAACGTGTCCCGGGGCTCGAAATAGTAAAAATATTCCGAATATACCGTTAGACTCGTAAAAATACAAGGTTTTCAAAAATATCAGTTTTATAATTTTTCAGTAAGTAAAAATAACAGATGTTGTAATTATATGCATATTTTCTTACTATAGGTACTTTATTAGTCATATCTACTTTACATTACACTATTCATTACTATTCTATACTATTCTTTTCTATCTATTTTTTCTAACGCCTACTCTTACAACACCATAACCTATAGCCTTTACTTTTTACCTTTCCTATAACTTTATTTCACATCTACCTTACTTAACATTATATCTATTTAACAAAAATACAAAATAAAACTCTCTCTTCCCCTCTCCTTATTGTGGCCGGTGCACCCCCCCCCCCCCCCTTGTTTTCCTCTCATTTTTGTTTCATTTTATCTTTATTTAAATCACACAAAAATTCACTCCTCATTTCCTATAAATACCCCCCTCCTCTTTCACTTCTTTCACACAATTACTACCCACAAATTTCTACCATATCTCTCTCAAATTTTTCTCTTAATACTCTCTCCAAATACTCTCTCAAAACTATCTCAAACCACCTTCTACATACACAAAACCCATAACCACATAATACTTCAAAAACCTTCTTTAGGTAAATTTTTCTTTACATATTATTTTTTTTGTCATGTCATTTAACTTTACATGACCATGATGTGAGTTTTCAAAAACTAAATATTATAGAAGCTACACTATGTTCATTTATTGTTCTTGTTCATGGATATCTATTTATGTTTATGTTGTTATTTTACTTTGTTCATATTATGGTTATTATATCTAAGTATTATGTATATATATATATATATATATATTCTTTAGAGCATATAAGCTCACTTGCAATTTATTTATTTTCACCCAAAATAATTTATTTATTTCTTCTACTGTAATTTATTTATTTCTTGTTGTTTTAAGACTAGTCTCTAGTCTTAGACTTGTCCTCATCAAGTCAAAACAAATTTTCCTTTCTTTCATTTTATTTTTCTTTTGAGACTAGTCTACTTCTTAGTATTGGGAGTCTTAGTGTCGGGAGCCTTGAAGAAGCTAAGACTCCCAATACTTGACTTTATTTATTGTTTATGTTATTTTTGTTTGTTATTATTTCTTATAATCATGCTCGCTAAGATTGTTGTCCAAATTTTCAAAGCCCCAATTTTACTTAATAAAAAGGAGATTTTATCATCTAAGAATAGTTTTACATGAAATATAAAATCTATGGTTTAACAAAAGTAAAGTTATTCCTTTCGAAGTTTTAAGAAAAACTCACTACAATTTTAGAAGATACTTTAGTTTTGAAAAGCTTTTTAAATCATTTCTATATTAATTTGTTTCTTTCAAAAAGAAAATGATTTTTTATACAAAAATGATTTCTATAAAAACATAATATAAAAGGGAATCTTATGAAAAAGGAATGAGAATTTTCAAAATTAAGACCTTTTCAAACAAATGATCAAAGAAAAATTGTATAGAAAATAAATAGAAAAAATAGCATTAATATAGAGAATTTAGAAAGAAGAAAATTTCTTTTCGAAAAAGTCATCTAGGAAAAATAATAAGTCAAACATAAAGTAATTCTTTAAAAACAAAAGAATCAAAATATTCATTTCAAAAGATTTACAAAATGAACTTCTTGTAAACTATAGTTTTCTAAACTCTTAATTGACATTTTTTTATTCAAGAAACATGGATGGACAACAAACACTTGAGCCATGAATGAAATACGAGCTAACTAGTTATAAAAAGGAATTTTTCAACTATATAGATAACTAAGTATTTATCAAACAAATTTTGAATGATTTAAAGTTTGAAACAAAATTGTTTTTGGGATAGAAAAATTCGTGGTGAATCTAATCATCACTGTTTCGGGGCCTAAATGGTTTAGTTTGATAAAAATAGTTTTATAAATGGATAGATCTTTTCGAGTAGGTAAAAATCGGTATATTATATGCACGATTCTGAGTTAAAATGACCAAGTTATGGCCATTTTAAATTAGAATTCTCTTTTATACGAACTTTGAAGATCTCATGACATTATTTTGTCAAAATTCAAGAAAGTTGTCATGAATTACTCATTTTGGATATTTTCCTTGACTAGGTGATCCCGAGGAAGGATACCCATACCCCGAGGACTATTTCGACTAAGTGGATTGTGTGAGCGACTCATCAGTTTGGAAGAATTGTCGACATGGCATCGTGAGTTTATTTCCTTAAAATGCTTTCCTTGATTATGCTTGTATTCTAGTCGCATTAGAATTAAGAAAAGACACATGGATATGAATGCAATAAAATTTGTTGAAAGAATCATAAGAATATCGAGGACGAAATTGATTAAATGTTTGTTTTAGTATAACATTTGATTTGTATGAAACTCTATGATTACCTTAAATTTGATAATAATGATGATATGATATCATAAATAAATTTATCCATGCATGCCACGAAGTGAGTCACATTGTGTTGGATTATTATCCTTGGGTGAGAAGGATGGTAGCTTAGGTCGAAAGCAACACTTGGCGGAGTGACCGAAAGCGATTGCTTGGCGACATGGAATTAAATGCTTGGCGGAAAGTCCGAAAGCATGGCTCAATTTAAGTAGACTTAATATGCTTGGCGATATTGATCGAAAGCATAAATCTTTTTAACTAAAACTACTTGTTTTGAGGTTACGTATCACCAAACCCCAAATGGAGGGCGTAAATCCATTCAACATATAGCTCCCGGAAAACTATATGCCTTGTTTTCCCACGTGTATATTGCATTTCATTTGTCTACTTAAATTGTAAACCCCGGTTTTTCAAGTAGCCAAGATAACCCTAGAACCGGAAACCAAAACCCTAAACCTGAATAGCTCAAGTCTGGAGTGAGAACTAGGAACCCTAATTCCGGCTTTTCCTCGGTTTCCAATTAAGAAACTTTTATAAGAAAACTTAAAATTGAATATAGTTCCTAATTATATTTCAAACCAAGAAGATATCAGATTTTTGGAAAATTTCAATTCCGGGTCATCCCGAGACCCATTATAGAAAAACGTGCCCCGGAACTAGAATTTCAAAAATATACTTATGAGTACTCATTTGAACTGAAATAAAATAAGGATTTCAAAAATATATTTTTCATAATTTTCCGGCTTACAAAAAATACAGTTATAGCCTTTTTATTCGTATTTCTTTACTACCGGAAATTAAATTGTCTTGTCAACTATTCCTCACTATTCACAAGTACTACCTAGTCTACCTATTAGCACACTCTACAAATTCAACCCTTACCATCACTCAAATCACTTCCTTTCTTCCATAACTTTTGTCCCTTCAACTTCATTACAATTTATGACAAGTGATGCCAAATCAAATCAAAGGCAAATCAAATGGATCAAATCAAGTTCCCTTCCTCTTAAGGCTTCAAAACCGGCGCCATTAGGCCCCCCCCATCCATGCTCCATTTGAAAATTTTTTTTACTTCTTTAACCTAAATCCACTTCATATATAAGCTATCTTTCCTCTCTCTCTCCTCATTCTTTCACTTTCCAAAGTTTCACAAAGTAAAAGCTCTCAAAAACCTCTCCTCTTTCCCCTCTTGGCCGAAAATTTTTGAAGCCCCACACACACAACTCTCCATTTACTCTTTTCATCTTCTATCTATCTTCAAGTAAGTAAACTTTTACTCCATCCACTCTTAGATCTTGTTATGGCTAAGTGATTCTTGGATATTTCAACTAAATGTCCTCATGACCTTTTGGTAGAGACAATGAGATATCAAGACAAGAATACCAAATCATTACATGTAGATCTAAACTTTTAAAGGAGCTTTCATGACAAAAGCTTTATGATTATCCATCAAAAAGTGTTTTAAACAAAAGACCTTTTATAAAAATATAGTTTTTATGTTTTCAAAACTCATTTAAGCATTTGATAAAGTAGATCCATCATTTTATTACTCATGATCATGTAGGCATTTAAGGTTTCATTATTATTTTGTGTCTATGTGCATTAATAGTCTTTAATGCTTTTGTCTTTAGTAAATAACCTTCTTAATATATAGATCTATGGTTAGATAAGTTAATAAAGTCAAAAAAGAAAATACTTTTCAAGAAACAAACTTGTGTAAATTCGGATGACTTTGGAAACCTAGGTCAAAAACACTTTTATCAACTTCTAAACATATATTTTATAAGAGAAATGAAGCCTATGGGTAATAGATAATGTTTGGTAGTATTTTTCATGAGTCTAAATGAGATTTTTCTAAAGAAAACGTTAGAAACAAGGAATGAAGTCCAATAGAAGTTTTGAGCTAAAAGTCATGTAGACAAAATTCGTAATAATGAATGTAAGGTTAGAAAACACTATTTTTTCAACTTCAAAAATGGTATTTTCTTAAATAAATGAAGTCCTTAGGATATAGGTATAATAAATACTTAAAGTTTTAAGAAAAAAATTATATTTTTCCTAAAGGAATCAACTTGAAAATGGACTTTTGTAATTTCGGATTTTTGGAAACCCCATAGCAAATGACCCACTTAAAAGTTTATAAATGTGGATTTTATTAAAGAAATAAAGGCCTTAGGATATAACTAATATAAGGGTCAAAATTTCTTTAAACAAAATAGACTTTTCCTAAAAGAAAATCCTTGCAATATGTAGGTGTGACTAAGTGTAGTAAACTCACTTGTGAAACATTAATATGAGATGGTTTTCCAAGAAAAGTTTATGTAAATTCTTTAAACATAAAGAGCTATAAGAATTTAGGCTCATTAGAGTTCATATCATGACATTCATGATAGGGAAAATCATTACCATGGCATCTAGTTTCATCTTGTACTTAGGAATCACAAGTGCATTCATGAAAACCGCATTTTTGGAATCCATGTACCCGCTGTACAGATCTGATCCCTCAATTACGAGGCTTAGATATTTTCAAAACTTGATTTAAACTTCATATTTAGAAAGCTCTTCCGAAGTAGATAGAAATTGGTATAAAATTTGCGAAATTCCGACTTAAAACGACCAAGTTATGGCCATTTTAAAACGGAACTTCGAAAATGACGCAATTTCGGTTTCACTAAGTTTTCTTAGAGTTTTAGTGTCCTAAGTTGGTAGAATACTTATTAGGGTATTTCTTATATGAATAGGTGAACCCGTGGACGGTGACTATTTGCCTCCGGATTACTATTACTAGAAGAACGGTGTACCAATGGCGGAGTGAGTTTTTCTTCCCGATTCATTTATTATATGTGCTTGTAAAGTAGTGCACTAGAATATAGGCCAAATGAATGGAATATGAATGATGGGGATTAATGGGAAATTATATGATTGATGATGATGTGAGAACTCCAATTAAGAATATCGAAACCGGGTGATAAACTTTGATTGTGTAGTTAGCTATGATGGATTGTCTGAAAATTTGTTTGATCGCCTAAGTAAAATGGCTTAATGAACTACTTGGACTAATGCTAAATTGACATGTGCATATCACAAGGGGAAGGAGCATTAGCATTTGTAGGTTAGTCGTGAACCATAAACGACATCGAATAATCGTAGGTTAGTCGTGAACCATAAACGACATCGAATAATTGTAGGTTAGCCGTGAACCATAAACAGGATATTGTTAGTACCGCAGTAGTTGTTAATCTGCTAACCCGGGATGGAGGGCGCAATTCCATCCACATATGATTTCCGATTGGTCATATGTATGTTGAACTCATGTGTTTGATGCATACACTTGCTTGACTAATAACTTGATTGAATTGCTGTGACATAAATGTTTTTGTGGGAGATTACACTCACTAAGCTAGTTAGCTTACGTCCCTACAGTCCATTCCTTTTGCAGCTTACCCATTTGTGGCTTAGGCGACGTGACCCGGCTGAACAGGTACCGAAGCTAGGAGTTTTCCCTAGAAGTTGTAATTTCTGTATTAGACTTCCATAGAAAACTTCTAAAACTTGGATGACTGTAATAGACCGTTAAATATTCTTTTGCGGGGGAATGCCCCTTAGAATTTGTAATGTTTATTTATGTTTCATGAATTATATCCTACTGCCTATGCATGCCAAATTAAGCTTTTATCTCCATTCGGACTTGTACTCTATTGTTGTAAAGGTACGCCTTACATCTATATGAGACTCTCGAAAGACTAAGGTGGTAATTCGGGAATCTTATATGGCATGTGGCGGACTGTTACGTTTAAGGTACCCTATGGGGCGTGACATAAATAACTTGTTTGAATTCCATTACACAAGAAGTTATTTATGGAAATAGTTCTCACTAAGCCTATTAACTTATACCCCTATAGATATCTTTTGCAGTTTACCTATTTATGGTTGAGGCCATAAGGATCCTGCAACCAGGTACTTTGCTTTTGGTTAAGGAATTTCTAGATAAAGTTTTAGTAATAGATGAGATATAGACTTCATAGAAATATTCTTGTAATAGATTATAGTTGTTTGTGACTGGGAATTCCCCTAAGATTTATAAGACTGTTGTTTTAAACAAATAAATATTGTGAATCATCTTTTCTTAAATTGTTATTATATCTTCTTAAGCTTCACAATTCCATGTATGGTCCTCTAAAATTGTGAGAGCACGTCTTACAATTAATATCAAAGCTTCTGGAAATGACTAAGGTTATCATACTTAAGCTTTAATATTGAGCGTGGCGGACTATTACGTTTAGGGTATCTTTTGGGGCGTGACAAGTTAGGTATACGAGTCAATGACGACCAATACTTTTTTTTTAAATAAAAATTTTATAGATCATACTGGTTACTTTTTGCTAACATAAAAATATGTAGATTATACCGGCTACTACTCGCCAACACAAAACATGTAAATTATACAGCTACTACCTGCCAACACGTAGATACTATCGATTGTACCAACCAATACTATTATACCCTTGTCCTACCAAGTGTATAATAGCAATGCAATGTGACCCACTAAAAATTCTTTCATGTAATTAAAATAGCTTAGGGGTGATCATAGAATTTGTGGACACTCATCATGATAATAAAACACAATTTAATTAACATCAATTCATGTCTCGATATGCTTAGTATACTTTCAACCAAAATTATCATGCATATTCCATTTTTGTCTTTTCCTACTTCCCGTGCCTCTAACACTATAAGCACAAGCATGAGTACGAAAACTTAAGGAAGTAAACTCACCCGGCCATGACGCTGATAAACTCCTAATCAAAGTAATCTTCAGGATATGAGACTTCTCCTTCCTCATCACCTATACAAAAGAAATACCCCAAAATGAGTATTTTATAAAACTTCTACTTAAATTTTCTAACTCTATCTTCTATTTGCGGTAAAAATCGGATTTGTGGAAATTTCAACTTAAAATAATCATAAATCGCCCATTTTAATTCGAAATTTTGCATATTATATTTCGTTTTCTACCTACTCGAAAAGATATATCTATTTCTAAGGTTAATTTTTATTAAAATAGGTCGTTTGGTTCCCGAAACAAAAGAGGACAGAACATTCATGAAATTCCCAACTTTTAAAATACAAATTTTCCAACTTTCCTTCATCCAAAAACCTTTAAACAAATACATTGATATTTGTATAGTTGAAAAATCCTTTGAAAATATATACACTCATATTTTATGCATGATTTTTTGTAGTGTTGTCTCAACATTGATTTTTCAAGAAACAATTTGTCTTTAAGAGCTTTAAAAGATGAAAACTTTGAAAATTTTCCTTTTTAAGTTACTAGAAGGAAAACTTAAAAATTCCTAGGTTATTATAAGTGAGTGTTTTCCTATTATAATTTCATTTCCTAATTTTTTAAAGATAAATTTAATTTTCAAAAACTTGGTTTTCTAGAGATACCTACCAACTTTTATTTCTAGTTGTTGAAAATTAGTTTCCAAAATTTTCTTAAGTGGTTGATGGTTTCTAATGTTTTAAGTTATGTTATGTTTAAAATACAGAAATAAAGATGAAAATATAATGAATTATGAATCATGAGATGATATAGGATGAGTTTAAGGTCAAAACAAGTAAATTGTAAATGTTTAAGTTTGGTTGTAAAACAAATGTTGAAGTTCGAATTTCTACAATTTTTGACAAATTATATGCCGCCTCCTGGACAATCTACGCCGCCGGCATAGAGACAGCGTAGGATGGGAACAGTAGCGTTTTTCTTAACGCTGGGAGGAACACCGCCGGTGTTTACTAGGGTTTCTCTCAACACCGGCAAGGAATGCCGTTGGCGTAGGTCTTGGGTTTGCCGACGTATGTGGTAGGAATTGAAATTCTGGAATTCAAAGCGCCGATGAACGCTGCCAGTGCTCATGTAAATTTTTCCAGCGTAGGGTGTACGCCGGTAAGATCTACACATACGCCGCTGGCGTGAAGCCGGCGTATGACCAAATTTCTATAAATACGAGACGCGAAAAAAAGTTTCGATAGATTTTCTTTTTATCATTTTCTTCTTGCGTCAAAAAGGGTTTTAGAGTGTTCTTAGAGATCCAGGCTTGGAGAATCATCCGGACGGTGTTTTTGATCAAAAGTAAGTGATTTTAATCTTCTCTTATGGATTAAATATGAAATTGTATAAGTTTTCTTAGGGTTGGGTTGGATTTTTGCATGAACGTTCTTATGAGGAAACCCTAGCACATGTGAGATCTGTGAATTGGTGAATGCAAGTCGGGTTTTAGCGATTCAAAATAGTAAGTTTATCTCCTCTATGATGGATTCAAACAAAATACAGGTTAAACAATCCTTATACGTTCTTATTATTGTGTATATTAGGGTTTTGGATGAAATAATTGGTGTTTGTGAAGTTTGATCGAAATAGACGGTACAGATAATGGAGATTTCTTTTCAGGTTAGGGTTTTTAGAGAATTCATGTTTGTTAGGGTATTTTGATAATGTGATCATATCTGTTGATGCATATATACATATATATGTTGTAACAGGACATTTAGAGTTTGTGGAACTGTTGTTGGTGTGGATATAGGAGTTGGTGGAGTTCAGGTTGTCTTTGTTATTGTTGGTATCAAATTCTGAGGATTTGATTTATATTCCTGAAATTTAGAAAGGTACGACCAATCCTTGCTTCCTGTTTTTGTCTATAAGCTTAGTATTGATTGAATGCTTGTAGGAACATAATTTCTTAATAAACTTAATCTTTATTTGGTTTAATAATTGTATGTTTTGGTTGTGCTTGGCTTTGATCAGTAAAGACCTGGCAGACAGTGATACTGGTGAGGCATCCTGATGATCTTGGTGTGAGGTTATCCCTAGTGGACTCGTGCCTTGATATGATTCCGGTAGAATTAGGTGTTTTGGATTCGGGGTGTTTGGGGAGTACCCACTCATCTATATATGTATATGATTATTATTTTCAAAGAGTTGTATGATTTTCAATGGGGTATGAGTAACTCCGAGTTCAGGATTAGAGTATACATAGTTCTGAACTGTGTTAATTTGCTAACTATAAAAAGATAACAAATTGATTGCTTACATTAGACTAAGTGCATTTGCATTTGTTTTTGGATTGGAGTTATCGTACTAGGCGTCGCCGCTCATTCTTTTAAATTTCAGGTACAGGTGAAGAAGATATAGTGTATGATCTATCCGGTTATGATTTATTCTTTGATAGCGGGGATGGCGATAGTAGACCTGACTACCCAGCCGAGAGTTAGGCTTCATATACCAAGTTTCTGAGAGAAGATATGTTTCAATCATTTGAGATTGTAGTTGGATTCATTGTTGGTT
Source organism: Combretum micranthum (assembly GCA_024138025.1). NCBI lineage: Eukaryota > Viridiplantae > Streptophyta > Magnoliopsida > Myrtales > Combretaceae > Combretum > Combretum micranthum. The sequence continues at coordinate 1,491,295 of JAMXBD010000164.1, forward strand.
TTAAATGAAGAGATTTTAATGTAAACAGTTTTTAGTTTATGTTGAATTTGTTGACTATGATGTCAACTTGGATTTTATGCTTGAACCAAGAGTTTATGTTTTATGAAGTATGAGTTTTTAGTTTTAACAGGTTTGGTATCCTATGAGTTATCCTATGAGTGTTTACAGGTGATGATTGTAGTATTGTGGATAATAAAGGCTTTGCGTATCCTATATTAAGAGGGGATACGTTGCAGGTTGTAATGCCTTATTTTAGGGCGTTACATTACGTGTATATTACCTCTTTATGATTATATTCTTCTACTTCTAAGTGATTAAATTTATCATCTTTAAAACTTTCTTTCTTTGACAAATTTTATTTATTAAGTGGGCTTATAATCTAGTGAGTTGATTTTATCTTAACTTTGAAAACTTATCTAGTTCATAATATTTGTTATAAAGACGGTAAAAAAAATTCTTATAAATAACTTTTTATGGGAGATTTGTATAACAAAGCATCATTAGTTTTAAGTTCTAAACTAAAGCTTTTATGTTAAAATTTTGAAAAGTGTGTGTATCTACTTTTGTTAAATTCTTGAAGAATTTTTCATTACTAATACTTTAAAATTTATGATTAGCTTGTCTAAGTTTTTAAAAAGAATTTATTAAAAACAATACTTAGGTCTTTTGTTGAAAAATCCTTTGTTAAGTGATAAGAAATTTATATTATTTTTCTTTATTAAAGAAAGAACCCATTTTGACTTTTATTAAGACAACAACATTCCAATCATGCATGAATATGATTATGTAGAAATGAAAAAGGTAAGAATAATACATAATAAGATAGAAAGAAATATAATAAGCATAATAATGTGGTCAAGTTTTGGAAGCCTTAACTTCATTAACGCTGCTCGGGACTAAGAATGGGCTAGTCCTAAAAGAAAAGAAAAGAAAAGAAAAGAAAGAAAGGAAGGAAAAATCATAATAATAAGAGCATCTTAATGAGAAGTTAGTGAGCAATTTAGGCTCTAAGAAATATAGATATATATATACATAATAATGTTTTATAAAGTTAAATTAGAGCAATAATAATATAACAACAAAATACCAATAATATAATGGGAGTTTAGGCATGAATAAGAACAAAACATGAACATATTGTTGCTTCCATAACCTTATAGCTTTAGAAAACATACACTATGGTCATGTTAAGTTACATGACATGAAGGATAAGTATTAGAAATTTTACGTAAGATTATGTATTTGTTGAAGAAGAAGAATGGTAGTTATAGTAATATGTGGGTAGTAGTTCTGTAGAGAGAAAAAAGAATTTGGAAGAGAAATTTGGAGAGAGAATTTGAGAAGAGAATTTGGTAGGAAAAATGAGAAGTGTGAAAGGAGTAGAGGGAAATGTGGTATTTATAGAGAATTATGGAGGAAAATTTGTTGTAATTAAATAAATTGAAAAAAAAAGTATTACAGAAGAGAGAGAGGGCACCGGCCTTGAAGAAAAAGAGGGGGAAGAATTTATTTAATTTGTATTTTTGTAATGAAAAGTGATTAAGATGTAAGATGTGAGTGCTATAAAATTGTATTGGAAATAAAAAATGTAAGTAAGAGGTGTATGGGTAGTAAGAAGTAGGTTGTAAGGAAAAACAGAAATAGGTTAATAGTCATGAATAGTATAAATTATACAATGAATAGTAGACTAAACAATTAAATTACCGATAGTAAAAAAAATACGCGTAAATATGTTATATATGATATTTTTAGTTACTGAAAAAATTACGAAATTGATATTTTGGAATCCTCATATTATTATGAGTCTTTTGGTGTTATCAGGATATTTTTACTATTTTGGGCACTAAGGCATGTTTTTCGAGAACCGATCCCGTTCGGGTTCAAAATGAATCAAATTTTGACAAATCTGATCTTTCTAAGCTATCTTATATTATTCCGAACTATAATCCATCATTAACTTATTTCTATCATTCTCAAGTTTCGAGCGCGGGATTGCCGAAGTTAAATCTACTAGTATGCCTTAATCATTATTGACTTTTGAAGTTTCGGTTTGACTAGTGTTAGGGTTTACTCCAATTTTATCCTAAAATTGAGGGGTTTATTGATGCATGCATATCATCCATTTTATGCTTATTATCTTCTTTATTATTGCTTTCAAGAGAAAATGTAATCAAATTAGCACAAACAGCATTCACATCATCATTTGAGCATAAATTCAACAAGGAATCATCAAAAGCAACATGTATTGATTCTTCAACAACTAATGTTCTTTTGTTAGAAACTCTATATGTTTTACTTGTCAAAGAATAGCCTAAAAAGATTCATTCATCACTTTTAGCATCAAATTTAGCCAATTGTTCTTTTCCATTGTTTTAAATGTAACATTTAGTACCAAAAAGATGGAAATAAGATATGTTATGTCTTCTTTCTTTCCAAGATCATAGTGTAAACCCTTCAATTTTTCATAACTCTTAGAAAATAATCCTAAAGTTAAATATCGAACCAAAACCCTGAAAACCAACCTAAGATAAAATCGAATTTTAAATACGATCAAATACAAAATTTCTTAACATTAAGAAAATGAGAACCTCCAAAAGCAAAAAGGAAAAATCAATAAATGTTTAACCTAAAAATGGTACGCTAAACAATTCACCTATCTAACTTCTAACACGAAAATCAAGATAGTATATCCAAGCAATATTCGATGACAAAATTTTAAAACCTTAAATCATTTGGTGAATTTTAGAAACAAAAATTTATATTTCTATCAAAGGTCAAACCAAGTCAACATATAATCCTGGACTCGACTACATAATCCTGAGAACTATTAAATATTAATGAATCATAAAAAATAAAGTAAATCTTAAATTTTTGAACCAAAAATATAATGTAACCATAAACCCCTATCTTATGTAATCTTACGAATAAAACTTAAAAGCTGGAAATAAAACCAAAACCCTAAAGTCAACCTAGAGCAATAACAAAACTTAGTGAATCTAGATCTTCTAATCTCGCACGTGAAACCTTAAAATAGTAAAAATAAGACAACCTTAGCTATTGATTCGAAATAATGTCATACAACATAAAAATATCAGATTCATCAAAAATTTGATCGTTCTGGACCCGAACGATATCGGTTCTCAAAAAGCATGACCCAAGGCTCGATATAGTAAAAATATTTCGAAAATCAATATAGATTTGTAATTTCGTAAGGATTCATAAAATATTAGTTTCGTAATTTTTTGGTATCTAAAAATATCATATATAATATTTTTACGCTTATTTTATTTACTACCTGTAATTTATTTATCTTATTCTACTATTTATTACTATTCATCTATCTCTATTTTTTCTTAAGACCTATTTTTTATTACCTATAAACCTATTCTTACAATTCTTTTCCCATAAAAACTTTACATCAATTTTCACTAAATTTTTCTTACATTTTTCTTTTAAAATTAATTTTTAATCTCACTCTCTCCATTCTCCCTCAAGTGGCCAACCATCTCTCTCTATCTTCCTACCATTTTCATTTTCTTTTTTATTTATTTAATTAACTCTAACTTCCCTTCAACTTTTCTTATAAATACTCCCTCCCTCCTTTATTCTTTACATGTACTTTCTTACTTTAACAAAAGTCTTGCAAAATTTCTCCGCAAATTCTCTCCTCCTCTTCCCCAAAAACCATAAGCCTCTTCTTTCCCTTTCTTTGTGCAATTTTTCAAATTTTCTTCAACACATCTTCCATCTCCATCCACTATCGAGCTTTAAGTAAACACTAGACCATCTCCTTAGTTTAAGATAACATAACATGAACAACATGTATGTTATGATTTCTAAAAATCCCCATGAGCATATGCTAGGGAAGAAAATCATAGAAACAATATCTTGTTCATGCCATTGTTAAACTCTATGTTTACTTATGATTTTGTTATGTTCTTGTTTTATTATTGCTTCTAACTTAACTCCTATATGTTATTAAGTATAGTTATATATATACATATATATATATATTAGAGTCTATAAATTCACTAACATAATCTTTTATTTATTCTTTTATTTATTCATGCAATTTATTAAGACTAGTAATTTTAGTCTCAGACTTCTCCTCATCAAATCAAAACAATTTTCTTTTATTCTATAGGACTTGTCCATAATCTACGTCTGGGGAGCCTTGACACCAATCTAAGACTCCCATAAATTTTTTTATTGTTTTATTTTCCTCGCTTTCTTTACGAGACTAGTCCATCTTTTAGTCCGGGAAGCCTTGATACAAGTTAAGACTTCTATATTTTTCTTGTTCTTATATATATATATATATATATATATGCTTATTTGATTTCTTACGCCTTTTATTTTTCTATATGAGCTTTTTTTATCCTATAATATAACTATATGTTCATATTCATGTATAGCCATAATGTTGTTATCTTTATAAAAAATTTTATGAAAATAAAAAGAATTAATTTCTTTTGCCTAAAAATTTGACTAAACTCCCAATAAACATGATTTTAACACTTAAAACTTAGGATGATGTGGTTATAAAAATTTTCAAGACAGCATAATAAATTATTTTCTTGTACATAAAATAGGATTAGACTTTTAAGGAAAAGTGGAATGATTCTTTTCAACACTTAGAAGAGATATTCAACTTGAACTTAGGATAGTGATTTAACTACCCCTTTTCTAAATAATGAATGAACCTATTTTTAAAGTTGATAATTCTTTATTATGCAAAATTTTCTTAAAAACTTATCTAAATGGTTTATACCAACACTTTGAGAAATATTAAGAACTAAACAATTTTTCTAAATTAAACTTAGAAGCAACTTACTAGTTAATAATCCACTTAGAAAATAAAATTGGTGGACAACTTAAGGAATCAAGTATTTAAAATATTAAATTGATCCTTTTATGAAGTTAAGAAAATACGAGTAATAGTAAGTAGACACCCGCTTATGACAACTAAAATTTTTAGTTTTCTTCTAACAACCCCGTAAAGGTCCACATGTTAAAAAATTAGGAATTAAGAAAAAAATATTATAAGCATAAAATTTTAGAATAAATCAGTCACCTAATTTTCTCTTATGCCAAAATTTATACCACTTTTGTTATACAACTTAGAATAATTTTTCCTCACAACCACATAAAGATTTATGTTTTGAACAATAATTAGTTAAAAGAAATTTAATATGAAAATAAAGTATTCATGAACTCAAAATAAATATCAAACCATGATTTTCTCTTAATTGAGTTTCATATTTACAAAATTTAAAGATTAAAGTTTTGTTTAAAAATTCAAATTTAGGAAATTCTCTAAAAGGTAAATACATGTCACAAGTAGGTAAAACCATGTTTCATAAAATAAATTATTAAATAAGAATCTTTTAACAAATATAAAAACTTTAACGATTTTAAAATATATATATATTGAATTATGATTTTGAGTCACATATTTACAAAATAGTAATTTAATCACAAGTCAAATGACGACTTTTGACAAAACTCTATCTTTCACAAAGATTGCTTACAAATTTTATTTTGAGACAATATCACAAGGATCATGCATATAATATAAGTCTATGTATATATTAAAATGATTTTTCAACTATATAAATATTTATATATTTGCTATGGAATTTTTGATGGAATAGAATTTAGAAAAATTACAAATTGAGGTTGAAATTTTCACATTAGAATTGTACCAACTAATTTTCAAACCCAAATGACTTTAAATGTTAAAAAATAACCATAGAAATAGATAGATCTTTTTGAGTAGGTAGAAAACGACATCTTATATGCGAAATTCCGAGTTAAAATGAGCAAGTTATGACCGTTTTAAGTTGAAATTTCACATAATTCAATTTTTGATGAACATCATGAGATAAAATTAGAAAGCTAAGTAGAACTTCAATAAAATACTCATTCTGAGTATTTCTTTTGTCTAGGTGACGAGGAATATGAGACTTCCCTTTCTGAAGATTATTACGACTAAGAAGATTGTGATATGGACGAGTGAGTTTTTCCTTATACTTTCGTTACCTTACTTATGCTTGTAAAACAGTGGCACTAGTATACTAAGAAAAAATAAAAATGGGTACATATGGGAAATTCATGGGTTATGTATGTGATTCTATGTTTATGTGATGAAATAAAAAGTTAAGTATATCGCAACTTCGTATTGTTTGTTTATGTGTTTTGTTTACTTACATATATGATTGTTTGGTGTTTGTTGAAATTGTTTGATCACCCATAGGAACCTTAATAACGTTTAGCCCAATAAAAAAAAAGTTCATGCATTTCATGACGTCAAGTGACATCCAGAAGACTACTACTCCTATGTGAGCAATTGGATGGATTGGCGAACCTGAATGTAACCCTACTCCAAGCATGAGGCATGAAACATTTGGGAATACGGCCTCACGAAAGGGCTGCCCTTACCAATTGCTAAAGGCGTATGGCCTAGGGACTAGTAGAGGAGGTCATGAAGACTTGCCACAGCCATTCCCAACCCTTGTCACAGATGATGTAAATCCATTCTATATATGGCTTTCGGATAACCATATATATCTATGTGATCATGTGGTTGTTACATTGCATGCATAGCAAATGTTTAAACTTCATAACCTTGTTTGTCCATGATTATTGGTACGAATGTTGGGAAATATTTCACTAATCATGTTATAGGTTACATCCCTAAAGATTTTTGTTGAAGCAAGTACACTTGAGATTCACTCGAGAACAAGATCTTAAGGAAACTGTTGATGGACTTTGGAGCCTTTGTGGAAGAATTAGAAGCATAGGATGAAGTCAAATTTAAAAAATATCTTTATGTGCAGTATGTCATATATTATTATTTTGGAGACTTATAGGAAACACTAATATGTTTGATCCATTTGAGGACATTAGAAGGGTATGCCCTTAAGAGTTATAATTGACCCTATTTATGTTTAATGTTAAGTATTTCTTTTGCTTTGTTACTTAATTGTTATCAAAGTAAATTGCATTACTTCGATGAGTTCCCTCTAATATGTTGTACGCATTGTGCATGATATAAAAGCCTCTATGTGGCTAAGGAAGTCATTTCTAGGCTTTAATATTGTGTTCGGTGAACTATTACGTTTAAGGTACAACTTGAGACATGACACATAAGGAGTTTTCTTAAGAATTGGTCTTATGAAAACTCTATTTGTAATATAGTAAGTAGTATAGCTTCAACTCAAAAATATTTTGGCAAGTTGTTTTAACACAACATGGTTCTAACCATTTCAATTAAAGATCTGTTTATCTTTTTCCCTACACCATTTTATTGTGGAGTTCTAAGTGTTGAAAAAGTGTGTTCAATGGCACAATTATTGCAAAAATTTTCCATTTTATAATTTTCAAATTCTCCTCCATGGTCACTTTGAATAGTTACAATATTAAGACCTTTTTCATTATGGACTTTTTCGCAATATCTAAAAAATACATGATTTGTTTTGTCTTCAGATGTAAGGAAGAAAGTCTGTGTATATCTAATGAAATCATCAACAACAACCAAAGTATATTTTTTGCCTCTCAAACTTAAAGTTAAGTTAGGACCAAATAAGTTCATATGCAATAGTTCCAATGGCCTAGTGGTGGAAACAACATCCTTAGACTTAAAAGAAGTCTTAGTTTATTTTCCTTGTTAGCATGCTTGATGGTGGATGTCGAATCCAACAAAAATAAATAACCTACTCTAAGATTTGTAAACAGTGGTGAGCAGGATCGTCTCCACAGGGACTGGTAAAAATTCCTAAGTTTCTATCGTGGGTTGAGAGAGAAAAAGAAAATAAAATTGGGGGGTTTTGAAATCAAGCAAATAAAATAAACCTATTTCTATTTAAAGAGATTTATATATCCAAAAGATTATCTAGCCTAGGTTTCATTACAACTCAATTCTCAGAATTGATCATAGACTCAAATATTATTATTCCTACTTTGAATAGGTTAGTTATAAATTCCAATAAGCATTGAAATTCAATTTCTCCTTAGATATTAAATAACCAAGATAAGATCTTTAATTATTCCTAATCAAATAGATAACCCTAAATATGCTCTTAAGGTTTAATCCATCAATTGCATTAAGAAAAGAGAAACCTAACCCTAATCAACAATCTCATAGAGCATGGATCATTTAAATTAGATTATATTTCATCACAACATCAAATAACCTTTTATGACTATCGTGTTGTTTCATCACCTATATTAGATTACTCATACAATTACGGATATGATTTCTAATTGATTGATTATTGTTCAATCATCCTACAACCGGATCCAAAGTTATAAGAGATAATCAAGCAATAATAACAATAGAATCAGATGAAATACAAATATGCAAAGATGAGAATAATAGAAATCAAACCCAATTAGGTCTCACAATCCATCTTGAATTGAGTTGCAATAATCCCTTGGCTAGATTAAGAGATTAGTTGTTCATGATTCAAGAAAAGCAATCTTTAGGGTTCTTGAAAGTATAAAGAATGAATATCCTCTCTCTAATGGACTTCTATCTATATTATAGGAAAGAACAAGACTTTCTCCCGTATGAAAACTGGCTGGCTTGGAGTTATGAAATGGCTGGCTGCCATTTTTCATCGCACAGGATGCTGGAGCATTGATGGCCGGCTCATGGCCGGCGGCATCTTCCTCCCAGGGCCGGCCATGAAAGATGGCCGGCGGCTATCACACCATGGCCGGCGGCTATGGCTCTTCTGGCCATTTTCTTCGCTTCACCGAGGCTCCATGGCTGGCGGCCATCTTCTCATGGCTGGCGGCCATCAGGCTTCTGGTCATTTTCTCCATGCTTTATTCATCTAAATCTTTCCTTTAGCTTTATAAACCTGAAACACAACATTAACTTGATTAAGTATCAATTCCTCATGATTTCTATAAGATTAATAACAAGTTTATCAAGTTTTATCCATTATAGATTTGAGTAAATTACATCTCAACACTTGACAAATATTGTCATTTTGAAAATTTATCTTTGGTAAGCCTTTGACAAGATTCTCTTAACAAGATTTGAAATAACATCAATGCTAGCATGTCTTAATTTTTTATGCCATAGCCAATTATTGTCATTTTGAGAATATAAACAAGTTTCATTTTATGATTTAAAATCATCTAAATTGATTTGTAAATATCTATTTGTCTATATCTTTCAAACAGAGCTTGGTTATTGTCAATTCTTTCAACAGAACATCCATTGGTAAGAAAAGTTACTTTAAAATCATTGTTACACAATTGGGTAATACTTAGTAGATTATGTTTCAAATTATCAACAAGCAACACATTTTTAATAATTAAATCTTTGTTTATGAGAATGTTACCTTCACTAAGAATGGTTGATTTTCTATTATCTTCAAAGGTAACACTCTTTTGATCCTTTAAGTCTAGAGATGTGAACTTAAATGCATCTCCAATCATGTGCCTATAGTAACCGCTATCCAAGTATCATTTGTTGCTGCTACTTGAAGATCCCTGCAAAACATATTATTATTTCTTTAGTACCTAATTTAGTTTGGGTCCTTTTCGGCTAGGAGGAACAAGAATCTCTCTCTTAAGTACCCAAACTAGCTTGCTTCGATGATTCAGATGCATTATTTTTCTTATTGCACATAACTGTGCAATATGACCAAATTTGCCATAATAATTACATGTTCCATAGGTGGCTTTTACAAATCGGGTTTTGTGGGACTTGCAATTATTTTCTCTATTATAGCCAATTCCAAATTTATTTGAATCACACCTTTGGTTTCTAAGAAGTGCCTTCAAATTCTTTTTGCCATTACTGAATTTGGCTATAGTTGCCTTAGAATCATCCAAGCTAGCTTTCAATAGAATATTTTCATTTTTTTAGTTCTTCTAACTCTTTTAAAGCTTCTTTCTATCACTACCAGCACGTTCCACATTATTATTTCTCATAATTTTAATCTCAAGATCAAGCAAATCATTATCAACTGTTAGTTTTTCATTGATTTTGATCAACTCATCATTTTTACATTTTTGCTTTTTACACTTATTATCTATCTTATTATTTTTTTATTCTAGAGTATTAAGTTCTTCAAGTAGCTTTTCATTTTCAATTTTAGATCTCTTCATGCTTGGTTTGAAAATTTTCCATCTCTTTTCCTACTTCCATCATGAATGATTTTAGCATGATATTCTTTTCTCTACTTTAGTTCATTTACAACATACTTTTTCATACAATGCATATAACTTAGAATATGAAGGAGAAGAGGGAGACGTTACCTTGTTGTCTAGTGCTATAAAGCACACATTTTCATCTTCCAATTCGGATGAGTCTTCGTCACTCTATATTGTCATATATGCTCTTTTATTTTCCTCCTATGATCTCTTCTTGAGCAGTGGATAATAATACTGGATGTGTCCTGGCTTTTGACAATTATAGCAAGTTATTACATCCTTTCTTTTGTGCCTGGATGACCTGCTATCACCTTTTGCTTTCTCTGACTTGCTGTTGGGCCTCATAAACTTTTTGAGCCTTTTAGCCATCAAAACATATAAAGACCCGACATGCTCAATTCTCAAATTAAGCACACCAAGTCTCCAACCATATATAACTCTTACGAATTATACGTAAGGTTGTCTTAAAAGAAGGTGTTTATGTTGAACATTGCTATTCGATTTTAGATTGTGAAATCATTCAATTAGATTTTGGTAACAACTGGATTTAGCAGCGGAAAAATAAACTTTGATAAAAACATTTCTACATAAAAGTATTTCAAACTTCCACTATTGCAAGTAGAAAAACTTTCATTTAAACAAATCTTTACAAAAGCTTATTTACAAAACATTGCCACTGACAAGCCCTTAAATGAAAATACAAATTTATAATTAAATCTAGTCTTTATAGAATAAAACAAAGAAGAAACAAAATACAAATATATCTCGGTCCTATCACATTTCACTCATCTCCTAAATCTTCAAATTCGCCCAATGCCCGAGACAAACATCATCACATCAACAACAACAACAATAACTCATCATCATCAACTTCATCGAAATCATCTTATCAATAACAAAACCTGTAAAAAGAATAACAACAACAAGGATGAGCCGAAGCCCAGTACACAATAACACAATCACACAAGGAGTGGCACGCGAGCTTAACTAAATGCAATGCATCAATCCACAAGTAATTATCTTTTCATTAAAATAAACAAATCAATAATGGAGCACTCACACTCTGGAACAAGCCAATGGGAATCTAGGAGTCCTGAGTAATAGCAGCTGCTCAAGGGGTTGACATAGATAGACCGGATATCTATATCTCCCATATCTAATCGATAAAGAATATTAATAGCATCATCTAGGGTTCACACTCCTTTATACACTCCACTTATCCCAATCTATAACATCAATTAGTTCAACAGTCCCATACCCATGAACTAAAACATATTATTTCCTCCCAAGCCTAAGTAGAGAATATACTGATACAGTTAACCCTATTAGCTACCCAATTAGCCAATAAAAGAAACCATCATTGCATCATGGTGAACCATTGCATCATGGATTTGAGTCATTGCATCATGACGAAGGATTGGGTTAAGTGCCTAAACTACCGTGCCATTGCATCATGACAAGGTTGTTGCTCCCCGGTTCAAGATTCAACGACTTAAAGTACAACTAACACTCATCAATTATTAAGTCGAGTTTAAGTTCTTACTCCATATTAGACGCCTATCCTAACATCCAACATGCAAGTTACTGCGTACCTTGAATATGAAATCCAAACATAGCCTCGGAAGGAAATTTCAGAAGATAATCCAGAAGATAAATCAGATATCCACTTCTATTAAGGAAAGAACTCGTATAAGAAACTAAACTAAACTAATCATCTACTTCATCAAAATCATATAAGAACTTAAGCTATTTATCCATTCATCTCAAACTCATTTTATTAAACCCTATTTGATCAGACACTATATAGGAACCCCACTATGGCTGCGAAGATCGCCCCGCCAAAGTATTTCTTTTCTCTTTTATTTATAGTGTTTTATTACAAAAGCATTAACAAAGAATTCATAAACCAAAAACATTCATTTTCCAAGTAAACACACATTTGAAACAACATATTCCCCATATTATTCAAAGATCATCCTAATTCATTCATCTAAGCTAATTAATAGCTATTAACCCATTTTAGCTTAACATTAGCCAAATTGATTAAAATTAGTCATTTGATTCATTTACTAAGTCAAGTTGATTAAACTTAGATGATTTAATTCATTTTAGCTTAGTAAAGTTCATTAAGCCAAGTTGGACTTAGATTAATTACTAATTCATTATATATCTAAGATCTAGTCACTTAATCCCAAGTTAGCTTAAACCTAGCCAAATTCATCAAAGTTAAACAATCTAATCCATTTTAGTTCATTCAAGTTCATTTAGTCAAGTTGAACCTAGGTTTGTTAACTAAGTTCATTTTATAACTAACTTCTAGATTTAATCTAATTATTTGTTAAATCTATAAATCTACTTAACTCATGTTTAATTACATGAATTAATTCACTTAACACATCAAATATCACTTATCTATCTCATTTTAGCTCAAAAAGATCCATTTCCTAAGCAAAAACACATTTAACAAACAAAAACAAGTTTTTGACTTTGTTTGAAAAATACAATAGCTGGAAAGAACTAAAATTTAAGCATCAATAATTTTCGAATTTATAAAAACTCAAAACATAAAAATTGTATATCTCTTTTTAATCTTTCCATCACAACTTGAATCACCCCAATCAGAGGTCGTATGAAAAAGTTATGACTAATTTACAAAACAATGTCGCAATAAGGGAAGAAATCCGAGAGCGCAACACCCTTGGCAATGGGGCCGTTTGGGAGGCCATTTCAACTCAAGGAAAATGAGATTTTTTATTCGAGAACGCAAAACCCCTCCCAAAGGGGCCGTTTTCAAGGCCGTTTGCTCCAAACACCCCTCGAAATGGGGCCGTTTTGATGGGTGTTTGACAGATTTCGTGAATTCCTTGTTTTGAACACAAATTTTACCAAATTTTTACACTTCAAACCTTCACCAAAACACTTTACAACCATCATACTGCACCCTACATCCATTCTAACATCTTCAAATATGCATAAACTTTACATTCACCACATCAAACATCTCAAACTTCATCAACCTCCATAACCACTATTCATCATCTTCTTCCTCATCAAAACCTAACTTCCATCAACCATGAAACCAACAAATACATATATAAACAACAATCCTAACTCATTTCAACACCAATTTATCAATTAGATAAGCAAACAACAAATAAAAAAAATATGAATTGAACTAGAAAACTTATCTTTTTGGCTAAATCATGCAACTTATTGCACTTCTAGCTTTGATTTTCTTCTCCTATTCTCATATTCTACTTGATTCCTCCTTTTCTCTTATTGAAATTGAGATTCATGTCTTGAATTTGGAGAGAGAAAGAAGAAGAAGAAGAAGAAAGAAAGAAAGAAAAGAGAAAAACGTAAATGAAAAAGAAAGAAAAAAGGGAGCAAAAGAAAGAAAAGGAAAGGAAAGGATAAAATTAAATTTATATATTTTAGAAATAAGGTATAGGTTTAGAACTATCAGATCAATATCTATAGTTCCAGAAGTATTTAAAAGATGATTTCTGAATCGATAGGTTATAAATTAAGATCTTAAAATAAGAACTTAATTTAGGAATTTAATTTCGATACAAAGATATTTAATTTGAGTTCGGTTTTAAGAACTGACATTTTTATTCAAGCAAATGAACTCAAATTTTATAAAGATTTAGGAATTAGTGTTTAGGCTAAGAATCAAGAGTTTAGGAATCCTCTAAACATTTCAATGACTTGTTTAGAGAATTTAGGTTTCAAATCTCAAATTTCATTTAATTAATTACTAATCTAACTTTGTCAACTTGTCTATTTATATCCTATGATTAATTTAATTCATTCAAATCTATCTAAACCCAATTTCTAATATATGTGAAGGTTTAGGGTATTTGAAAACAAGTTCCTTTTTTTCATCTTAATCTTCCTCATCACCAAAATCTTGTCTTGTGGCTTTCAAAGCAATTACCTTCTTATTTGTTTCCTCTCCTTATTTCTTGATGAGCTTATGAGTTTTGAGTGCTCTAAGGAGTTCTTCCTTGCTCAAAACACTTAGGTCTTATGCTTCTTTTTTCGTTGTTCTTTTTGCTTCCAATCCTTAGGAAGTGACCAAAGAAGTTTAGAATTAATTTCCAAGTTAGTGAAGTTCTTTCCAAGTACACTTAAAGGATTTATAATGTTAATGAATCTATTATACATGTCATCATAAATTCATTTGGAAGCATTTTTAAATTTTCAAATTGACCGCATAAAAAACTTATTTTAGTATCTCTTACTCTAGAGGTTTCTTCATAAGTCTTTTTAAGTTCATCCAAGGTTTCTTTAGCGGTTGCACATGTACTTATTCTATTAAAATTGCTTTCATTTAAACCACAATTCTGAATATTCATGGCAATTTCATTTAAATCTAACTTTTTTTAATTTTCTTCATTGTAATCTTGTTATTCTTTTCCTCCAATTTTTAAAGGCTCATTCTCTATAACATTCTAGATTAATCTATTTTGTCCTTTAAGAAAATTTTTCATCGTGCATTTCCAGTAAAGGTAATTATCCCCGTTTATAGCTTGCTCCTCTAAAAATCCTAGTGCATTAGAAGCCATGATCTTTACTTTATTAGGTGATTATCCACAAAAAAAAAAAAAATGGAGACTAGCTCTGATACCAAATGAAAACACACTAAAGGATACTCAAGATGGAGGGTGAATTGAGCATTTGACTTAAAAAGCACAAACAATTATTTTTCATGCAATGGATTATATTAAGCTTTTAACAGTAACATATATAACAAAGTAGATAAAAATATGGAATATAAAAGAGATAGAGATAGAGAAATTTAGCCAAGATTTAATGTGAAGTTCAACCCACTTCCTACTCTCTAAGATCCACAAATGCCTCGAACGAAAACTTCACAACCACTTTATTTATCACCAGTAAAAAAAAAAAAAATACGCTCAAGATGAGCAATACACAAGTTACAACAGTTCAGGAAATGGAATATTTCCTTCGCTCATTAGATACTCTTTTTAGATTTACAAAGATGAGAATAGAGCACTAAAATGATTTTCTTTCTCTTACTTAAGATTTACAAATAATGAATAAGAGAACAGAAAGTTAAGTAAGAAAACTATATTTGTTTGTTTAAAAATGAAAGCACACAAAAAGTTTTTTGAATCTACATAGTAAAGAGTATTTATAGTTTTCAAAAATTTAAATGCCCGTTGGAGATAACGTCTATCAGAAGGTAACAATTAATGAGTGCAACAATTGGATTTAATCGTCCATCAGCTCCCCGGTCTAAGGTCTTCGTATATTGTGCCTTAAGTTTTGTTTTATTGTGCCTTGGTTTTGGGCTCGATTACTTTATGTTCTTTTAGTTCATTGGACAGGCTCATCAGTGTGAGGAAAATTTATGTCGCACCTCACATTTTGCTTCATCACGCCTTTAGTCAAGTCTTGATTTTGGGCTCTACTATCTCTTACTTCTTGAAAAAGCTGAACAGGCTAGCCGATGCTAATCCTGTAAACACAAACATAGTATACACACAACACAGATTTCTATTCTTGTAAACCCCTAAATTTTTGGAATCAGTTTAGCCTAAAACCCTAAACCAGAAGTCAACCAGAACTCTAAAGGTCAACAAAACCCTAGTTAAAATAGCTTAAGTCCGGCAATCCCGAATAAGCAACTCAGTAAAAGTAAGTAGGAGTTTAAAATATAGAATAGTGCGTAATTACCCAAGGAAGCATAAAAAGATCCGATTAGTAAAACTGCAACTCGTTTTGGACTCGATCGAACATAGTTCTTGAAAAACGTGTCTCGGAGCCCGGAATAGTAAAAATATTATAAATATACCGTTAGACTCGTAAAAATATAAAGTTTTCAAAAATATCAATTTTATAATTTTTCGGTAAGTAAAAATAACAGATATTGCATTTATACGCATATTTTCTTACTACCGGTACTTTATTAGTTATATCTACTTTACATTACACTATTCATTACTATTCTACACTATTCTCTCATCTCTACTTTTTCTTACACCTACTCTTACACACACCATAACCTATAACATTTACTTTTTACCTTTCCCATAACTTTATTTCACATCTACTTTATTTATTACTTCATTTAATCCACAAAATACAAAAAAATAAAACACTCCCTCTCTCCTCTCTATGTTGACCGGCGCCTATCCCCTCCCCCTCTTCCTCAATTTTTTTCAATTTTTCTTTTATTTAAATCACTCAAAAATCACTCCACATTTTCCTATAAATACCCTCCTCCTCTCTCACTTCTTTCACACATTTACTACCCACAAATTCTCTACAAAAGCTCTCTCAAAACTCTCTCCAAATATCCTCCTAAAACTCTCTCAAAATAATTCCAAAACAACTTCTATCTACAAGAAATACTAAAACCACATAATACTACCAAAGTCTTCTTTAGGTAACCATTTCCTATTATTTTTCTTTTTCTCATGTTATGTAACTTTACATGACCATAGTGTGAGTTTCCAAAGACTAAATATTATGGAAGCTACATTATATTCATGTATTGTTCTTGTTCATGAAAATCTATTTATGTTTATGTTATTATTTTTGTTCATATTATTGTTATTATATCTAAGTATTATTATCTATATATATATATATATATACATATTCTTTAGAGCATATAAGCTCACTTGCAATTTATTTATTTTATGTAATGCAATTTATTTATTTATTCCATTGCAATTTATTTATTCATTCCTTGTTATTTTAAGACTAGTCTCTAGTCTTAGACTTGTCCTCATCAAGTCAAAACAAATTTTTCTTTCTTTCATTTTATTTTTATTTTGGGACTGGTCTACTTCTTAGTCCCGAGAGCCTTGAAAAAGCTAAGACTCCCAATACTTGACTTTATTATTTATGTTATTTTTATTTGCTATTATTTCTCATAAATCATGTTCATTTAGATTATTGTCCAAAATTTCAAGTTCTAAAAATAATTGACAAAAAGAGATTTTACCACTTAGAGATAAGTTTATGTGAAGTATAAAATCTATGATTTAACAAAAATAAGTCATTCTTTTCAAAGATTACAAAAGAACCCACTACAAATTTAAGAAACTACTTTTGTTATGAAAAGCTTTTTAAATCATTTATTATCCCACTTTGTTTTTCAAAGGAAAATGATTTTTGATATAAAATGATTTCTATGAAAACATAACATAGCAAAAGCCTTAAGTGAGGATTTTCAAGTTTAGATCTTTTCAAATAAATAGTCAAAGAAGGATTGTGTAGAACATACATAGAACTAACACAAGAATTTAGAAAAGAAGAAAAAAATTGTTTCTCAAAAGTCATCTAGAAAAGTAATAAGTCAAAAATAAAGTAATTTTTTGAAAACCAAAAGAATCAAAGCATTCATTTCAAAACCAATCACAAAATGAATTTCTTGTAAACTATAGTTTTCTAAAACTTCTAATCAATATTTCTTTACTCAAGAAACATGATTGGACAACAAACACTTGAGCATGAAAAATATGAGCTATGTAGCTATAAAAAGAGGATTTTTCAACTATATAGATAATTAAGTATTTATCAAATAAATTTTTGGATGATTAGACCAAAGTTGTTTTTGAGTTGGAAAATTCATGATGAATTTTATCGCCACTGTTTCGGGCCTAAATGATTTAGTTTGATAAAAATAGTTTTAGAAATGAATAGATCTTTTCGAGTAGGTAGAAATTGGTATATTATATGCGCGATTCGGAGTTAAAATGACCAAGTTATGGCCATTTTAAATTGGAACTTTCCTTTATATGAACTTTGATATTCTTTTGACATCGTCTTGTCAAAGTTCAAGAAAATCATCAAGAAATACTCATTATGGGTATTTTCTTTGGCTAGGTGACTCCGAAGAAGGATACCTATATCCCAAAGATTATTTCGATTGAGTAGAGTGTGTGAACGACTCATCCGTAGAAGAATAATAATCGACATGGCATCGTGAGTTTATTTCCTTTAAATGCTATACTTGTTGTGCTTGTAATTTAGTTGCATTAGAGCTAGGAAAAGACAAATGGATATGTATGTAAAATAATTCTTTGAAAGAATCCTAAGAATATTGAGGTCGGAATTGATTTAAATGTTTGTTTTAATATAACACTTGCTTTGTATGAGATTCTTTGATCGCCTTAAATTTGATAATAATAATGTTATGATATCATAAATAAATGGATTCATGCATGCCACGAAGTGAGTCACATTGCATTTGGGTTATTATCCTTGGGTGAGAAGGATAGTAAGCTCATATCGAAAGCAACACTTGGCGGAGTGTCCGAAAGCGATTGCTTAGCGGCGTTAAGGAAATGCTTAGTAGAAAATCCGAAAGCAAGGCTTGATTCAAGTAGACTTCACATGCTTGGCGACTTTGGTCAAAAGCATAAATCTTTTTAACTAAAACTACTTGTTTTGAGGCTATGTATCACCAAACCCCGAATGGAGGGCGCAAATCCATTCAACATATAGTTCCCGAAAAACTATATGCCTTGTTTGCCCACGTATATGTTGCATTCCATTTGTTTGATTAAACAACTTGTTTGAAATTATGTTACAAGAAGTTATTTATGGAAATAGTTCTCACTAAGCCTGTCAGCTTATACCCCCATAGATATCTTTTGCAGTTCCCTTATCTGTGGTTGAGGCCACGAGGACCTTGCAGTCAGGTAATTTACTTTTTGGATAAGGAAATTTTAGATGAAGTTTAGTATTAGAAATGATGTACAAATATTCTTGTAATAGACTAGTGAATTAGGGAAATGTCTCTAAGTTTGTAAAGAGCATTGTTATAAGTAAATTGAATATTATGAATCATCTTTTCTTAATATGTTATTATATCTTCTTAAGCTTCATAAATTCCATGTATGGTCCTCTAAATTTGTGAGAGTACGCCTTACACTTAATATCAAAGTTTTTGTGAGTGGCTAAGGTTGTCATACTTAAGCTTTAATATTGAGTGTGGCGGACTGTTACGTTTAGAGTACCCCTTGGGGCGTGACAATTCTCATATTCTATCAAACAGAATTATGTGAGGTGTGATTTATAAAATCTTTCATAACTTTTATTCTCATCAAAATCATATTTAAAATAATTCATTTTAACAAATCTATTGCAAAATATACAATATATATAACTATTTTACCTTTTAATATTGCAAAATATACATTGCTATTTTTAACACATACATCAATTTTGGACAAATTATAAAGCAATATTAATGGGAAGAAATAACATTGTTTACATTGAACAATATTAGGTCATATGCAAATTTTAGTAAATAATTCATTACAGACACCTTAAATGAACCCTTGATTACATTCATTTATACTATAAAAAAACCTGGTCGGGTGAGCTATCAAAAGAAAAAGCTCATTGCAGCATCAACTACCAATTACTTAGGAAATTTTTTGGTCTCGTGTTAATTTTAATGAGACTAGTTCCTTCACCATTCAACGGTTCATATCATATCTACCCGTGATTGAACCACTTAAATACTTGATATTCCAATTATTATATTTATTTTAACGGTTAGATAGTTGAACGGACCATAAAAGCTTCTTATTACCTATGGTCCTTATGAATTATCATTAGCAATATCTAGTTATTACAAATCTCATACAATTATCATACCATACTGTTATTAGAAGTTAGTAAAGAAAATATCCACACTATGTCCAAACATTTAAATTCGGATTTCTAAGAATTGCAATTGCCCTCGTAAAACAACAACTTTTATCACATTTTATCACTAACCACAAATAGAACAAATCCTATAGGACCTACTTAGGTCAAGTCACTTACATATCATACTTACCGCTTTTTTAATCTATAACCTATAACTGTTACACATAGCCTACCACACTTACGATTTACCATATCTATAACTTTTTAAACAAACTTACAACTTTATGCAAGATCCACTTCGATCTTGCATCTTCCCTATAAGTGAGTTCAAGTTCAAATCCTATGAATGGCTATCTATTACATGTATATAAATAACATCATCATCATCATTTCTAAATTCCTGGGAAGTGGTATAATATTAGATTTGATGGATAGTGCATTAGAATTATTGATTTTTTTTTTTCAATGTTTATCAATTTTATTGATTTATTAACCCAAAAATAAGCAAATTATCAAAACAAGTAATTAAGGGAAAAATGAACACATATGTAGACTATATGTTATAAACAAGTCATGTTAAAGTTATTTATCTCAAAAATAAAATTATTTACTTATTCAATAAGACAATAATGAATTCAAAGATTTGTCATAATTGATAATTTTGAAGAAGTAGAGTACCCCTAAATATTTAAGATTTTGTGATTATAACAATTTTACGTGAATCTACACATAATACTAATAAGTTTTATAATTTTCTTATAATTTAATTTTTTTCTCACTTTTTTTAATATGTACAAACAAAATTGAAAAAAAGGAAAAGGAAAACGGGAAAAAGCCAATAAGGGGGAAAAGGGCAAAAAAAACAAAGAAAAAAAGCCTTTATACCATGTTTTTGAATTCTGATACTGCAGTTTTTAAGGTTTTTTTTTTTTATTTTTATTTTACACACTCGCCAAACCAAGTATAATGCATTGCACATTACCACTTGTTATCCACCGAAAGAAGGAGAGAGAAAGAACTCAACAGCAAAAAAGATAGAAAGAATTCCAAAACCAAAAGCAGATAAAACCAGGACCAAAAACAACGGTACGAAACCAAACCATGGCAGCAGTTGCAGCGGCAGCAACCGCAACCGGTGTGTTCTTCAAGAACACTTCAACTTCAACTTCAACAGTTCGCTCAAGAACCCTTATTCCTGCTAAGCCCTTAAAACCAGTTTTTGAATTGAGTTTTGTTACTTCTCAATTGAGCGGCATCAAAATCTCCTGCAGCCAAACACTTCCCATCTTCAAACCCATCATTTCCTCTCGCATCCCCGTGCTCCGACCCCTAGCTCGTAATTTTACTCCTATTACCTTTCCTCTTATAAACTCGTATTTTTGCAGTGTTGATGGGGTATTTTTAGTTTTTGGTGATTTTAGTGGATATCTGTTGAAATTTGTATGTTTGTGTTGGTATTTAATTTCGTTTGAAATTAAATGAAATAGCTTGCACTGTGTGTTACAATTAAATGGAATTTGAATGTTCAGTAACACGGGAGCTTAAGATAATAGGATAAGAAAATCTGGGTTTATTTGGGGAAAAAAAAAATTGGAGATTAATGGATAATCATCTTAAATGTACAACGCTGTTCATAACTTTTGAGTGTGTTTTGTTAATGAGCATGGGTCAGGATTGATTAAGTACAAGGCTGCAATTTTTCTGAACAACCGGGAAAGACCCAAGAGCTACATTATCACTGAAGCTGCCACATGCAGTGGCACAAAGCAACATTTGTGCTTGTCTCTTACTCTTGTAAAAGTTTTGAGAAGACTATACATTATTTGGAATCAACACTACATTTAGCATGTATGTTTTCCCAAAATATTCACTAGCATAATGTGTTCTCATCATATATATATTCATTATGCATTTTAAAAGATTCTTGCTTGAGCATCCTTGCTTTTGGGATTCTGCAAATGACCAGTTATGTTTCTTTTCATGCTAAGCTATTCTGGACTTTTTAAGTTGTCAGTGTACTTTGTAATGAGATTCGTTCTCTTTGTTGACATCTCCATAGCTCTCTTGAAATTTTCATCATTTGCAAACTACAATGGTTGATTCTTATATGATCGATGCTCCTGTGGAAGTTCTGGCTTTTATCTTCCTTCAGTATGCCTTGTTTGCTTGTCAGTTATTCTTTTCCTTGTGTCGTAGTATGCAATAATTGATTGATTTGCCTAATTGCTTTTCCTTAATCACAATTCTCCAGTTTAGTAACGCATGCATAATCAGTGAAGACCTTATTACTCCTGAAGATGAAGACTTGGAGTTGAAATTTCCCCCCAAAATATAATAATAAATAAATTATTAATTATCGAACTGCATGGAGTTTCATTTAAAAGCTGGATGATGACTTTAATTCAAACTTTTAGAATGGGCACCACTAAAGAATGCCCGTTTTGTTGCTTGGCTGGGTGCTCTTGGACTTGTATCATTTGATTTCCTCTTGAGCTTCTGAGAGAGTATATTGAACATAAAAAATTTTATTATTTCCTCCTTTGTCTCTTATTTGGACTAATCTAGATTGATATTGACAAGGATTCATCATGCATGCTAGGTATCTTTTCATTTTGTGTGGATTAAGAGTTGTGGCAGGACTTCCCCTGTCTGGAATGTGGTCAACTTTCAACTGCCTTGCTTTTAGCTGTGAAGTTGGTTATTTCCTATTTAGACATCTGTTTTCCCTTGCTAATCTGTCTATTTGACCAATGGCAATGTTTTCCGATTGCATAATTAAATCATCAATTGTTAGACTCTTGATGATATTGATCTACTTTTCAGGGAGGGTATGCCCCTTTACTGGGAAAAAATCAAACAAGAAAAACTTGGTTTCCTTTTCGAATCACAAGACAAAGAAGTTGCAGTTTGTTAACCTTCAATACAAGAGGGTATGGTGGGAAGCTGGAAAGCGCTATGTGAAGTTGCGCTTATCGACCAAAGCATTGAAGACAATTGAAAAGAATGGACTTGATGCTGTCGCTAAGAAGGCTGGAATAGATCTTAGAAAGAAATGATCGCATAATTTGTTTTTAGTGAAACATGACTGATTTCAACCATATTCCGATATGATTATTCCTCTTGTTGAAACTTTTTGGTTTTGATGAGTAGTTTTCCGTCCTCAACACTTTATCAAAGGAAATTCTTGTGTCTCTCTCTCTCATATGCAAGTTTGTGGCTTCTTGAATCCTAAATCCTCATGCTTCTTCATGAAAGGAATGAGTTGATTGTCACTCTTTTGGCATGTTTAGTTGGCTTGCTGAGGGAAAAAAAATGCTCTTTTCCTGCTTTCCTTCCAAGGATTATTCATCAATTCGTAGAATTGCCATTTCACAAGATAAGAACAAACCTAACAAAAAATAGCTGTTTGTTGATTATCCTTTATATTTTTCCATCCTCAACCCTTGCCTCACAGTATCACCTGATGCATTAGGTACTAACTGCCCACCTAACCTATGCAAACCATCGCCAAATCTACATGAACCATTTACCTAATCCATGGACACCTACTAAACCACCATATCCGCATGAACCACCATCTTCATAGCCATAGCCATAGCCATAGCCATAGCCATAGCCATAGCCATTAGTAAACTCATGCATGCCTCCTTTAAGTCATAACTCGCGTGTGAGCTTTGAACCATTTGAAACATGCAAAATACCATCAAGCTATGACATATGCAAATCGTTATCGAATCTAATAATTTAAACCAAAGCTATTCAAAACCCATGTTGAACTTGCTTAATTGTGAAATATCAATTTGGGAATGTGGAATTTATGAGAAATTCAAATGGAAAAATAACAGTATATCCAGAACCGTTAGAGCCCAAATAGCACCAAACTTGGATTTATGAGAATTTATGAGAAAAACAAATTTAAATAGAGCAGCAAACATGGATTCGACAAGAACAACAAATTTAGATTCAATAAGAATCTTATTTTTAGGTAGATAAGTAATCTAATAGCTGGCTAAAAAGCCTCCTTACAAGAACTAGAATTGTTAGAGCTTTGGTCCTCAGTAGTTTCCAAAACAGTGAAAGACTTGGAAATTTTTGCAAAGATAACATGTATAATGGAAATCCATTTCAAAATTTGATGGTGTAATCTTGGTGGTTTGGACTCATTTCAAAACCTGGTGGTGGGCTCTTGATAGGGTGGTGGCAATCTTGACTACGCAACTTGGTGGAAGTTGGCACAACTCAATAGGTCGATGGTTTTTTAGTTTATTTCGTTATGAAGAATAGGAGTTATTTATTTGTTCTTTATTCTATTTTCTAGTGAATATTTTATTGAAACAAAACACGCTTCATATCAAAGAATAGGAGTTTTATTAAGGCGCATTCGATGCAGCATTTTTATAGAATTAAAATGAATGAATTTAACAGATTTCATAGGCACCAAGATCCCGATAGGTAAAGGCAGTTGTAGCTGATGCTCTGTGAAGAAAATTACTTTATATATGTTCCACTTGGCTTTTGGACAAAATGAATATTTAGTTCATGCCTTTCTCTTATTAGAGCATTCCCAACATTCGGTGCGTGATAGGTTTCTAAGGACAAAGGACAAAGGACCAAGGCCCGAAGATAGGGTCCTTCAGCGTTGGAGCCTGTGCTTAAGACAACTTATGAGTCCCTTGTTCCTATAACTGGTAGAGTAGTTTTTTTATTTTTTATTTTTTAAGTATGATGTGTATAATTTTTATTATATGAAAACCATAAAATTATATAAATTATAAAAATTATAAAGAACCTTGTACCAAGGATTTTAAGAATAAAGTAATAAGACTTTTTAGAAAAGAGGTATTCTTAAAACACTAATTTGATCCTCTAAATACCTTCACACAAGGTCTTTAGAGATGTAGATGCTCTTGGGAATGTAATCATTATTTTTTTTTTACAAGTCAACTCTTTATTCAATATGGGGGAAAAGGAAATTAATATTACTTTTTAAAAAAAATTACAAAAATACCACTAGGATAAAAATAATCCTAAGAATAGACAAGTTGAACTCGTCTCTTGAAAAGACGAGATCATTAGTAGCCAACTTCGTCTCTTGAAGAGACGAGATTGAATCAAGTCATCTTCAATCTTATCTCTTGAAGAGACGAGATCGGCCACTAATGAAGAGTTGAGGTAAACTTACCTATTCTTAGGATTATTTTTTCATCTCATGGATTTGTGTAATTTTTTTTTAGAAAGATGGTTATTTTTTTCCTTAATCCTCAATATGGTGTGAGATTAATGTGCAAAACTAGGAAAAGTCATAAAAAGATCTTAACAGGACAGGATATAGAGGTGAGTTACTCGTGCATGGGGACTATTTGGATCAACCTATAAACTTTAACCTATAAAATAGATGGTTGTAAATAAATTAATCACAATATCATAAATTTCAGCCTCCAACGGGGTTGATTGTGGAACCAAATACAACACCTCCATATCTATAATCAAAGCAACCTGCTAAATCCTAGAAAACTTTCAGCATCTCCCTACATCAACAGATTATTTGTTCTTCAGCTTTCCCTCTTCCTTTTTGTTGCTTTTCACCCTTTTAAGCAGCCACAAAGAGATCACAAATGATGACAGGACTGAGGCAATTGCATCAGCAAGAAACATTCACCTATACCATACCCACAAAAGAATACCTCTGCAAAGATAATAAACAACATGTTGCTCCCTGCTTTCCTCGCTCCTAACTGGTAAACAGTTCTAGTCTACAAAATGATCACCACTTCTTTTGCAAGCTTGAGCTAGAATGTAAATCGCCTACTCTTAATTGTAGGACGAAACATTATACTAGAAAAATGAAAATAAAATAAAATATAGATGCGTTGTTCTTTTGATTCCCATCTATACAGAGTTATCAGAGGTAACTTGTATGCTTTAAGTGATATACATCCATACTGTGCATGCAGATATATACATCATGTGGATCTGCTCATCTAAAGGGTTCAACTGGAGCAGATTCTTCTAAAATTGCAGCAGCCTCAAAGCACTCTGCAGCCTCCGATGCCGATGCCCTAGAGTCATCTTTGTAGGTGAGCCCAAGATTATACCAAGCTGAAGGATTTGTCCTATCAAGTCGCAGTGCATCACTAAGGAGGCTTCTTATAACAGGCAGTGATTCAGTGCCAAGCTGTCTGAGGATACTAGCAGTAGATATCAAACTCGGTACATGAGTTGGTTCCACATTTAATGCCTCCCTGAATGATTTAAGAGCATCTTGGTAGAGGCCTCTTGCTTGGTATAGTAAACCTTAAAAAAAAAAATCAAGTGATCAATTCCTTAATGGACTATTTAAGGACGAGAACTACATAAGATTATGGGAGGATGACATGAGTTTGAAGAACAACGAAACAAACAAGCATGGATAATTTATCATTGGAAACATTCCATCTAATAGCAATTATTTAAATATACTTTGATGTAAACTACAAGTGATGGTTGGGGGTTGCTTTTCTTGGTAAGGTGGGGGTGATGGTGTTTAGATGTGTAATACCTGCAGAGTGCCACCTTGATGCAGAAAATTGACCGATGGACTCAGACTTTGAAAGACACACCTCAGCATCATGCCATTGTGATAAACTTGTGTACAAATTAGCAAGATCATTCCAAGTTTCAATCTCCAAACTCCTGTCCCGGTGTCTTTCGTTCTGTCATAAAAAGTGATAGGATATATTACTAAGGGCATCTATTTACATTGCTGCATGAATACCTATGGGATCAACAATCAGCCCAATAATGTGTTAGACAAAAGTGAATTTGTTATTCTGACTTGTTTCATTCTTTTTAATTATAGAAAATGCAAATAAAAACTAAAAAAATAAAATAAAAAAAAAATGAAAAAAAGAGGCCAACTTTGCCCATGATGAGAAGTAAGGCAAAGAGTTATATTAACGTGTAATTCAATTGCAACCATAAGTCTAACAAAGTTCAACAAATATAGATCATTTGCCAGGAGAGACCAACTTGAGAAATAATAAAATATTTAATATGATCATAATTCTGTTCTTGTAAATGGTAATAAATCATATGCATAGATGAGCCAGGAGCCATACCTTCCGAATCTTCTTCCCCATATCAAGGCTTTTAGCTTTCACTTGCAGAACAGCTAGAAGCTTACCATAAGTCTCTATGGCATATTTCTGCTGGCACTGTACAATCTGGAGTTTTGCTTTAGTTCTCAGAAGTTCTCCTTGGTCCCACTTTCCAGTCTGATCCAACGCAGCAGCAATCACATTCTCAGCATCAACAAATTGTTTTTGAGCTGACAAAATTCGGGCTAAAAGGATATAAGTTCTAGTAATAGAACCTGCCTCTAGCTTCAGTAACTGCTTTGCATAATACAGTGCTATATCCAACTTCCTCTGCTCGGCATTTTCAAGACAACAGTGATACAAAGTATATGCATCCTTCTCCACCATTGTTCTCTCGGCAGTTTCAAGAGCTGCAAGAGCTTTAGACTGCATCAAGCTTCTCTCCTTATCTGAAGAAACCAGCCTAGATTTAGCGGAAAGTAGAACTCCTAATAAGCAACTTGCGATACTTGCTTTCTGTCTGCACCTTCCAGGCAATTCACGAAGTGCTTTAGTAGCATAATCTATGCCCTCATCGATATAGATGGCATTCTCTCCACAGATCTTTGCAGCTAGCAATAATTCTTGTATGCAGTCTGGATTCTCTCGATTATTCAACAAGTTCCTCAAAAGATTCAAGGCAATCATGTCTTGACCTTCCCCATGGTAACAAAGGGATAAAATGCAATAACGTTGGTTTCTCTCAAAGATTCCTGGAAGCAACCCCTCAAATTGATGGGCAAGGGCTCTTAATCCCCCAGAAATAGATAATGCAAAAGAAAGGTGATCTATGAGTGATGGATCCCATTTAATCCTTCCAAGTGCAAATTTTCTAAGTAAAATCAACAACAGAAGAATGGCCTCTTCAATGTTATTTCTTGGCACAAAAGAACCGTCGATCTGTGACCGGAGATTTGGAGGGCTTGCCTCAACACCACTGTACAGGAGAAAAACTGCAAATTCCTTCTGTATCTTTGATATTGTCTCCACATCAAGGTTCCAGTGGTAGAGAAGGGCCCGACGGTATGATAAGATGGCTTCTTGGAATGCCCCAGCAAGTTTCAAGAGTTCAGGAAGTAACTCCACAACCTTGTTTAGAGTTTCCTGCAACTTACAATCTGTTATGAAGCTTTCAGGTAAGCCCTCAGGAAGTGCAGATTCGATGGTGTCCAAAATAATTTTGCAAGCTTGAGCAGCTTCTGCATAAAGTCACAAAAATGTAAAAGCCTGTTACATTCAGTAAAATATACTTCTTGGAAGTGTTATATAATCATAGGCTATTCTTTTTTTCATTATTATTATTTTTTTGGCAGGAATAGGCTATCCCTTGAAACATATCAAGTTAAAGCTGAATGGTGAGTGTCCAAAGTAAGAATAATTATCAGAATACAAATTTCTGCAAAAGTCTGAATATCGTTATTGGTCATGTCATAACAGAGACAATATTTGTGAAAGAAAAATATAAGGAAAATAAGTTCTCTTGTTTTACTATTTGATCCTCTAACTAATATCAACTGTGACTTTGTGATTTAATATGGGCATAAACATGCTTCTGAGGATTCTAGTTGGTGCATGTCCAAAATAACAGCTGTCTTTTAGTTCTGAAAAGTAGCTATCCCAACCAAAATTTTCTTCTGGTAGGAGCAATAGATAATGACCTTTGAGTGTAGATTAAACACTCATGAGATAATGGATAAATGATGATGAGTTAATAAGTGAACAAGGATTACATGAAGACAGAAAGTACCACTAAACCTTCCAAGACGCTCCAATGACTTTGCTTTGAGAAACATAGCTTCAAACAGCAAACTGATAGCATGCATAGACATTGGTGGTGCAGCATCGCTTTGAGAAGTGCGCCTGTTAGTTTCACATCTTCTTGAAAGGGAGATTCTGATCTTCGGAGTGACAGCAGCAATATCTATCCCATCAAATACATGAAGAGCAGCTTCTATATTACCTTTTTGATACTCAAGCCTTCCTAACAATGCTCTTGCTTCCTAGAACCCATAAAAGCATCTTTAAAAACACGATGAGTTAACAGTGAACTAAAGCATAGGAAAAAGAATTTGGCATGACTTGAATATCTCAAGCTATAACAGTAAGAGAAGCTATTAAGCAAACGAAAGATCATTATGAGAAAAGGAGTGATCTATAAACACCAATAAAAATACATTAGGAGTTGTCAGGAATAAACGGCCATTAACCGTGAGAATCCTTGAGAAGTCAGCGTCCTGACCTGTCAAATTTGCCTAAAAAGCAATTGCAACAGGAAAGAAAGATACATGGTAGAGTTGGGGGAAGGGTATGACTACCCAGGGTAGTATATTAGAATTTTATCTGGCACTGTTGCTCATTCAACACAAAATAGAAAGTTTCTTGACCTCAATTATTGCTACATCATGCCCTTGTCAATTTACCACCTCTACTTTGACTTTCTTTTATGTAGATGGAATCATGGGAACACTGTGCTTGTTATGATTGAATAAAAAGGCTATATTCCTCAATGATAAAAACATTCATCGAAAATGAGCTTGCTATTTCTTTTAGCTTAGAAAAAGTGTGGTAAAATTTATCCGATGTGTTCAGACTGTAGTATAGCATTTGCACATGGACCATGTTCCAGTCTATAAAGGGAAAGACATCATTTAACCGTGGATGCCTCTCAACACCATCATAAAGGATATCCAAAGAAAACCCTAATGAGAAAGGAAAAAAAAAACAATGAGGAGTGAAATGCTTATCTATCAGTGAATCTTGATGGGTCCTAAAATAGTGCACTACTCACAGTAAATTCTCACAATTGATAACGGTTGACTCTATTCAGAGAGGGGCAGAAAGTGGTAATTAACTCAACAAGACCTAGACGCTGCAGTTTAAGTTATACTTACACTCAGCACATTCAGTGTAATTCTGAATATCAATTATCAATGAAGATATTAAATGAGTCAATCATATCTACCATCTCTATGCTCTTATTTTATACCTACAGTGTTGAAAAATTTTATTGTATTCCTTTTCTGTGTATAATTTTTAGGCATGTATCTCCCTTTATTTTTCGGTAGTTTCTTTTCTGACTTAGTATTAGTGATTTCCTAAGATTTATCTTTCCTTTTTTGTAAGCCCTAAGTCTTGTACAAATACATGCTTTTACATGAATACAATCAGTGTTTTTCCTCCAATTTTTATCTTCTTTTCAAATTTTTTTTATATGCTTCTTCTTCCAATTTTTATTTTCCTTTTAATTTCTTTCTTAATGACATTGGAGCATCAGTCGATCCTTATTGACTGAAATGAACTCACATTGAATGATATCATCATAAATTTGAAGGACATGTCACCCAGATCCAAACTGAAATTTTGTTCTTAATTACCATCAACCTTAGCTGCTGAACCCATACACAATGGACCAACTAAGAATGACAATGGTGTGGCCACTATAAATGACAGAAGTGTGGTCAAAACCTTAGAACTGCTCAGGTTGCCAAGGTGGATCAGCTCGATCTGAAGTTAGGCAAGAAGTGATGGTAAAGCCATCAATCAAAAACAATTTGCTCTTATTACACAGTTGGATAGCTTTTTATAAGTCTTTCAAGATTTTGGCTGTGGTAATTGGATATCAGGGCATCTGATCATATGCGCAATTTTCAAAGTTTATTTGAATCTCTTACAACTTGTGGAAATTTGAGTGAAATCTCAGAAGCCAATAGTGATAATGTTGTAGCTGCCAGAAGGGGTATCAGGCGATTTGAAATAAAAAAATTCCTTATCTGTTCCAGAGTTACAATAGAACTTATTATCAATGAGTAAACTTACTAAGGATTTGAATTGTCATGTAATCTTTCCCTATATATGTCACTAGCTTTGAACCGTAAGCCGCTGACCTTAGATGCAACATCGCCAGCCTTCAAGATCTATAACGCTGGCCTTTATTGTTGATAGTTTCAATTTTTGAGTTTTGAAACCGCCAACATTAATAATAGGCCACCGGCTTTTATTACTAGTCAACTTATGTTACCAATTTATTTGCATTTATTATTTTCCTTTTAGGATTTTGTCTTTTATAATTCCTCATATAATAGTATAAATAGGTCTTTAGACTCGTCTTTATAAATGAGAACATTATTATTACACTTTGAAAACCCTAATTTGAGAATTTTTCTCAGTAAAGTTGCAATTTTTGCAAGCTTTGATTCCTAGAAGTCAATTGGTGAATTGATTTCTGTCATTTACGCTTTCATATTGTGTCAGATTAGTATCAGAATAAGGTAAGTTCCTACGAAGATGGCAACCACTGACAATGTTGTCGGTGGTCGCGTTCTTCATGGTGATCAGGATGTGGGAGTCCTACGAGCCGAATCATAGATTCGAAGGGCGGTGTTGAAAAACATGGATCAGAGATTCCAGCGTATTAAACAGCGTTTTGATGACCTGATCGATCAATCCGATACCAATAAGAACAAGAATGGTTATGGGAGACGACCAAGGTAGAATATTTGTGTGGCGATCCTGTTGTTAGATCTATTGCTGCAAATCGTAGGTTACATGCTTATAGAGATAATGAATATGAAACAGATTTTTCTGGTAGCTAGAATTATTATGATTATAGGCACAATTATGATGGAAGAGGTAAAGTATATGGAAGATGTAATTTTGATGATTATTATGAGTGTAAGAATGAACATAGAAGGAATGATTTCAAACAAGAGAATAGATATTCTATATTTTAAAGGAGATTTAAGGGTTGAAAATTTTATTAATTGGATTTCTAAGATTGAGTGGGTCTTTGAATATATAAATATTCCTGAAGAGAAAAAAGGTGAAATTGGTGGTTTATAGATGGAAAAGCTATACTTCAACATGGTGAGAGAGGTTACAAAAAAAGTTAAGTCGTGAAGGAAAAGTACCTATTAGAACATGATTTAGGATGAAACTATTATTGGAAGATGAATTTCTTCCTCTTGATTATGACAAAATCATGTTTCAATTGAAGGAGGTAGAAGAAGTTCATATTCCAAAAAAGAATGGGAAAGAACACATTGAAAAGACTCCTAAAGCAACCTCATTCAAATCTTCAGAAACTATCCCTCCTAAGGTAGAAGGAAAACTTATGAATGAAAAGGTTGAACCTCTATCAGTTATTTTCACTGAACCTGATACAAAGGGGTCTATTCCTGATGTACTGCTTGAAATTGTCACAAGAGATATTGAGACTCCTGAAGTCGCTAAAAGTAAACATGTGGAAACACCAATGTAAGAGGAGAAAACAAGTGCAGAGGAGCCAGAGAGGAAGAAGATGGTAGAGTCGACGGAGAAGACTGAAGAAGGGCCATACACTATCAAGGGGCCATTGGATGAGTTCAACAAAGTGTTGCCCGATGGCTTATAAGATGGTTTGCCTCCCAGAAGGAACATACAAACCCATAATGATTTAATTCTTGGTGCGGATTTACCAAGGGAACTTGTAAACAGTATAAAGAGCTTGAGAGCGGATGCAATTCTAAATCCTAAGAAAATTAGGATATTTTACTTTATACTTGTTAAGATTCATTCTTCTAGGTTCATCTTTGATCTAGGAGGATACTTATTTATGATTCAAGTTGTATCTCCATCAGTCCAAGATTAAAGAACCCCTATAACCAGATTCAACCATAAACTTAAGGATGAGTTTTTCACAAATGGGAGGGAATGATGAGGACAACGAATGGCAACATACGCCGCCAACTTTGAACCGTAAGCCGCCAGCCTTTGATGCAACACCGCCAGCTTTTATTGCTAATAGTTTCAACTTTTAAGTTTTGAACCGCCAATATTAATTATAGGCTACAAGCTTTATTACCAGTCAACTTATGTTACCAATTTATTTGTATTTATTATTTGCCTTTTAGGATTTCTCTTTTAGAATTCCTCATATAATAGTATAAATAGATCTTTAGACTCATCTTTGAAAAAACAACTCAATTTTTATAGACTTTGAAACCTAATTGAGAATTGCTCTTAGAGATTGCTTGTTTGCAATCGTTTGTGTGTTTTAGAAATCATTTGGTAAGTTAATTTTTGTCCTTTATGCTTTTACGCTGCGTCAATTTTATATAACTGAAATTCAAAGAGGATGGTTAATATGGCTAAATGACACAACAGTCTTTATAATGTCTCCGACATAAGTCCTAAGCATTATAGTTTTCACTACATGAGTCTGTTGTATCCCAACTTATTTGAAAATAAGAAAATTGGTTAATTCAATGGTAAATCTCCCATCGTGGCTAAGTTGTCAAAGAGTTCATATTATATCAAAACTTAAAAATCATCTAAACCTTTTAATTTGACTTATTGTGATATTTAGGGGCCTGAGCTTTTTTGGTCTCTAACTATTGGACATAAATGGTTTGTGACATTTATAGATGATCATACTCATGTTTGTTGAGTTTTCCTTCTTAAAGAGAAATTTGATGTGTGTCATGTGTTTAAGCGATTTCACAAAGTGGTCTCTAATGTGCTCCAAAAAAATATCAAAATTCTTTGTACCAAAAATTTAAGGGAGTATTTTTCTAATGAATTCGGGCAGTATCTGAGTGATAATGAGAAATTTGATGTGCATCATGTGTTTAAGCAATTTCACAAAGTGGTCTCTACTGCGCTCCAAGAAAATGTTAAAATTTTTTATACCAACAATGCGGGGGAGTATTTTCCTAATGAATTCAGGCAGTATCCAAGTGATAATGAGGTAGTTCACTGGAGTTTCTGTCCTCACATTCCACAACAAAATAGGATTGTTGCGTGTAAGAATAGGCATCTCCTTAAAGCTATTAGATCTATGTTGCTGGCATACTCAATTCCTACTTATCAACTAGGAGAGACTATTTTAACAGCTGTATATCTTGTCAATAGAGTTTGATTGAAAATTCTTAATTTTTGTACGCCTATAAGACTCCATCTTGATACTTACCCATAGGCTCCAATTTTCAACTATCTTCTCCCATAAGTGTTTGGTTGTATGATATGCATTCTCAGCAATATTCCTAATAAACACTATTGTAAATAGGGTTCAATTCTTATTTTGTTGATTAATCCACTAGGGACATATAGAACACAATGGTTATAATACTAATTAAAGAAAATAATTCTATTCCTAAAAAATAGGAAACTTTCCTAAATTGATTTTCTAAACTTAAGGTATTGTATAGCTGTACAATAAATACGTTCAATATTTACAATAAATACCTTTAAATACATGTATTTTTCCAGTCTCCCTCAAGCTGGTGAATAGAAAGTTCCCATGCCCAACTTGAATGTAATACTCTCAAACATTGAACTATTCAACCTTTTGGTGAGAATGCCTGCAAGTTGTTCGTGTGTTGGTACATAAGGAGTGCATATTAGGCCATTGTCCAATTTTTCCTTGATGAAATGCCTGTCAATCTCAATGTGCTTAGTTCGATCATGTTGAATTGAGTTGTGAGCTATGCTTATTGCCAACTTATTGTCACACTAGAGCTTCATTGGCCCAACCCAGTTAATCTTTAGGTCTTCAAGGATGATCTTCAACCATAGTAGCTCATATATGCCTTCTACCATTACATGAAATTCTGCCTCAGCACTAGACCGTACAATCACACTTTGTTTCTTGCTTCTCTATGTCACTAGATTCCCTCCAAGAAAGGTGCAATATCCAGTTGTTGATCCCCTATCAACAATAATAGATCCTGCATAGTCTGCATTAGTGTATGCTTCAAGAGTTACATCCTTATTTATTTCAAATAAAATCCCCTTTCCTGGTGTTTCTTTGAGGCACTACAGAATCCTATGTGCAGCTTGCAAATGACTCTTTCTTGGGCTATGCATAAACTGACTTATCAAGCTTACTGCATAAGTTATATCAAGTCTGGTATGTGACAAGTAAATAAGCTGTCCGACAAGATGCTGATACATTTCTGCGTTAACAATGGCATCTTTCTCTGCATTCCCTAATTTATGATTTGGATCTATAGCGGTACTTGCTGGTTTGCATGTAGCTTGACCTGTCTCTTTTGAGTAAATTAGTCACATACTTCTGTTGGGATATAAAAATCCCTCCTTTTGAATGAACAAATTCAATTCCTAGGAAATACTTCAATCTCCCCAACGTCTTGATCTCAAATTCTTTAGCCAAGTACTAACTCAGAACTTGTTGCTCTCTCTCATCATTTCCAATCAAACTGATGTCATCCACATACACTAGTAAGGCTGTCACTCCCCCTGAAGCTAAGTGTTTGGTAAACAAAGTATTATGGTCTTGGCTTTGTTTGTATGCTGAAGCCAGCATGACTCTAGCAACTCTCTCAGACCATGCCCGAGGAGATTGTTTCAAACCATATAAAGCTTTGTTCAGCTTATACACCATGTCAGTACCCATATTTTTCCTATAACCTGGTGGGATCAACATATAAATCTCCTCCTCTAGTTCTTCATGCAGGAATGCATTTTTCACATCAAATTGTTATAACTCCCATCAAGGCTAGCAGCTAGGAACAAAATTACTCTTACCATGTTCATCTGTGCAATTGGTGCAAGCGTCTCCAGATAGTCAATTCCGTAAGTCTACATGCGTCCATTGGCTAATAACCTTGCCCTATACCTCTCAATCGACCAATCAAGTTTATATTTTACTGTAAGAACCAATTTGCAACCTACAAGCCTCTTTCCTGTTAGCAATTTGGCTAGTTCCCAAGTCTTATTCTTCTCAAGAACCTTCATTTCAATGTCCATGGCTTGCCTCAAATAGGGTAGTGGGAAGAGTGATGGTGTTAAGGTTGGCAAGAAAGGCTTTGTGGGTAGGTGAGAATTTTTGGAAAGAGAGTAGCGTGACAAGGGTATAGTGGTCTTTTTGTGCATTCTCTCTTCCTTTTCCTAAGGGCAATTGGAAGGTCCTGATCATCATCATTATTTGGAGGTTCAATTTCACTTTGCAAGGCTGAAAAGTTAGAAATTATTACCTCACTTGAAGGACTCGAGTCAAACTCTTTAACTTACATAGATCCTGAAATGTGAGGGAAGATAAGGTGAGTTTTCTTCTTGAATTGAGCTGTCAACTAAATCCCCTCAGCCCACACCTATTGAACCTACATCGGTGGAGTCCCCAACTACTCCAATTTTAAGCCCACATGTCCCTAACCTTGAAAAATCTGTTCTTGAAGGCATGCGATTTGGTAAGAACTTAGCATACTCAAGACAAAAAAGGGCCATTCATATTCTAGGACCAATGCAAGTTCAAGAATCTGACCCGAGTTCTTCAAATGAGGTAACAATTTCTTACTTTCCAGCCTTGCAAAGTGAAACTGAACCTCCAAATAATGATGATGATCAAGACCTTCCAGTTGCCCTTAGGAAAAGAAAGAGAGAATGCACAAAAAGACCACTATACCTCTTGTCACACTATCTTTCTTTCCAAAAATTTTCACCTACCTACAAATCCTTCCTAATCAACCTCATCACCATCACTCGTCACACTATAAACACAAAGTGAAAATTTAGAAAAGTTAAGAGAGAGCAAAGTTGTTCTAGTTTCTAACTTCTTCAATTCACTAAATAAAAGCAAAGACAAACTTCTTATCATCAGGCTCATTCAAGGCATCTTGAATGTATGATCTATGAATCCTAACACCACTGATATTGTTTCTTGCAGCCATGATTTCATTAAGCGACAACCTCTTCTTGGGACCACACCCACC
Source organism: Combretum micranthum (assembly GCA_024138025.1). Classification (NCBI taxonomy): domain Eukaryota; kingdom Viridiplantae; phylum Streptophyta; class Magnoliopsida; order Myrtales; family Combretaceae; genus Combretum; species Combretum micranthum. Next base: position 1,527,932 of record JAMXBD010000164.1, read on the forward strand.
GCCGCATTCAAGCCTTTGCTTCGAGCCGCTTTGATACCTCAGTTTAGCTCTAAACGATTGAGCAGTTGCCATATAGTTGCTAGTCTTATCACTCTTCTTCTAAACTATATGGCAACTGCTCAATCGTTTAGGGCTAGACAGAGGTATCACAATGCCCCAGAGCAAAGGCTTGAATGCGGCGGCAGCTGTGGTCCCAAGAAGTGACTATCACTTAATGAAATCATGGCTGCAAGAAACAACATAAGTGGTGCTAGGATGCATAGATCATACATTCAAGATGCCTTGACTGAGCCTGAACTATGATGATAGGAAGCTTGTCTTTGTTTTTATTTAGTGTATTGAAGAAGTTAGAAACTAAAAATAATTTTGCTCTCTCTTAGCTTTTCTTAATTTTTCACTGTGTTTATAGTAGGAAGAGTGACGGTGTTGAGGTTGACAAGGGAGGCTCTATAGGCAAGTGAGAATTTTTCAAAAGAGAGGTAGTGAGACAAAGGATATAGTGGTCTTTTCATGCATTCTCTCTCTTCCTTTTCTAAGGGCAATGGAAGGTCTTGATCATCATCATTATTTGGAGTTGCAGTTTCACTTTGCAAGGCTAAAAAGTTAGAAATTTTTACCTCATTTGAAGGACTCAGGTTAGATTATTGAACTTGAACAGATCCTGGAATGAAAATGTACCTTTCTTGTTTTGAGTACACCAAGTTCTTACCAAATCGCACGTCTTCAAGAACAGATTTTTCAAAGTCAAGAACATGTGGGCTTGAAATTGGAGTAACTGGAGACTCCACCGATGTGGGTTCAACTCCACCGATGTGGGTTCAACTCCACCGATGTGGGTTCAACAGGTATGGGCTGAAGGGATTTAGTTGATAGAGAAAGACTGCTCAATTCAAGAAGAAAACTCTTCAAACTCACCTTATCTTCCCTAAAGCTCTCCCCCTAAAGATAAGGTTAGGTGAAATATGCTTCTTACTCATTGAAAGTGACATCCCTTATCACAAAAAATTTCTTAGATGGAGGATGATAGCACTTATATCCTTTCTGAGTTGAGGAATATCCCAAAAAGACACACTTTAGGGCTCGAGAATCAAGTTCCCCCTGTATTGATTGTGGATATGAACAAAGGATACACACCTAAAAATGCAAGGTGTAATATCGTTGGTTATGGACAAATTTGCATAGAAAGAGGAAAGTACTTCCATTGGGCTCTTGAATCGTAAAACTCAAGTGGTAAGTCTATTAATAACATATGTGGCTGTGAGAACAGCTTCCCCCAAAATTGTTTTGGAACACATTTTTGGAACAACAATGCTTGAGTTTGGTATAAAAGATGTCCACTTTTCATCTCGGCTATCCCATTTTGTTGTGGTATTTTAACACATGAAGATTCATGAATTATTTCCTCTTTTTTTACAGTAAAGAATGATGATTTGATTGAAATAATCTCAAGCATCTTCTAGATCCTATGTCTCTAGTACAACCTCAAATCACTCCACATTTGATTTTGTCATAGTTCTAGGAAACACTTCAGAGTGGTCAAAACTTAAAGTTTTCACAAGAAGAACAAGTGATCCAATGCATGGTCAGCCATCACTCCCTAAGGCTTTAGCTCCATCAATAGTTGAAGGTAATTTAGAAGATCAAGTGAAGGATGCAATAGTTGAAGGTAATTCCGATGATTAAGTGAAGGAGGATCTAAACCTGACTATAGCCTCAAGAAAGGAGAAAAATTCATATGCTAAATCTTTGATTTAAAATTATGTACCTTACTTAAAATTGTCTCCTAAATACAAGGCAAGACTGCAAAGGCAAACGAGGAAGTTCCTAAAAATATTAAGAAATCATTGAGTAATACAAAGGGAATAGAGGCCATGTTGGGAGACATAAGAGCCCCATATCAAAATAAAACATGGGATGCTATGAATCTGCATGAGGAAAAGAAAGTTGTTAGGAGTAAATGGATATTTAGCATAAAATATAGATCAAATGAGAGTGTTGTAGATATGTGCTCGTTTGGTTGCCCAAGGATATAACCGAACATATAGCATAGACTATAAAACTATAAAGAGGCATTTGCTATATAGCTAAATCAAATTCTATTAGAGTTATTTTATCCCTTATAGTTAATTTGGATTGGTCATTGTATTAGTTGGATGTGAAAAAATGAGGAAGATATCCACATGCAAATGCCATCAAAATTCACATCAAAAGCATGTACAAGGAAGGTATCTAAATTAAACAAATTTTCTCTATGGCTTGAAACAGTCTCCCAAAAAGCATGGTTTACCAAGTTTGGAAACAACTTTGGTATGGTGTGGTTATAATAAAAGTGATGTTGAGCATACCTAGTTAAAGTGGGAATAGGAGGATTAAAATACATCATAATATTATATGTTGGTGATATCATCATCACAGATGATGATGCTAATTACATAGCAACAATAAAGAAAAGAATCAAAGAAGAACTTGAGATTAAGGAGCTTGAAGATCAAAAGTTCTTCCATCCTAGGAATAAAAGTGGCTAGAAGTAGGAAAGGAATTATCATAAGTTAGAGAAAAAACATCATATAAAGGAGATTGGTAAACTAGGATGTAAAACTATGAGTATGGCTTTACCTAAAAACCGAGAGATGTGCACAAGGAAGAGACGCCATTAGATTAGGGTTAATATTAAAGACTTGCTGGAAGATTAATACATTTATCTCCTACTTAACCTAAATTAGGCTATTCTAATATTATGTTTGGTTTACTGGTATGAAATAAGGTTGAAAAGGAATAATAACTCCTTTATTTTATGACTAAGCGTGAAGGAAAGGAATAGAGATTCTTTACTAACTCCATGTTACATGGAACAAACATTTCTAATAGTAAATTTTTTATAAACTAAACGAGTGAATAGTTAATCCACAATGATGAAATGGAGAACCAATTCTATTCCAATCAACCAAATACATCATTACTCTTGCCAACCAGGCTATGCATGCTCCCATTGAAAAAACATAAGGTTAGAGTAAATCATGTTCTAAGATACGTTAAGGGATCTCTAGGTTAAGGTCTTCTCATTGGAAATACTAAGCTTAAATGTGGTACGGCAATTTATTGATTTTCTAAAATATTTCTTTCCTTTATTTATTTTAGCCCTAAGAGTCTTGCTATATGCTTTCACCCGAAAAAGATGAGTGTCTTTCCTTCGATTTTTATCTTTTTTTCAATTCTTTCGTGTTTCTCCTTCCAATTTTTTTTTTTTTTTTTAAGTTTCTTACTTCAGAAACATATCTGAGGCTTCATAATTCTGGCCCCAAAAAAAAAATCGCAAGGTATTAAATAGCTATGTTTTTCTATATAGTAAGTTTAATAAATCTGTTCACAGAAGCAACTCAATATTTCTCTTACCAAAAGAGAATTGAGGGACTACAACCAGAATACCTTTAAAGCAACCAACCTCATAGTTTAGGTAGCCACTCTCCCGAAGAGATGACTCTGCTTCTTCAATGTTGCTGACATCCACCTTTGGTTCAACTTCACCAGCTCGAGATGAAAGACCACCTGCTGAGTAATCACGGGTAGCCAAGGACTCGGATGAGTCTACATTTTCGTCTATTTTGGCCTGCTCTGCTGAAAAAATACACTTCATCATCTTGCGCAATCTCCGTTGAAAACCAAACCTTGGCTGCTTCCTCCAAATTCTAGATTTCGTCATGTCTCATCGCTGCTATATTCTGTTAAAAGGGTAACAATACTCAAAATACTACAAATACAAGTACAGGAACCAACCAACTCCTGATTCGCTTGATAGGAAATGCAAATCCATCTTGTTTTCATCGAGAAACAAAATATAAAAACAGTGACTAAAAAAATTATCCATGTGAAAGCTATAAACATATAGATAAAGAAATCAACACGAAGAAGCACATAACTCAATCTCTGATAGCTATAGTTTTATGTAATTTTATCAGAAAAATATGCACTTCATGGAGTTTCATAATATTAGCCAATTACACTACCATTTAATTCATCAAGAACAGGCAATAAGAGGAGCAACTGTGTCATTCATAATGCTAAAAGACACAAACTTTACAGAATTCCAAGAACAACCCATCCCACATGCTTCACACGCAATGTAAATTTATCAAGAATATGACATTAACAAGATGAAACAAGCAAAACCCAAAAATGCCCAACAAGGGTTAAGCAATACCTCTCTCTCTCTCTCTCTCTCTCTCTCTCTTAATTCATGAAAAGCATAAGAATTTGAAATTAAAAGCTCAATACAAAGACAACTATGTGGTTGTAATCCAAAAGGAAACCAAATAGAATGAGATCAAAAAAACAATCTCCAAAAAAAACCAAAAAGGTTACCTTTTGGTGATGGGAAAAAAGCATTTGACTGACCCCACCAAACATCATTTACCCAGCTGCTCATCACTGCAAATCCATCAATTATTGTCTTAAATTTTTTCCCAAGAATCCAAAGTTCATTGAATAATTCTAACTGTTGTTCATTTTTCTTTTTTTTCTTTTTAGAACTTTTAGATTACCATGTACAATGTAGTAGCTTTGAGTAGTTTTATTGGTATGAACAGTCGGTTGGAGAGTTAGTCAGTCAAGACTCAAGAGTCAGGGGGAGGAGGCCGTGTAATAAATTTCAAACGCTGTCATTTGTCAAAACTCAAACCCAAAAACGTGTGTGAATACAGGGAAAGCTGGTATCACTATTCTCCTAAAATGTTTATTTATTTATTTCAGAAAAGTGGTTTTTATTTATTCTTTCTTTAACCTTTTTTCCTTTTTTTTTTTTTTGTTTTTATTTTCAATTGGTAAAACGCTGAATTTAGGATATCACGTAAGTAACGCGATCCATTCGTAATGTGCGTACCAAATTTAAACATCAAATTCCTAAAAATATTTACTGAAGAACGATTTTAGTTAGTCACAAGAATATAAAAATCCTTAAAACCAATATAGCTCTATTAGAAGTAATGCCAAATTTCGTACAAAGCAATCGAATAATTACAAAGTATATTTATGAAAAATATTCTAATAATAAATATAAGTTATGAATATCTCATAAAATAAAAAAAAATAACTAAATCACCGATTCATCTTTGAAAAAATAGAATTAAATTCATCTTTAAAATCATAATCATCGATTTTGAAAAATTATGATTTTAACTTCTAAAAGTTCTGCGCACTAAACATTACATAAGTATTTCATTTGCTCCCTTGGACTAAATATGACATAAGTATTTCAATAGTATAATGGATATCAAATTGAGTCATTAATTAACTAAGGAATCTAAATTGTAAAAAATGCCTTGGAATTATAAATTTTTTTCACAATTCTACATATGTTTGTATTTTTTTTTTCTTATTGTTGAAGTGGCTAAAAAGAAATGTTAAAGTAAAACTGTTATACCTTTTTTAGTGGTAAACTACATTTTTTTTTTTTTACTCTCTTTTTGACGAGTGACAGAATATTTCTTTTTCATAAGAAAAGATTATTTAATTTTAAATAACTATTCAAGATAACCTGCACTGATGCTAATTAAAAAAAAAAGTAGAAAACAAGTATATGATTTTTACCAATTAACAGTAAAAGTTGAATGAGAATGGGTACTTAGTCCTTTAATTAATATTTTATTTTTCTGAAAAATATATAAGACACAAATGAGATATTTTGGCTCTAATAATATAAATGGATATAGAGATATTTGTATTATCCATTTCCATAAACATAAATATATTGGAGAAAGATAGATAACTAAATAAATAAGCTATATGTAAGATTATTTTAAAAATATAAATATAAAATTCTTTATATACATTCAGGACTGCTGTACATTTTATGCAGTACATATGATCAATATGACATTTATATTATGTATATAAGACTATAATAGATGGGCTTTATTGCTTTTTGTTTTTAATTATTCGGCTGAATTGTAAAGGGGTGTCTTGGGCCCTAATTGGCGATTTTATGTGAAGCTTTGGTCAAACTGGCGGCCCCATTAAAATAAGTGCTTCGAACTATCAACGTGGGTATTCTTAGTCGGAGAAACGACCGGAATTCCGGTCCTTGTCGGCTTATTTCGAGAATTGAGGTTCAGGCTTCATTATCAACGCTAATGTCACAGTGATTACTCGAGCTTTGGCTAATCTCTAATTTTTTAAACTTTCTTAAATGTAAAGTTGTTAAATTCTATATCTGATCAGAGGCCTTAATGTTAAATTGCCACTCTAATCATTTTTACATCAAACAATTGGTATTTAACATGATACCTTTCTAAAAATGATACGGTGTGCTTAAGACTTCTGTAATGAATACTAAACATGGTGATGAAATATAGATTGAGTTTAATCTTTTGTGTGTTTAGGGATATATATATATATATATATATATATAATTCTCACTAGATATTAACCCCCAATTAGAATTAAACTAAACCACTCACGGTTTGATAGCGTGCAAAGTAACTAATGCTCATCACAACAATCAATAGATAAGAATCATCTATATATTGTTAAAAAATAAAGATTTAAGTTTAAAACCCTACGTGAAAGTCCTTAGGGAATAAACTGATTCTTAGATAAATATTGTATCTTAGTCTTATGACACGTTTGGTTTATAGAATTGAATAAAATTACAATCTTGAAAGAATAAAATTGATAGATAATAAATATTTCTTCTAATTCCTTTGAGTTCAAATAGGTAGATGTGAAAATATGCTAGTGAGATTAGTTTGTAATGTATATTTGTTTAAGTCTAAAACCATGTAAATCATATATTTGTTGTTGTAAGAAATGTTTAATGGTGTTGAAAATATCTCTTCTTACTCAAAAGGACTGATGAGAGCTGCAGCTCTTCCTATACTGTGAGTGACGCTGCAACGGTAGTAATCCAGGAAGGCCTTCTTTCCTTCTTACTAATGGGAATCGTTTCATGGCCGAGTTTATTGTTATACTTGAAGGAGTGAACAAAGATCAACAAGCCGGGAAGGAATCGATTAACATGGGCAAAGGAACTTTTCCAAGCAAGTCAATGTTGGCAACTTTCATAATCAATGCTGGCGGTGTAGTAATTCGAAGCTTAAAGTCACAAGAGTGGATTAAAACGTAGAACGTTCGGATGACTCTGTGCACCTGCTCAATGCCAGCAGTGCATGTTCTTCACACCGGCAACATCGAAACATAGGCTGGCGGTGTACTTGCCAGCCTTCGAGCAAAAACACAGCTTTTCGTTCAATTCGTTTTTCTTTTCCTTTATTTGTTGGAAACTAATATAAATACTCTCTTGTAAGGAACCCCAAATAGCTTTTGGTCATTTTGAAAACTAGTTTTGAGAATTTTTCTCTCAATTTCTCTTATCAATCATTATTTGTGATTGCGGCGAGATTCCATGTTCTTATCAATTCATGTCAGAATTGTGGCAAACAACCTACTTTAGCTAATTTGTGTGTCATATCAAATTAGTTAGGTGTAGTTCGGGTTATTCCTAGTGCATAACATTCTTGAATAACGCCGTCCATATCATTTCCTTTCTCTATAAATCGAAAATCTTAAATATAAATTTGTTCCAATTTGAGATCCGCTGCTTTCTATCAATTTAAGCACATCATCTTTTTGGTATCAAAGCTCAGTTGCGGCGACGGAATGATTGGTAAGTGAGAAAGTTGTGATCTTTTTCATTGTTATTGAGTTATTTATCTGAATTGAGAATTATGGGTGGTATTGTTGTTGGTTACTGCTGATAATTGAAAATTAGGGTTTCTATGTATTGAACGTGATTTGAAAGTGTGTGAGATTGAATTAGAGGATTGAGTTATGGTTGTGTTGAATGCGGTGTGAATTGTATGTGAGATTAGAAGGGTAATATATTGAATTGTGCTTTGAAGATTAGAATTAGTTCTACCCATCAAGTTTTTGATATATTGCCTAAACCACCTTTTGAATTCAAGATTGTGGTAACTGAAATTCTAGGGTTTTCTTTAAACTTACATGTTTGTTGATTAATTATATTGCTTAAAATCTTAGTCGATAGGGATGAGAAATTTTGAAGGGTATATCGACGATCAATTGGATAAGCTTCTAGCCATGACCAATTGGTGGAATTCACAAGCGATTAATGTTATCATTAAGAAGAAGGAAATTCAATCCATTGAGATTGATGAAGACGATGATGACGATTAGCAATTGGAATGCACAAGATGTTTAAGCCGTAGACATATTGCATACCAAGTCCAAATGAATATGCAATGAAGCTTGTCAATGGAGTCCCTATACATCTTATGGACGATGTACTTAAGAGCAAGGTGGATCAACAAAAAAATTTTGTAGTTGAAGAGGAAGTTAGGGAAGAAGGAGATAAAATCTGTGAAGAATGTAAAGAGAATGATTTCATTGAAAAGACTAATGATCAAAATGGAGTAGTATGTGGTATAGAAGCCAAATCACAGTCTTTGGTGTTAAGGGAAGAATTTGATGAGATACAAGAGAGCCCTCGATTGCCTAACTTCTTGCCTCTTCCACTGACACCATGAGCTAATATCATTCTAGGTCATATCATATTCTTGTTCCTTATTTGCATATGAGTTATTTTGATCCACTATTGGGGTTGAGAAGCATCCATGAATATTGTAATCATCTTTTGCCTGTGAAGGAGATTGAGATATTTATTGACATTTACTAGAATATTATAGATGATTACTTATATTGGATGAGTGTTGTGATTTTGTGTGGTAATATTGTGGAAAGAATAGTTGTATGCAAGCAACAATCTACTAAGTGTACTCATGACAAAAGGTTGCAGATGCATCAGTGAAGCTTGAGAGCTTACCACATACTATCTGTTCTAAAATAGTAGGTGGCTTCGTGTTGATAATCCTATCTTTTGTTGTTGTGGTAAGTGTTTCCTCTGTTTGGGATGACTACTACATATATGGTAGATCTTTTTATCATTATAGAGGGGAGAATTTATGTAAAGAAATTTATACATGGGATCCAGGATTATATGTCCATTGGGAATTCCTATTCAAGGGAAGATTTACAGATCAAGCATTGGAGAAAGAATTTGAGTTGGGCATCACTAGTACTTTTTACTTAATTATTGTTGAGTTTTGCAGATTTTTATTTGATCCAGGTGGACATGTTTTGCATCCAGATTTGAGGATAAATCTTCAACAAACCCGGGAAGATGATGGGAATCGTTTCATAGCCTCATCTATTAGTATACTTGAAGGAGTGAACAAAGATCAACAAGTCGGGAAGGAATCGAGTAGATAGGCAAAGGAACTTTTCCAAGCAAGTCAAGGCTGGTAGCTTTCATAATCAGTGTTGGCAATGTAGTAATTCGAAGCTTAAAGTCATAGGCGTGGATTAAAATGTGGAAGGCTCGGATGACCCTGTGAATTGGCTCAACGCCGGTGGTGCACGTCCTCAATGCCAGCGGCGTTGAAACATAGGCCGACGGTGTACTTGCCGGCCTTTGACTAAAAATGCAGCTTTTCGTTTAATTCATTTTCCTTTTACTTTATTTGTTGGAAACTAATATAAACACTCTCTTGTAAGGAACCCTAGATAGCTTTTGGTCATTTTGAAAACTAGTTTCGAGAATTTTCTCTCAATTTCTCTTATAAATCATTGTTTGTGATTGTGGCGAGATTCCATGTTCTTATCAATTTGTGTCAGATTGTGGCGAACAACCCACTTTAGCTAATTTGTGCATCATATCAAATTAGTTAGGTGTAGTTCGGGTTATTCCTGGTGCATAATATCCTTGAATAACGCCTTCCATATCAATCGAAAACCCTAAATATAAATTTGTTTCAGTTTGAGATCCGCTGCTTTCCATCGATTTAAGCACATCACCTACAATGATGCAACTGTAAACCCCTGATTTTTTAAGATAATTTCAAGCTTAAACCCTAAGCCGGAAAGTCGATCGGAAACCATAAGTCAACAAATCCTTAGGAAACTCCGTGTACTTGAGCTAAGAAGTCGACATATGAATGGAGAGTGTAGATTGGTTCGTAATAATATTAAGATGCTTAAAAATATTAGATTAGTGAATTTTCAACCTATTTCGAACCCGATAGGATAAAGATTTTGAAAAGCATGTCCCAAGGCTCGAGATACTAAAAATATATTATTAGTACTGTTAGATTCGTAATTTCATAAGATTTCAAAATATATCAATTATATAATCTTTCGATTTATAAAAGTTACAATTATAGCCTTTTATCGTATTTTCATTACTAACAGTAATTTAATTGTCTAACCTACTTTTTTATTTCTAATCACACTATTCACAAGTACAACCACACATAACCTATCTTTACATCCTTACAACCTATTCTTACAATATTACATCATTTTTCTTATATTTACTTTTCCAATATTTTTATTACTTAAGTTACTTTTGAATTTTGAATTTTATTACACAAAAAAATAACACACATCTCTCCCTCTCTCTTGTAGAACAGTCACCCCCCCTCCCATGCTCTTTCTCTCGATTTGTTTTATTTTTTTTCTTTTATTCTACACAAATCCTAATCCACTTTTCTATAAATACTCCTTTATATTTTTCACTTTTCATTTTCTCTATTTTCTCTCTAAAACAAACCCTTAGAAATTTTTTTCTCTCCCTCTCTTCCTCTCCATGCCGTGACACACCCACACACACACACTCTCTCTCATAATATTTTTTTTTCTTTAAGCTTTTCTAGCTCCACACATCAAATAGATAATAGATCTACACCTTACCACAATAAAACATGTAATGGCAAGATACTACATGTGTGATTCTGCTCAAAATCCCCATGAACTTTATAATAGGGACGTGGAAACACTTAAACATGAGATTCTTGCCATCACAATGTTGTGGATCTTGTTGTCTAAGTTATTTTGCTTTATTATTGATTTATGTTGTTATTATTGATGTTTTGTGCATATATTCATTATTTAACCTTATCTACATAATGTTCATAGTGCATTTACATTCATGATTACTATGATATAATAGATCTAGTTGTTTTGAGTACATAAATGCCTTAGGTTTTTGTTTTATGTGTATAAAAGACTTGTAGTAGCATAATAATAGTGGGAATATGTTAGAAAGTCTAAGATCTATTTTAGTTTCAATAAGAATGATTTTTAGAAATTCGGATAAAAAAAGAACCCATATATAGAAAAGCTATTTTTCAACTTCAAAATGAGTATTTTACATTAAAAATGAAAGGCTTAGGGAATAAGTATCATAACATAATGGTTTTGATGAGTAAAGCTTAGATCTACTGAGAGATATTTTCAAAACAAGAAAAGTTTACAAAAGTTATATTAGCATTATGTTTCAATCTCAACAACAAGCTTAAAATTCGTAACAGGAAAGTTTGATATGTGAACACCTATTTTTCAACCCTAAACCAAGAATTGTATTAAAAAAATGGAAGACTTAAGGAGTAGGTTTGATTATGAATTAATTTTAGAAAGATTAAATGAGTTTTACACAAGAAACAATCTTAAATATAAATTTCAAAATTCGGATTTAGAAATGACCTCTATTTAAACACCTATTTCCAAATGCCAAAATGAGGATTTTAATGAAAAAATAGAAGTCCTAGGGAATACTTGTAATAAAGACCTAATTTTGACAAGTATAAGTGAAATTTATTAAGGTATAATTCTAAAACAAGGAAAGGTTTCAAAATATAGATTAAACAATGTTTTCATTTCTTAAAATCTTGTAAAATTTGTAACAAGGTAAACCTCCCATTTAAATATCTATTTTCCAACTCCAAAATGAAGAAATTTATTAAAATAATGAAAGGGTTAGGCATATAAGTCACTAAGTTGTATTTTGATAAAAGCACGAGTGATTTTGCAAGGAATAAAATTATTTTTCTTAAGTCTAGTAATTTCAAAAGTTTTGCAAAACAAAAGTTTTCTAAAAGAATTCTTGATATCAAATATCATCAAGGACATACATATAGATAGCTCATCTCATGACATTCATAATAATAACTTATAGGTATTGCATATATACATAATACACTTGGTAGAAACAGAGTTAGGAAAAGAGTGTCTTACACATCCGATGGAACATTGTCTAAGTACATGAGGAAATAGATTGACTAACCCCCATGAACCATGCATGATATTGAGTTATTTATGTATATAAAAGAGTCTTTCAAGATATAATGATAGCTAAGTATCTATCAAAACTTTGGAACAATGCTTGGATTGAAATTAGAATTTGATTGCGGGTTGGGAATCTTGTATAGCATTCTATACCCTACTATTCATGGACGCCCCAAAGGGTACCCTAAACGTAATAGTCTGCCATACTCAATATTAAAACTTAAGTATGACAACCTTAGTCATTACCATAAGCTTCGATATTAAGTGTAAGGCGTGCTCTCACAATTTTAGAGGACCATACATGGAATTATGAAGCTTAAGAAGATACAATAACAAATTAAGAAAAAAGGATTCATAATAATCATTCATTCATAATCATTATCTTACAACTCTTTAAGGGCATTCCCCCGCCAAAAACTATATATCTATTACAACAAGTTTTCTAAGAAATTTTCATCTTATTTATCGCTAAACTTCATTTAAAGGAATTCCTTAACCAAAAGGAAAATACCTGGCTGAAGGGTCCACATGGTCTCAACCACAAATAGGTAAACTGCAAAAGATATCTATAGAGGTATAAGCTAACAGGCTTAGTGAGAATTATTTCCATAAGTAAACTTCTTGTGAAGTAAAATTCATGCAAGTTATTTAAGTAATCAAGTGAAATACAACATACATGTGGGCAAACAAGGCATATTGCTTTCTGGAAACTATATGTTGAATGGATTTACGCCCTCCATTCGGGGTTTGGAGATGTATAATCTCAAAATGAGTAGTTTTAGTTAAGTTATGCCTTACTGCCAAGCATATAAGATCTACTCGGGTTGAGCCATGCTTCCGGACTTTCCGCCAAGCATTGGTTTGATTTCATGTCGCTAAACAATCCCTTTCGATCATAACTGCCAAGTGTTGCTTTCAACCGTGCTACTACCCTTTTCACCCAAAGATAATAACCCCATGCAATGTGACTCACTTCGTGGTATATATGAATCAATTTATTTAAGACATCATAGCATCATTATTATCAAATTTAAGGTGATCATAGGATTTTATACATATCAAGTGCTATACTAAAACAAACATTTACTTACAATCCATTCCGGCCTCGATATTCTTAGAATTCTTTCAATAATTTTTCGCATACATATCAATTTGTCTTTTCTTAATTCTAATGCGACTAAACTACAAGCACAATCAAGTAAAGCTTTTTAAGGAAATAAACTCACGATGCCATGTCGACACTTCTTCTAAATGGATGAGTCGCTCAAACAATCTACTTAGTCGAAATAATCCTCGAGGTATGAGTATTCTTCCTCGGAATTACTTAGTCAAGGAAAATACCCAAAATGAGTATTTCTTGATAACTTTCTTGAGATTTTGACAAAACTATGTCATAAGAACGTCAAAGTTCGTATAAGAGATGATTCCAATTTAAAATGGCCATAACTTGGTCATTTTAACTCGGAATCGCGCATATAATACACCGATTTCTATTTACTCGGAAAGATCAATCCATTTCTAAAACTATTTTCACCAAACTAGGTTATTTAGGCTCTGAAACAGTGGTGATCAGATTCACCATGAATTTTTCCTTCCCAAAGGCAATTTGTTTCAAACATTAAACCATCCAAAAATTGCTTTGATAAATACTTAGTTATCTATATAATTGAAAAATTCCTTTTTCATAGATATATAGCTCATATCTTATCCATGCTCAAGTGTTTGTTGTCCATTAAAATTTCTTGAGTAAAACAATGTTAAAAAAAATTAGAAAATTATAGTTTACAAGAAATCCATTTTTTTTGTAACTCCTTTTAAAATGAATATTTTGATCCTTTTTCAAAGAATTATTTCATGTTTATCTTACTATTATTCTTAAATGACTTTTGATAAGAATAAATTTCTTCTTTTCGAATTTTTTCAATAATAGTGTCGCTTTTCCTGTTTGTTCTCTATACAATTTTTCTTTGACCATTTATTTAAAAAGATCTTAATTTGAAAATTTCTCATTCATTTTTCATGGGGTTTCCTTTATATTATGTTATTATAGAAATCATTTTAGTATCAAAATCATCTTCTTTTTGGAAATCAAATAGAAATGATTTAAAAAGCTTTTCAAAACAAAAGTAGCTTTTAAAATTGTAGTAAGTCCTTTCTAAAGCTTGGAAAAGATTAAATTTATTTTTAAACCATAGATTCTATATTTCATATAAACCATTCTTAAGTGATAAAATCTCCTTTTTGTAAAAATATAATTGGAGCTTTAAAGATTTGAACAACAATCTTAATAGGCATAATTATGAGATAATAACAAGCAAAAATAACACAAATAATAAATAAAATCAAGTATTGGGAGTCTTAACTTCTTCACAGCTCTCGGGAATAAGAAGTAGACTAGTCTCAAAAAGAAAGAAACAAAATAAAAGAAGAAAATTGCTTTGACTTGATGAGGACAAGTCCAAGACTAAAGACTAGTCTTAAAACAATATAAAATAAATAAATTGCAATGAAAGAAATAAAATAAATTACTTTGCATGAAAATAAATAAATTGCAAGTGAGCTTATATGCTCTAAAGAATATATATATATATATATATTATGTAGATACATAATAATACTTACTTAGATATAATAACAATAATAATATAAACAATGTAAAATAATAACATAAACATAATTAGATATTCATGAACCAGAACAATACATGAACATAATGTAGCTTCTATAACATTTAGTTTTTGGAAACTCACACCATGGTCATGTAAAGTTACATGACATGAGAAGAAGAATTTGGTAAAGAAAATTTTACCTAAAGAGTTTTTTGAAATATTATGTGTGAATGGGTTTTGTGTATGTAGAGGGAGGTTTGAGAATATTTTGAGAGAGTTTTGAGAGAGTATTTCGAGAGAGTGTTGAGAGGAAAATTTAAGAGAGATTTGGTAGTGAATTTGTAGGTAATAATTGTGTAAAAGAAGTGAAAGAGAGGGGGGGAGGGTATTTATAGGAAATGAGGAGTGAATTTTTGTGTGATTTAAATAAAGAAAAATTGAAACAAAATTGAGAGAGAGATAGAAGGGGGCGGTGGGGGCGGCCATTAAGAGAGAGGGGAGGAAGAGAGTTTTTATTTTGTATTTTTGTTGATTAAATGTAATAATAAGTAAGGTAGATGTGAAATAAAGTTATGATAAAGGTAAAAAGTAAAGGTAATAGGTATATAGGGTGTAAGAATAGGTGTTAGAAAAAGTAGAGATAAAACAATAGTGTAGAATAGTAATGAATAGTGTAATATAAAGTAGATATGACTAATAAGGTATGGGTAGTAAGAAAATACACGTATAATTGCGATATCTGTTATTTTTACCTACCGAAAAAAATATAAAATTGATATTTTTGAAAACATTATATTTTTACGAGTCTAATGGTATATCCAAAATATTTTTACTATTCCGAGCCCTAGGACACATTTTTCAAAAATTGTATCAGTTCGAGTTCAAAACGATTTGTGATTTTACTAATCTGATCTTTTTAAGCTTCCTTATGTAATTACGACATATTCTACATACTAATATCTTACTTTTTTTGTTAGGGTTACTAATATGGGATTGCCGGACTTAAACCATTACGTCTAACTAGGGTTTTGCTGACTTTGGGGTTTCCGTTTGACTTTCCAATTAGGGTTTAAGCTAAACCAATCACAAAACTTTGGGGGTTTACAAAACGACCTTGTTTAATGGAAATAACTTTAGAAATAGATAGCTCTCATTGAATAGGTAGAAATTGGTATATAATATGCGAAATTTCGAGTTAAAATGATCAAGGTATGGCCATTTTAAGTTGGAATTTCCTTTTAGCCAAATTTTGACGAACTTGTTAGAATAGAATTTATAAGTTTCATTCAAACTTCGTAGAAATACTCATTGGAGTTATTTCTTTTGATTAGGAGACTTGGGAGACGGACTAGACTTCCCGATGATTATTACGATCAAGTCGATTTTCGCGCCATGGCAAAGTGAGTTCAATTTCCTTAAATTACATGCTTATGATTGTGCTTGTAATGATAGTGGCATTAGAATTAGACCAAGATAAAATTGGAATGTGCATGTGATTTCTGCTTGGTTGAATTGATGATAAGAACATCGAAATGGGAATTATGATAAATATTTGTATGATTTAGTATAGAATTGAAGTGTCTGAAATATCTATGATCGCCTATAATTCACCTAAATAATATGCCATGATCTTATAACAAAATTATCCATGCATAACATATGTTGAGTCCCATTACATTTGTTATTATATCTTTGTGGGAAGAAGGCATGATAGCTAGGCAACGAGTGGGCTTGAAAACTCGATTGTTGGTGTGGAATGGCCTGAATCAAAATGGAAGTGGAGTAGGCACTTGAATCAACTTCAAAATTAGTGAATGGGTGGACACCTGAATCAACCACTATATAAATGAAAAAAAATTGAAATCTATGGTTGTATGGGCGTGAAACACCTAACCCCAAATGAAATGCGTAAATCCATTCAACATAGGACTCCTAGAAAGTCTTATGTATTATATGCTCACATGCTTGTTCATTTCATATGATTGTTAATATGACTTGCTTGCCTTATTGTTTGATGAAGTATTTAATTTGGAAGTGAAACTCACTAAGCTTGTAAGCTTATACCCCTATAGTTTCCTATTGCAGTACAATTATTTATGGCTATCTCCGAGAGACCACTTTCCTCGGGTATAGCTTTTGGAATTTAAGGAGCTTTTTGAAGAAGTCGGGACCTAGATGTTAGGCATAAATTTCTAGTTAAATTTCCTTAATCTTATATATACATGTGGTTGTAAGAGAATTTTGCAGACCTACGGACTCTTAATATTCTGGCGGGGGTATGCCCCTTAGATCTTTATAAAAGATTAATCCTATTATAATTGTTATGATTTATATTCTTATCGCTATGTATGTCTTCTTAAGCTATTTTGATTTAAATTAAGGTTCCCTACATGGTGAACATAAGCCTTACACCCGGTGTCTAAACTCATAGGATGACTAAGATTGTCATACTTGAGTTTAAATATCAAGTCTGGCGGATTGTTACGTATAGGGTACCCTTTGGGGTGTGACAGCAACTAACGCTTATTGCACAAAATGTAAGGTGAAGGAGTATAGTCTTACTATTGATGATTATTTGACTTCTCTTCACAATAGTAGTCGTCTTTTCCTAATAGTCGCGTCTTCGCCCAGAGATGTTTATCTAGTGGGGGGTGGAGGAAAGCAATCCTAGAGACGTTTTTTATTCTCCTACTAATTTAAATGTTCGTAGTGGGTTAAACAATTATCGTAGTGAGATTAGTGATAATGGCCATTGCGAGGTACAAGGGTAGTTTTTTGCTAAGACTCTAAGCGAATAATACATCATTGTACCCAATTTAAGTGATCTAATGACTTTAGTTTATGGATCCATGTTTTGTGTTTATATCAAGTGCAAGGAGTTTTGTTAGCACTTCCCCTTATTAGATTTTCTAGAGGAGGTGTTGACCCACTTCGATTGGAGTTTGACTTAGCTAACGCTGAATTCTTGGAGGTTATTAATCACCCTTAAGTCCTTGTGGTTTTGCTGGAGGCCTTCCCCTTAGTTACTTCAATATTTCTGTATTGTTAAATGCCCCAATCACGTATGGGTAAAATTATAGCAAAGGAGGGGGATTGTTCTTCTTTTTTGGGTTGGATTCAAGTGTTAAGAATTAGAAGTGCAAGTTTATTATTATGGAGTTAGAGGATGATGCTACTTTCACGATGCGATGGATGAGGTTACCCCGTATACTTAGCCAACCATTGTTGCTTAACAATGACTATGAGACTATAAAGGAGCTAAAGGCCTTCATGGAGTAGCGTTAGTCAGTAGGTACCATCCTTGTTAATGCTAAGAAGGTTGTGCAATTCTATTTGGAGTGGGGGTCTTGCTTAATACTCTAGGCTTTTTTTTCAAAGAAAGGGAAAAAAATGCTCAATGTTTGATCTAAGCAGTGTTTTTGTGTAGTTAAGGTTACCAACTTGTTGTAAGAGGTGTCACCTGGGAAATATGACGCCATGGGTTCACCTGTCATCAACTTTTTTAAGACATGTTGCTAAATGTTTTTTTGTTTCTACAAGTAATGCTGGTAGAAGAGAACCTAGGGGTATCATTAGTCTTAAGCCAGCCAAGGGTGAGGGTCGAAGAAGGGCATCACTGGCCCCTACAGGTGGGAGGCAATATATGCAAGGTGGTCGTCTTGTCCCTAGAGACTCAGCTACTCGAAAGGGAAAGGTGTTCAAAGGGGCTCCAAGTACTAGAGGTGAAATGTTGAGCAAAGGTGCCTGTTCAATTCTAAACTCCTTTAAAGAAGCCTTGTCACAAGGAAACTGTAGTTTCAATCATTCCATCAGTGAGTAGTAAGTCCCCATCTGTTGGTGGTAGGGGTGGGCACGGATCGATTTGATTTGGTTTTTCCTAAAACCAAACCAAACCAAACCATAATTTATGGTTTGCATTTTTTTCCATCCCAAACCAAACTATTAAGTAACGGTTTGGTTCGGATTATAAATTTTTTAAACCATTAAATAACGGTTTGGTTCGGTTTCAATTACGGATTGAATCAAAATTCTAGCTAAAATTTTTCTTTGTTCTAGTTTTTTTTACATTTGTGCTGATACTTAAATATTTATATTATTTTAAAAAGTTTATATTATAAACTATGATAAAATACTTTATTAATTCATCATACTTTTAATCTATAGTTCTTTATAAAATCAGTTATCAATAAAATACATTCACCAACCAGTACATAGTAATTCATAATTTATAATTTTTAATAGAACCATCAAGTCAATTATCTACTAATAAATTTAGCTAAAATAAAAAATATCTATCAATAAAATTCATCAACAAATAAATTGATCCACTGACCAAATATACTATACAATTAATCCATAATAAGACTTTATAATTGAATAAATAAATTTCATACTTTATAATGTTAAAAGCTATTAGAAAAAATAATAGTTCATCATCAACAAAAAAAATACATATCATGAGCCTAATTTTTTTTAAATAAACAATTTGATTTTAATCAATATTCACTAAATAATAAATATCAAATGAAATCATATGAACATATAGTAAAATATTATTATATTTTTCTAAAACGGTTTGGTTCGGTTTTACGGATTGGTTTGGTTTATCTTTTAAACCAAATCATAAATTTATAGATTGGTTCGGATTGGAAAATTTTTAAACCATACCATTAAAAAAAAACTATATTTTCAGTTTGGATTGGTTCGATTAAGGATTGATTCAGTTCGGTTGGTTTTTTTTCCCACACTTAGTTGGTGGGGATGATATCAGGGATGCTAGTGTGGAAGTTGGGGTTCTAAACCATTCGAGTTTTCAGACGTCAATTGGATAACCCTTGATAGGAATCAACAAGCCTAGAGTCATTGGAAATGAAAACAAAAGGAAAATGGAACAATTGTCGGAATTAGAAAGCTTCATTATAAGAGATTAACACATTTCAAAAAGTGTAGAAGCTTCAAAAACAACATAAATGATCAAGCAATAATAAGCAGATTTACAGCCGATACAAAGGATTGAAATGTGGTGTATCAAACCTGTACACGGTGTCAACACCGTCGGCCTTGCTGGAGTATGCTGCTGGCCTTGCTAGGGTATGGCACCGGGCTTGAAGATGATCGATAGCAAAGTTTTAAGAGTTGTCTTCAATACTGCCAGTGTATACCGTACAGGCTGGCTGTATTGAACTAAAAGCCTAGCTTTAGGCCAGCCTTGAACTATTAAAAGTGACTTTTCAATTTTTTTTTAATTTTCTTTGTTTGTTGCTTTTCCAAGGTTATTTTGAAGCCTATATGAACCATAGTGTGATATATTATTATAGAAGTTTTACGTTATCTTTGAGACTTTGAGAGCACTTTTGTGCATGAAACCTTTTATGAAGATTTGAGTATTGAGATTTTTATTCTCTTTATTCTGGAGTTCTTATCAATTCTTATGTCATATAGAGTTGTGGTGAACCCTATTATTAGATTCTTGTGATTCTTTTAACATCGTGATTAGTTTTTAGATCATGGTCCTTATTGTTCTATAATTTAATCACAAAACAATTTAATTTTATTATTTGTGGATCCCATTGAACAATAATTTTATTCATATCATTTCTATTAAAAAAACCTAAAAATCCTAATCAAGATTCAACATCCTCAAGCATGCATCAGATTCGATATCAGAGTAAAGGTTTGGAGAAATTGTTGTTCGACGCGATTTATTCGAGTTATAAAAATATCATTTATAGCTCATATTCGTGTATTTTGATTATACCAGTAACTTATTTGATAATTCACTAAAATAAATTAATTAATGTTATTTTTATTGTGAAAAATCTGCTACAAATATTTGGAATACATTTTTTATATTTTTTATATTTTTATTTTATTTTACTAAGAAAGTACTCTTACAAACCATACCTTTAAGTACACCTTTCACACATTACTTCTTTTTCACTTCAATCTTTCTATACTTCATTATATCACTTCTTGGCATATTTTTGACTCCTTTTTGGCTGCCTTTTCCTTTTAATTACTCCAAAAATTGATTAAAATAAATCTATTTCACTCCTTTAAGAAGCAACACGTACCATTAATTATACATTACATTTTCAAGTCAAAAGCTAACTAAATTTCTCTCTCTTTCCTCTTCAAAAATCACGCCTACTATGGTACTCCATTGGCTAACCATTTCTTTTTTTTTTTTTTTACTTCATTTAATGAGTCTTTAACTCATTCAATCTCTCTCTTTCATTTGCACCTTTAACCCTTTGTCATTCTTTACACTTTTCCTCTCTTTTTTCTCTCTTTCTTTCTTCATTTTCTCTTGTTCTCACAAGAAAGCATTGCTGCCCCCATTCCTTCTTTGAGCTCCCACACATATTTCTTCAAGATCCTTGGATAAAACTTTTGTCCAAAGCTTCCATAGACGATATAGGTAAAGTATAGTGAGAGTTTCATGCATCAAATGACCTTCCATAAGCTTAAAAGCTAAGGATGATGATGCCAAAATGCAACACTCCTCTTCTCCATGATTATTCTCTTGTATTATAATTATTTTCTTGCTAGAAGTAGTTATATTTTGTAGATCTAGCTTTTTATGTAGCTTTGATTATGTTTATGTTTAGATCTATAATTTTAGAGCTTATTACCATGTATTTCTTTTATATTCATGTTCATATTATGTGTAGATCTTAGATTTGAACTTGAATAAAAATAGTAAAATTTGTATCTTCACAAAACCTCTATTTAAAAACCCTCTTCCAAGTCTCAAAATGGGAGTTTTAGTTGAGAAAATGAAGGTTTAGTGGATGTATATTATCAAGACTTCTTTTTATAAGAATCAAAGGTGATTTTCAAAATAAATATCTCATTTCGGATTTTGGCGAAGGCATAGTTTAAAAACATGTTTTACAACTCAAAAATGAAGTTTTTATTCAAGAAATGGAAGGCTCTTAAGATATGATATGTAAAGGATGATTTTTCTTAAGATTAGATGGATTTTATCTAAAGATATGTCCAAAAATAAATTTGGTAAATTTGGATCTCAACCAAGACCAATTTTGAAAACCCATTTTTCAACACAAAAATGAAATATTTGTTTAGAAAATGGAAGGCTTATGGAATATGTATCAATAGGAGATGTTTTTAATAAGTAAATAGTAGATCTACTAGTAGAAATTCTCAAAAATAGGAAGAGATTACAAAATATGAAATTTGAGTTTTATCCAAATTTTGTAAATTCGGATGGTTCTAAAACCATGCCTTAAAAACCCTTTTATCAACTTCAAAACTTGTGTTTTATATGAAAAATGAAGAGTTTAGGTCATAGATATCATCAAGTAATGATTTTTATAAATTAAGATGAGATTTTCTAAGAAAAACATGTAGAACAAGGAGTAGAAATAAAATAGGAAAATTTGAGTTGTTGTCATTTTAAGAAATTCGTAATAATGGAGTAACGGTATCAAAGCCCATATTTTTCAAACTCAAATTAGAAGTTTTATTAAAGAAATGAAGTCCTTAGTGGCTAGGTATGGTTGAGCCTTAATTTTCTAAGTATCAAATGATTTTTACTTAAAGAAATCACCACAAAAACAATTTTTACAAAATTCGGATTTTGGGATGAACCAATTTTAAAAACATATTTAGAAAGTGTAAAATGGGAGTTTTTATTGAAAAAAAAGGCCTTAGGGAATATACATAATGAAGGCTCCATTTTAACAAGAATAAATAGATTTTATCAAGGAATTTTTCTAAAAACAAGTGGGGATTGTCAAGAATATAAAACTAGCCTTTCTAAGTTAATTTTTCATAAAGTCTTACAAATAAAAAGTTTTCTAAAAATTCCTTTTGTTCAATATCATCAAGAACATGTATATATATATATATATATCTCATGACATATCATTTATGGTAGTAACTTGCTTATATTGCATGTATACTTGCTTTGGATAGTAGAAACATTACAAACATTCACAAAACTACTTTTCAAAATCGAATTTTGCTACTGATTAGACCTTTTTGAAGCTTCAAAGTTTTCAAAACTTAATTATGATATTATAATTAGATAGATCTTTCGAAGTAGATAGAAATCGATATATAATTTTCTAAATTCCGAGTTAAAATGACCAAGTTATGGCCGTTTTAAGTTGGAATTCCCGCTTAAGACGAGAATTACGAATTTGATAGTTTGTGTGAGATAGAATGGATTAGTTTTAAGTAGAAATACTCATTTGGGTATTTTTTTTCCTTTTTAGGTAACTTCGAAATTGACGATTCCATACCACCAGATTACTTTTACTAAAAGACCGGTGATCCAATGGCCAAGTGAGTCTTCTTCTTATTTTGTTATCTTGTTTGTGCTTGTAGCTAGTTACATTAGAATTATAGGAACAAGATAAAAACCGATATGAATGGGGATGGGATAGATGATGAGATTTTGATGTATGTATTCCAAAGAATATTAAAGCATATCGAAACCATGATTCGATTGGATAACTGCACTATTCATATTACTTCTATTTTGTGTATGATATTGGTTGGTCACTCTAAAGAATGTATGAATATTTTGACCTAAGCAAAAATTAAATTGGTGATGCATTGCATCGGACATGTTGCATTTGGTAGCGTACTACTCCTACGTAGGTCGATCGGTATGGTCTGAGGACTCGTTTGGATAATGAGACCCGGTGTCAGAGCTCATTCATACTGAATTAAGGGAATTCTCACTAAGCTAGTGTAGCTTATACCCCAATAGATGTTTGAATGAACAGGTTATCTCAAGAATGCTAAGTGGGGACCGAGATGGTTGGAGCCAAATATGAATTCGGGAGTTTGGCAGGAAGTAAAAATACTTGAAGATATTAGTTAGGTTTTGTGAATTGCTTTGTAATAGTTTTATGTAGTGAAATCTTTTGATGAATTGAAATTGAAGTATAGTAAATTGTATTTGAAGTATAATGAATTGTATTTCCTTTACATTGTTACTCAAGATGTATCAATATAAAATGTATCACTCCGATGTGTCTCCTCCATGTATTAAATGCCTTGTACATAGTATGGAAGCCTTTGCGTGATTGAGGCGGTCATTCTTAGGCTTTAATATTGTGTACGGCAGACTGCCACATTTAGGGTACTCTTCGGGGCGTAACATCTCTGAATTTTTCATAATTCTTATAAAATTATCCTAGAGTTAAATACCAATACCAAGACCCTGAAAACCGACCCAAGTTAAAACCTAATTCTAAATCTTAACCTTGAGAAAAAGAGGACCCTCAAAACAAAATGGAAAAATCTAGCAATCGTTTGATTCAACATCTGTATGCCAACCAAGTCATCTATCTAATCCCTAACATGCAAATCAAGATGATATATCCAAATAACAGTCGACGACAGAATACTAAAATCTTAAATGCTTCAGTGAATTTTAGAATAAAAAAATCCAATTACCACCAAAAGTCAAACAGAGACAACCTATAATCTTAACCTCGGTTAAACAATGCCGGGAACTGAAAAATATTAAATAAATCACAAAAAATAAAATAAAATAAAATAAAATGTAAAATTTGAACAAAAAATATAACACGGTCAAAAACCCCAAAATTTTATAATCTTACGAATAAATCAAAAAGGTGGAAGTCAAACCTGAACCCCAAAAGTCAACAAAGTCTACAACAAAACCCTAGTGTTTAGATTCTCCAATCCCGCACTCTTAAACCCTAAGCAAAAAAATTAAGATAATTGAGAATAATAGTTTGTAATAATATAAAGAAGCTTAAAAATATCATATTTGTTAAATTTTAGTTTGTTTCGATCTCGAACGAGATTAGTCCTCAAAAAACATATCCTGAGGCTCGAAATAGTAAAAATATTCTGATAACACCATTAGACTCGCAATAATACAAGGATTTCAAAAATATCAGTTTTATAATTTTTCGATAACTAAAAATATCAGATATCGCATTTTTTACACGTATTTTCCTTACTACCGGTAAATTATTAGTCTTGTTTACTATTCATCGTACTATTTCTACTATTCATCTATCTCTGTTTTTTCTTATAACCTATTATGACACTCTACCATACCTAGTTCTTATATTTACTTTTCCCATAAAACCTTACACATATCATATCTTACTTTTTAATTACTTTTTATTACAAAACAACAAAATCAATCAATTTCCCCCCTCTCCTAAAGCATGGTCAGTGCCCCCTTGTCCTTCTCCTCTCAAATTCATTTCATTTTTATTTAATTTTAATCACACTAATTTCTACTCTAAAACTCTATAAATACCCCATTTCCTTCCACTTCTTTCACGCACTCATTTACCATAACAAAATTCTCTCAAAATCATTCCTCATATCCTCTCTCCAAAATCTCTTTTCACTTTTCCTTACTACCCATATTTCTTCTACACACATACTACAAAACCTCTCTTTAACTACCACTCCTATATTTTTGCCTTAGGTAAACTCCTTCCCTATATTTTTTTACCATGTCATGTAACTTAACATGACCATGGTATATATTTCTTGTTCATGAATAATTTTTTATTGTTTTATTATTGTTATTATGTTACATATTATTATTGTTCTAACCTAACTCCTATATTATATTTATGTATCTATATATATTTCTTAGAGCATATAAGCTCACTAACATAACCGTTATTTATTTATTCATGCTTTGCAATTTATTTATTTATTTCATGCTATTATATTAAGACTAGTCTTTCTAGTCTTAGACTTGTTCTTATCAAGTCAAAATGATTTTCTTATTTCTTTTTTTTTTCTTTTTGGACTTACTCATGACTAAGTCCGAAGCCTTGAAATCAAGCTAAGACTTCCAATACTTGATTTTTTTTTGTTGTGTTACTAGCTACATACTCATTTTTCATGCATGATCATATTGATTGTTGTCTTAATAAGGAATAAAAGGTTCTTTCTTAAAATAAAAGAAAAACAAGCTCAACTTACTTTAAAATTATAGTTTTATCACTTAGAAAAAAGTTTTATTAAGATTTAGAATTTTATTTTAATCAAATACCTTACAAAGGATTTTTTACAAAAATCACCATAGTTCTAGCATTGTTAACATACAAAGCTTTTACAAAAATAACTAAGGAACTCTTTGTTTTCTTTTCAAACTACCACTAAAGACCATAAGGTTAATAATATTTTTCCATGATAAATATTCTTAAAACTTGATTGTAAAATCCTTACCAACATTTTTAGTAAGTACAAAGACTAACACAAGCTTTCTAAAATAAGTTAAAAATCAACTCACCAAGTAAAGTATACTTAGAGAATAAAATTTGAGAATAACTTAGAAAGGCTAAAGTTTTTGAATCCAAAATTATCTTTTATGGAATTAAGAAAATACAAATAATATTTATAGTGACTAGACACTCACTTGTACCAAACTAAAGATTTTCAAATAAAGATCTATGTGTTGAAAAAAAATTATGAATTAATAAAGAAATATTGTAAGCATGAAGGTTTAGAATAAGTCACTCACTAATTTTTCTTATATGCTAAAACTTGAAACATCTTTTATACAACTTGGAATGATTTTCCTTATAACCACATAAAGGTTCATATTTTTAAAAATAATTAGTTAAAAGAGTTTAACATGAAAATAAAACATTAATGGGCTCAAAATAAGTATGAAATCATGATTTTCTTTAATTAAGTGTCACACTTACGAAATCTAAAAATTAGAATTTGTTTAAAGAGTCAAACTTAGAAAATTCTTTAAAAAGAAATACATTAGTGTTTTTATGTCACAAATGGGTAAAATCATGTTTTATAAAAATAAATTGTTGAATAAGAATTTGGGAACAAATATAAAACCTTTAAAGATTTTAAATATATATTGAATTATGACTTTCTCGTTGCTAAGTCACAAATTTACAAAAAATAGTATATTAATCACAAGTCAAAGAACAACCCTTCACAAAACTCCATCTTTCACAAAATTGTTTACAAATTTTATTATGAGGCAATGTCACTAAAATCATGCATACAATACGAGTTATATATAGATATATATATACACACATCTATATATTCAAAGGATTTTTCAATAATATAAATGTCTATATTTTTTTGCTTAAGGATTTTTGGATGAAGAAAAGTTTAAAAAGTTATGTTTTGAGGAATTGGAATTTTGTAATGATTTGTACCCTACCGTTTCCAAACCCAAATGGCTTTTTATGATAAAAATAACCTTAAAAATAGATAGATATTTTCGAATAGATAGAAAATGATATATAATATACGAAATTCCAAGTTAAAATGAGCGAGTTATGGCCATTTTAAGTTGGAATTTCATTCTACACGATTTTTGACAAACATAGTGAAATAGAATTAAAAAGTTTCAATAGAACTTCTACGAAATACTTACCCCGGGTATTTCTTTTGTCTAGGTCACAAGGAATACGGGTTTCCCTTTCTGAGGATTACTACGACTAAGAAAATTGCAAAATGAACGAGTGAGTTATTCCTTTTAATTCCGTTACCTTGCTTGTGCTTGTAGTGTAGTTGCATTAGTATACTAAGAAAAGATAAAAATGGACATGTATAAGGAATTCAGAGATATATATCATGTATGGTTCTATGCTTATGTGATGAAATAAGAATTAAGAATATCGCAACTATCACGCCTCAAAGGGTACCCTAGACGTGGCATTTCACCACATACAGTATTAAAACTTAAAAATAACTTCCCGAAGTCATGCGAAAGCTTCAACACCATATGTATGGCCTCCATCATAACAGTAGGAGACACCAATAGGATGTGTAGTTAAGGATAGTAAATACATCATACAAGATATTTAAATAACCATCTAATTTCAACATTAGAAGAATATAATCCTTACATTATCTTAGGGGCTTTCCCCTATAAATCTCCAAACAATCATAATATCGTCTTAGTCTTTCACACAAGGAAACAATACTAACAACAAAAGATATTAAAGGATATTTAGTCTAAGATCTTTAAAAGATTTCCAAAAGCTCCCCAAAACATAATCCCACTAGAGTATATGAAGTCATCGGGTATAAAAGATATTGGTCCTGTTACAACCAAGTCTATTGGAGTATAAGCGTAACTAACTTAGTGAGAATATTCCTGAATCAATGTACTTGTATCAATAATTTCAAACAAGTTATTAAATAAGCATATGAATGCATCAAGCAAATGAACAAGCAATACATATGATCTACCGGAAATCATATGTTTTGAATGGATTTACCCTTCCATTCAGAGGTTAGGTGTTTTAAGCTCTTTAAAACCCATCTTTGAAATCCAAATTATGTAGTTTATTTTTAGCTCCTACTCGCCCATCCTGAAATAGTTCTTTATGGCTCCTATTCGCCCATCTTGCAGATTTATGGCTCCTGCAGACCCGACTACTATACTCTTGTCCCATCGAGTATAGTAGCTCATGAAATGAAACTAACTACGTGATATGCATGGATCAATTAATATAACTCATAATATATGATTAAATTAATTTAATGGTGATCACAGAATTTGCACATGCTCCAACATAATAATAAAACACAATTTAATTCACAACAATTCATGTCTTGGTATGCTTAGCATTTTTTCAACCAATATTATCATGCATAATTCATTTTCATCTTTTCCTACTTCTAGTGTCTCTAGCTACAAGCACAAACAAGTATGTAAAAGGTAGGAAATAAACTCAATCGGCCATGAGGACATTTCTTTCTTATGGATGAGTCGATCGATATTTTCACTAATCGAAATAATCCTCGGGATATGAACACTCCTCCTCGAAATCACCTAATAAGAAAAATACCCATAATGAGTATTTCTTATTGATTCTATGGTACTTATCAAAAACTATGTCATAAGATCGTTAAAATTTGTATAGAGGTTAATTCCAACTTAAAATGACCATAACTTGGTTATTTTAACTCGGATTTACGCATATAATATACCATTTTCTACCTGTTCGAAAAGATCTATCCATTTCTAAGGTTATTTTTGTCATAAAAAGTTGTTTAGGTTGCAAATTACTATGGTACAGAATAGTTACGAATTTATAGTTCATGAAATATGATTTTTCCAAACTTCTCGTTACTCAAAAATCCTTAAGAAAATATATGGATTGTTATATAGTTGAAAATATTTTGAACATATATATATACTCATATTATATGCATGATTTTTGTAATGTTGTCCCAATATTGATATTTCACAAACAATTTGTCTTTAAGAGTTTTAAAATATGAAACTTTGAAAATTTCTCCTTTTTGAATTGCTAGAAAGAAAACTAAAATATACTTGGATTGTTATGAGTAAGTGTTTTCCTATTATAATTTCATTTTCTCACTTTTCAAAAGTAAATTAATTCTAAAAAATTTGTTTCTTTAAGTTATTTACCAACTTTATTTCTAGTGATTGAAAAATAAGTTTTTCAAAATATTCCTTAAGTTTTTGGTGTGGTCAAATATTTGGAGTTGTATTAAATGTATTTTTTCATCTCATTTTTATATCCTTTTTTTTTCTTTAAAAAAATAAGTTTATCTTTAAAACTTTACTTTCTTGGCAAATTTTACTTTTCTGAGTTGGTTTCTAAAATAGTGGGTTGATTTTACCTTGATTGGAAAAACTTGTTTTATTCTTTATATTTTTCAAGTGGTGGAATAATTCTTTTAGAGGAGTTTATAAGAAAAGCTTTCTTAATAAAGAATTGTCAATATTAGATCTTAGTAAAATTTCATTTTAATTTTGAAAAGAGAATAACAACATATAAAAATTAAGTTTTGAAGAGACTTTCTTAGTATGTGATTTTCGAACTCTATAGTAAACCTATTTAAGTTTTATAAAAGATATGCTTGAGTTAAAATCTTAAGTTCAATGCTAAAAATTCTATCTTTATGGAGTATTTAGATTTTATTTATAAAAGAAATGCATTCCTTTTATTATTTTGAAGAAATCTTCATTACTACTTCTTCTAGAATTTATGATTAGCTTGTCTTTTGAAAGGAGTTTATTAAAAACAAAACTTAGATCTTTTGTTTAAAATTCTTTTTGTCAAGAAATCTAGTTTAATTCTCTTTGTTTAAGAAAGAACCTATTTTTATTTTTTTATTTAAGACAACAATATTCTAATCATGCATGAATATGATTATGTAGCAATGAAAAAGCAAGAATAATACATAATAGAAAGAAATACTCATAAGTAAATAAACGTAATAATATGGTCAAGCATTGGGAACCTTAGCTTCATCAAGGTATCCTGATCATGTATTGAGAGCCTTAGCTTCATCAAGGCAATCCAGGACTAAGAATAGACTAGCCCCAAAAGAAAAGAAAATTGTTTTGACTTGATATGGACAAGTCTAAGACTAGAAGACTAGTCTTAATAAATTGAATGAATTAAATAAATAAATTGCAAAGCATTAAAATAAATAAATAAGAAGTGAGCTTATATGCTCTAAAGAAATATATATACATAATATACATAATACTATATAGAAGTTAGATTAGAGCAAAAATAATAATAACAAGAACATAACAACATAATGTAAAATATGAACATGAACAAAAATAAAACATGAACATATTGTTACTTCTTTAACTCTCATGAGTCTAAGAAACATATACTAAGCTTATGCTAAGTTGTATGAACATGATAAAGAGATATATGTAGGATTTTACCTAAGGTTTAATGGAGGATTTGAAAAGAGATGAATAGGTAGTGTTTTTGTTATTTTTCTTGAAGAGTAATAATTGGTAGAGAGTGTTTTGAGAGGGAATGGTTGGAGAGAGGTTTTGAGAGGGAATTTTGGTAGAGTTTTGTTATGTAAAATAAATGTGTGAAAGAATGAAAGATGAATGGGCTATTTATAGAATTTTGGAATGGAATTTTGATGTAATAAAATAATTGAAAAAAATAAATGAGAGGAAGAGAGAGGAGATTTGCGCCAGCCATATAGGGAAAGGAGAGAGAGTGAGTTGATTTTGTTTGCATTTTGTAAGAAAATAATTAATATGTAAGATATGATTTGATATAAGATGTATTGGAAAAGTAAAAAGTAAGAAAATAGGTGTATATGTGGTAAGAAATAGGTGTAAGAAAAAGTAGAGATAGTGAAATAGTAATGAATAGTTGGAACAGTACTATGAATAGTAAACTAAACAAATAAAATACCAATAGTAATAAAAATACAAGTAAACGAGCTATATCTGATATTTTTAGTTACCGAAAAATTGTGAAACTGATATTTTTGAAATCCTTACATAATTACGAGTCTTTTGGTATTATCAGAATATTTTTATTATTTCGAGCTTCGGGACATGCTTTTCGAGAATTGATCCCGTTTGAGTCCGAAGGACACTCGAAGTTCACGAATTTGATATTTTTATACTTCCCTATATTATTACAAACTCTTATAAGCCATTAACTCAATTTCGTTTTCTAGGGTTTAAGAGCGCGAGTTTGCCGGAGTTGAAACTGTTAGATTATCTTAATCTTTGTTGACTTTTGAAACTTCGGTTTGACTAGGATTAGGTTTTAATCCAACTTTACCCTAGAAATTGAGGGGTTTACATCAAGGATCGGATAGATGGATTGTCTCATGCTCGGATTTTTGAATCGAATGATTATCGAATTTTCTATTTTTGTTTTTGAAGATTCTCTTATGAAATCCCGTGATCGAAATTGTTTTAAGGTTCGATTTCAACTTAGGTCAGTCTTTAGGGTTTCGATTCGATATTCCAAAACCATTCTCGAAAAATTTGGGAGTTTATAGCAACTTCAAATTGTCTATTTAACTATTTTGTCTATCTACATGTATGATTGCTTATTGTTTGCTAATTATTTAATCGCCCCTAAAAAACTTTAATAAGGTTTGGCTTAAGAAAAAAAATAAAGCGTTCATGCATAGCATCCATCGAGTCACTTTTCTTTCGAAAGGCTGCTACTCCTACGGGTACAGTTAGATGGGCTGTTAACATGCTGGGACACGGGCCATGCTCCTTCTGAGAGAATCCATATCGCTGGAGGAATGCGACTCTAGGTTTGGAGCTGTGCCAATCGAATGCTTTGGGCGAGAGCCTAGGGACTAGTAGTAGAAGGTCGAGAGGACCTTCATAAACAATTCCCTAACCTTCGATACGGAAGGATAAATCCGTTCTATATATAGTTTCTGAATAACTATATATATTTGTGTAATCATGTGATTGTTGTATAGCATGCATAGCATATGTGTGAAAATTATTTAAATAAACTTATTTGATATCACGGTACGAATGATAGGGAATATCTCACTAAGCTAATTGTAAGATTATACCTCCATAGATCTTTGTTGAAACATGTACACTCGTGGCTCTATTCGAAGATCATGACATTAAGGAAATTATTGATGGATCTTAAACTCTTATGGAAGCAAGGGAACATAGGATGAAGTTATTCTGTAATTTCTTTATATGCAATATATGTTATGTTAGTATTTTGAAGATTACTAAGAAACGTATTTATATAGACTTAAAGACAATAGCGAGGGTATGCTTATAAGATTTGCAATCAACCATGTTTATCTTTTATGATAAGTATTCTCCTTAGTTTATTACTTAACCATTATCAATGTAAATTACGCTACTCTGATACGTTCCATTGGTTATGATGTATGCTTTATACATGATATGGAAGCCTTTGTGTAACTAAGGTACTCATTCCTACGCTTTAGTATTACGTACAACGAATTGCCACGTTTATGGTACCCCTCGAGGCGTGACATCATGTATTCACGTAATGGCTTGAATCCAAAGCATACAAACTCTATTTATTATAGTCCATACAAGAAATCAAAAAAGCATCTTCACAGAGCATGACACCATCATAGTAGAACATGAATCCATGTGAAATAAGAAAATCATGGTGTGAATTATGTATAGATATGTCAACATGCAAGTTAGATAAACTTAGAACCATGATAGGAATCATGATTTGCATGGCCAATAACTCGGGCTAGAGTTAAAGTCTTATTAAACTTAGCTTAACGGATTCTTACGGATGATCTGAATGATGACAAATTAAGCTATCTCAAAGACTATGTGATACACTTTGGTGTAAGATCTAATTTCTTATGCTTAAGCACTGGAAATTCATCATCAAAGGATATCATCACCATGATCATGCCTGTGATAATGGTTATGATTGAATCAATATTTGAACATCGTACTCTAGTGGAGATCACATCCTCCTTGCCACCCGTGATCTCGGCCATGATGAGTATCGCATCCTTTGTGTTGCCCATGACTAATGTCATTATCAAGTCATCTTTTGAAAGTTTGAAGGCTAGAGGTGATAACGAGCCATATCACGCTCGTGATGCAAATAGTCATCAACCAAAAATGCCTGTGACATCTTAAAGTAAGAAGAGGAAATTTAGGTCGAGGAGATCATGGCCTATGTCACAGCCATAATCAACAGGGTGACATCCTCTCCTATTTTAAGCTATTAAAAACTATTTTGTTGCCTATTTTAGTTGTTTGTCTTGTAATTTTCCATATTTGCCCTTGCCTGGTTTATGGGAGTATATAAGGGTTCTTAGTGATATATTAGGTAGTTGGTGGTAAGTTTTTGCCTTCTTGAACATTATTTTGTCCTTTGTGACTATTTATTACTTAAATAAGATTGAGTTTTCTTTTCAAGATTGATCTTTGTTGTTTCTCTTCATTGTGCGTGATATCGATTAAGTAGAATAGTTCGATACTATCTTTGGTGGTCACATCCAAGGATTGGTCAATCATATCCTTTAATTTTCAATTTTCCATAATTCATAAAAACCCAAAAACATACATTAAACACTAGATCGCAATATATTTTTAGATTTAGTTAATTACTTAGATTTTCCAATACGTTTCAAACCATCGACTATAATAAAAACATTACACTAAATTGGCCTACCTATTAATATACGATGGTTATCAATGTCTAATTCCGAAGCAGGTTTTAATCATGAATGTTGACAGTGAAAAGTTTGATACTCTAAAAAATGATAGTAAGTTTCATTCATGGTACTTGAACTTTTTGGTTTTTAATAGAATAATACCTAAAAAACTTTTATACTACAATGGTACTCGACCATTTTAATGTCTGTTTGAATTGTCTAATTTTCATATGCATCTTATATCTATCTATATCATATCAGTATCTGATCTATTTGTTTATGAGTAAATTTTTTTTTTCATCTATATCCACTTGACAAACATTTTTATGAAAATAATAGAAATAATATGGTAAAAAGATCAAAAAATGATGAAGCAAATAGACACTTGATTGTTTCACATGTGGTACCTGTTGTCAGAATCGACCATTACTTTAGCTAAAAAATGACGTGGAAAGAGAACCTAAATAAAAAATTATTTTATCTGTCCTAATTAGCTTTTTATCTCCTTTTTCTATTTTTTTCACTCACCTATCTCTCTCTCTCTCTCTCTCTCTCTCTCTTTCTCAAACCAAAAAAACTTCTCACACCATCAAACACCACTAACCACCATCTCAATGACCCACACCAACCATCAAACAAAAGCCTTTACTAGCAAAGCACTTGCCTTTCCACTGTTTCAAAACTAGGTCCAAGATTTTATTGTCAAAGGTCTCTTTCAAGATAAATTCTCGTGTTGATTACCCCGATAACAAGATCTGACCCAAAATCGGATTCTTTCAGCAACCCAATAAAGTCAGTGATAAAGAGTACGATTGTAAACCCCGGAAATTCTCAGTAGCTAGAAAACCCTAGGAGTTGGAGACGAAACCCTAATCCGATCAGATTGAGTTTAGTGAATGGAGCCTAGGAACCCCAAATCCGGCTTTCCATCGGTTTCATAGTAAAATAAATATTTTGGAGTAAATGAATTTGAATTGTTGTTCAAAGTACATTTCAAACCTTTGAAAGTTTTAAATTCGGAAATTTTTCAATTCCGGGCCTTCCCGAGCCCAATTACGGAAAAGCGTGCCCCGGGCCACGGATTCAGAAAAATATTCCGGAATATTCATTAGAACCGTAATTTTACAAGGATTCCAAAAATATCAATTTCATAATTTTCCGAGCTATAAAGATTACAGTTATAGCTTTTCCCGTGTTTTCGGAACAACCGGTAAAGTAGATGTCTTGTCTACTATTCACAAGTACAACCTACACTACACACTACCCATACCCTATTCTTACATCCTTACAACTACTCATTTCAATTTTCTTTTCCAAGAAATTTTGTCTTTTAAATAATTATTACATTTATTTCATTTATTACATTTTCATTTACTAAATTACAAATTTCATTTTTTTTTCAAAACTCTCACACACACACACATATGGCCGGCGCCCCTCCCTCCTATTTTCCCCCTCATTTGTGTTATTTTTACTTCTTTTAATTAACTAAACCCTAAATCACTTAATATATATACTAAATGTTCTCTCTCTCTCCTCATTTTCTTCTTGTTTCAAAGTTTGAAAAGAGAAAAAGCTCTCTCCCTTCTCTTCTTCTTGTGCCGAGCAACCCCCTCCCTCTTCCTCTTGCACTTTCAACTTCAAGCTCCTCCATTTCTATCTTAGATCCTCCATTGGTATGTGTATGTGAGCCTTGTTCTTCCTATTCTTGTAATGGCAAAGGTATACCTTGTGTATTTCCTCATCAAAACCCTATGATGCTCATGCTAGGGATATGGAAATGCATGAACAAGGATGTCAAGCCATCACAAGACATGGATCTTGTGTTTAAATGCATTTGTTAAGATTTCATGTTGCTCATGCATATATAGTAATGACCTTGTATTTATATTGATGTTCATGCCATGAGATTCATGTTATACACATCATATGTAGTAGATCTAAGGTTTAGACATCCACCACTTTATGTACATGCATGATCATAGGTTCATTTTTGTTTATGTGCTTTATTGATCATAAAAATGAGGTCTTGTTCATGTATAGAGATGCTAGATAGTATATCTCCACATATAGATGGCAAGAACATTGAAAAAGGAAGGACTTTGTTAGATATGAAAAGTTGAAAATTCGGATGAAATGGAAACCCTATCCTAAAGACCTCCAAAATCAATTTTAAACTTATATTTCATAAGAAAAATGAAGGGTATGTGTAATAGATATGTTGAAGGAATTATTTTCATAAGTTTAGATGAGTTTAGGCATGATAAAAATAAGGAAAACAAGAGGTGAAGTTAGGATGAAAAATGTTGACTTTAAATGTGTAGTCAAATTCGTAACTTTGTGTAATGCCTATATAAACACTTAGTATTTAAGTCTAAAATGGATGTTTTATAAGCTAAATGAAGTCCTTAGATAATGTATACATTGAAGCCCCAAATTTTAATACATTAGACTAGATTTCTCTTAAGAAAAATGTAAGAAAAGAAAATTTGGAAAATTCGGATTTTTATAACTAGCTTATTTGAAAACATGTTTACCAAATGAAATATGTGAATTTTTGTGCATGAATGGAGGCCATGACTATTATAGACTTTGAGAACCTAATTTTAGTCAAATAATAAGTAGATTACAAGATTAAAAACCAAAGAAACCCTAAGGAGTATAATGTGGGAGAATAACTTCTTAGAATTAGCCTTTATGAAACTTTCCCCAACACTTAGGAGTTCCTAAAAGTTTATTACTACAAAAATCATCATGACCATGCACAAGTTGAGTTCATTACATGGCATACACATTAGTAGTTCATTCCTAAATCATTCATGCATGAATCACTAACTAGGAACATTTCTTATCAAAAGCAAAGCACATTTTCAAAGATGGATCAATTGCGGGACAGAACTGATCCCACTGTTCCGTGACCCTATTATTTTCAAAACTTGGATTTAATACTTGAATTAGATAGATCTTTCGAAGTAGATGAAGATCGATATAAAGTTTGCGAAATTCCGAGTTAAAATGACCAAGTTATGGCCGTTTTAAGTCGGAACTTCCAAATATAGCGAGAAATCCGAATTCAACTAGTCTAGATGTATAGTTTGATTTAATTACATGGTGAGAATCTCATAGGGATTATTCTTGATTGGTAGGTGATTCCGAGCAGGACGACTCTCTACCACCCGATTATTACTATTAAGGAGTTTGGTGACCCATGGCCGAGTGAGTAACTTCCACTCTCAATTAATGCTTGTGAATGTAATGTAGTGGCACTAGTGATGTAGGCAAAGATAAAAGAAATTGT
This sequence comes from Combretum micranthum, assembly GCA_024138025.1. Taxonomy (NCBI): domain Eukaryota; kingdom Viridiplantae; phylum Streptophyta; class Magnoliopsida; order Myrtales; family Combretaceae; genus Combretum; species Combretum micranthum. The sequence continues at coordinate 1,564,889 of JAMXBD010000164.1, forward strand.
ACAAGCATGATGGGGTATGTGGGAATTATTTATGTTGAGAATTGTTGATATGTGAAATGGAACTTAAGGCATATCGAAACCGGGTGTTAAGATATTGATTGTTTTATTAGAATCATATGATGAATGTCTGCGTATACTTGTTGGTCACTTAAAAGAATCGAATTAATGACTATTCGACTCCGACTATAACTGAGTTCATTCATGTCACAATGGGGTTGGAGCATTTGCATTGGTTGGTTTTTCGTGACCCATAAAACGAATGTGAGGTTAATCGTGATCCATAAAACGAGCTTTTAATCAGTTGACCGTGAGCTTAAACGGCGTCGTACCGCAGGATTCGTTAATCTGCTAACCCGGGATGGAGGGCGCAAGTCCATCCACATATGATTTCCGGTTGGTCATATGTTTGATGATTTCATTTGTATGGTGCATGCACTTGCTTGAATAATCACTTGTTTGAATGATTGTATCTAATTGCGTTATGGAAGTATTACTCACTAAGCTAGTTAGCTTACGCCCCGATAGTGTTTATCTTTTGCAGCATGAGTTTATATGGCTTAGGCCAAGGCAAGCCACAGCGCAGGTACCGGAGATAGGAGTTTCCCATAGAAGTTTGATTCATTTCTTTTGTATAGACTTCCATTGGAAACTAAGGACTCTGGATGACTGTAATAGACTGTTATTCTTTTGCGGGGGAATGCCCCTTAGATTTTGTAAACCTTAAAGATTTATGCGTTTTGATTTATTATCTATGGCTAATGAATGCCTTGTTAAACTGTTAAACTCCATTTGTCGAAGTATTCTATTGTCGTAAGGGAACGCTTTACATCTACTTAAGACTCCCGAAGGCCCCGGTTAGGGAACTCGAGAGTCTTACTTAGTATGTGGCGGACTGTTACGTTTAGGATACCCTACGGGGCGTGACAACGATGGTGGCATATGTTAATTGTCTTAGGAATCCTATACCAACAACTTATCCAAAACTTATGCTAAAAAGTTCTAACAACAGTGGCAAGGAGAAAGCAATGTTGATTAGTTAGAAAAAGTTGGTAAAAATATAGAAAGTAGATCCACTTTGTTCCAGTATCTCTTACATTAGTGCTCAGATCACGAATTTTTGGAATAGCAAGAGCAAAAGATTCATTACAACAATAGCCCCGACCCTTAATTTAAGTTTGCTTTTCTCCTAGGGACAAACAACTTGTCGACCTTGGTTTAGAGGCATTTCCCCTTTTGTTATTATGATAGGGACAAAGAGAGAATGATTGGGTACTGCTATTATATATATAAACCCTCGTTTTCTTAAGTAAACCTTAGTTCGATTTCGAGAAAGATTTAAAACCAGAAACCGAAATGCCAAAGGAATATCTTTGGACCAATCGGACCTAGGAAATCCTAAGTCCAGCGATATCAAGAAGGAAATCTCGAAGGAATAAAAATGAGTTAACTTCAAAGTAAGACTTTAAATCGAAAATTCAACCAGAACCCTAAGTCAACAAAATCTTAGAAAACCCTAACAGTTTAGATCCGGCAATCCCGGGTTCTCAAACCAAGGAGTCGAATTATGAGTGGGAAGTGTAGATTAGCTCGTGTTAAAATTAGAATGCTAAGTAATACCCGATTAGTAAATTTTCGACCTATTTTGAGCCCGGTCGGACACAAGTCTCGAAAAGCATGTCCTGAGGCTCGGGATATTAAATATATGATATTAGTATCGTTAGATTCGTAATTTCGTAATATTTCTAAATATTTCAGTTGTATAATTTTTCGGGTTATAAAAGTTATAGTTATAACCTTTTTATCGTATTTTCATTACTACCGGTAAATTAAGTGTCTAATCAACTTTTGTTTTCTTTTATACTATTCATCAAGTATAACCACCCATACCCTATTCTTACATCCTTACAACTTATTCTTATAATTTTACATCATTTTCTTACAAATTTACTTTTCCAATATATTTTGTACACACACTACTCATTAAGTTTGAAAGTTATTATACAAAATAAAATTAAAACACTCTCCTTTCTCTCTCTCAAAACCGGCTCAACAACCCCCACCCCCCCCCCCCCCCCCCCCCCCCCCCCCCCACATTCTCCCTCATTTGTAGATTTTATTCAATTTCTTACAAAACCCACTTTTGGAAGTTTTTTTTTTTCTTTCCCTCTCTTTTCTCTCTTTGCCGTGACTCCTTACCTCCCCACATACACACACAATTTTTTTTTCCTTCAAGTTGCCTTCTTCAAAACACAAAATAGGTAATAGATCTTAAACCTACCACTCTAAAACATGTAATAACAAGATCATACATGTGTGGTTCCACTAAAATCCCCATGAGCTTTGAGTTAGGGATGTGGAAACACTTAAGCATGAGATCTTTACCATCACAATGTTGTGGATCTTGAAATCTAAGTTATCTTACTATTATTTTGCTATATATTGTTATATGTTGTAATGTAGATATTTTTGCACATATATTTTCATTTTTACTCACATCTACATATTTGCATTGTTGCATTACACTCATAACATGAGTAGTATAGTAGATCTATTGTTTTAATAGTTAAAATAACATAGCTATTTGTTTTCATGCATAAAAGATTTACTACATGTTATTCTTAAGGAAAATGTTGATCAAAACTCAAGATCCATTTTGTTTCTATCAAAAAGTTATCTTTAAAATTCGGATCTTGAAGAAGACCTATATAGAAAACATATTTTCCAACTTCAAAATGAAGGTTTTACATGTAAAATGAAGGGCTTAGGTAATGACTATCATAAAGTAGTGATTTTTATAAGTTATTCGTGGTTTTACAAAGAAAAAATTTCAAAATAAGAAAATGATTTCAAAAGTCAAGTTAGATCTATGATTCAACTCCAACAAAAATGTTGAAATTCGCAACTCGGGAGAAATGCTAAGAAAACACCTATTTTCCAACCTTAAAACAATAGTTTTATTAAAGAAATGAAAGCCTTAGGAAGTAAGTTTGATTAGGACTTAATTTTAAACAGAATAAATGAGTTTTTCACAAGAAACAATCTCAAAAACAAAATTTCCAAATTCGGATCTAAAAATGATCCCCATTTAAACACCTATTTTCAAATGTCAAAATGAGTATTTTAATTGGAAAATAGAAGTCCTGGGGAATAGATATAATAAAGACTTGATTTTTATAAGAATAAATATGTTTTATCAAAATAGAAACTTAAAACAAATGAAAGGTTTCCCAACTAAGATCAAACAATAATCTCTGTCATGCCCCGAAGGGTATCCTAAACGTGGTAGTCCGTCGTACGCGATATTAAAGCCTAGGATTCACCGTCTCGGTCACGCGAAGGCTTCCATACTATTAACAAGGCGTCTAACACATGGAGGAGACATATCGGAGTAATACATTTTATATTGGTACAACTTGAGTAACAATGTAAAGGAAATACAATTCAATATACTTCAATTACAGTTCATCAAAAGCTTTCACTACATAAAACTATTACAAAGCAATTCACAAGACTTAACTAATATCTTCAAGTGTTCTTACTTCCTACTGGAATCCCGAAGTTATACTCGGCTCCAACTATCTCAGTCCCTACGTAGCATTCTTGAGTTAACCTGTTTATTCAAACATCTATTGGGGTATAAGCTACACTAGCTTAGTCAGAGTTCCCTTAATTTTGTACCATAACAAGCAAGTTATAAATCATCTATATGCTATGCATGAACAAACACATGAGCAGAAAATTATGTATGGGTATCCGGAACCCGTACACAGAACGGATTTACGCCCTCCGTATCTAGGGTTAGGGATGGTATTGAAAGTCTACACGACTTGTTGCTAGTCCCCAAGCCCCCCAAGCTCATAGCACTCGACTCGGTTAGGCTCATACATGGGATGTGTCCCCAGTGCGCTTTAGTTCCTATGAATGAACTCTGATACCAGGTCTCATTCTCCAAATGTGACCTCGGACCATACTGATCGACCAGCGTAGGAGTAGCATGCTACTAAATGCAACTTAAACGATGCGATGCATGACCAATTTATTTTTACTTAGGTTAAACTATTCATACATTCTTTAGAGTGACCAATCAATATCATACACATAAACAAAACAATATGAACAGTGCAGTTATCCAATCGATTCATGGCTTAGATATGCTTTAGTATTCTTTAGCATACATACATCAAAGTCTCATTATCTATCCCATCCCATTCATATCAGTTTTTATCTTGTTCCTATAATTCTAATGCAACTAGCTACAAGCACAAACAAGGTAACAAAATAAGAGGAAAACTCACATGTCCATTGGACTCCGGTCTTTTAATCGTAATAGTCGGGTGGCAACGAATCCTCGAAAGTAAAGTCACCTAAGGAAAGAAATACCCAAATGAGTATTTCAACTCAAAACTAATCCACTCTATCTCATACAAACTATCAAATTCGTAATTCTCGTCCTATGCAGGAATTCCAACTTAAAACAGCCATAACTTGGTCATTTTAACTTGGAATTTAGCAAATTATATACCGATTTCTATCTACTTCAAAAGATCTATCCAATTCTAATATGATAGTTAAGTTTTGAAAAATTTGAAGCTTCGAAAAGATATGATCAGTTCAGATCAGTGGCGAAAACCAATTTAGAAAATTGATTTTGTGAAAGCTCATGAAGTTTCTACTATCCAAAGCAAGCATACATGCAATATGAACAAGTTGCTATCATAAATGATATGTCATGAGATATATACGTACATGTTCTTGAAAATATTTAATAAAAGAAATTTTTAGAAAACTTTTTCTTTGTAAGACTTTATGAAAAATCAACTTAGAAAGACTAGTCTTGTATTCTTGACAATTCCTACTTGTTTTTAGAAAAATTCCTTGATAAAATTTATTTACTCTTGTTAAAATTAAGTCCTCATTGTGTATATTCCTTAAGGCCTTTGTTTTTCAATAAAAATTTCCATTTTACACTTTGCAAACATGTTTTTAAATATGGTCCATCCCAAAATCCGAATTTTGTAAAAATTATTCTTGTGGTGATTCCTTTAAGTAAACTATTTTGATACTTAGAAAATTAAGGCTCAACCATACCTAGCCACTAAGGACTTCATTTCTTTAATAAAATTTCTATTTTGAGTTTGGAAAGTAAGTGTTTTCATGCAATTACTCTATTATTACGAATTTCTTAAAATGACAAACAACTCAAATTTTCCTACTTTATTTCTACTCCTTGTTCTACATGTTTTTCTTAGCAAATCCCCTCTTAACTTATAAAAATCTTTACTTGATGATATCTATGACCTATACTCTTCATTTTTCATATAAAACACAAGTTTTGGAATTGATAAAAGGGTTTTTAAGGCATGGTCTCGAAACCATCCGAATTTCACAAAGTTAGGATAAAACTCAAATTTTATACTTTGTAGTCTCTTTTGATTTTGAGAATCTCTATTGGTAGATCTACCATTTACTTATAAAAAACATCTCCTATTGATACCTATTCCATAAGCCTTTCATTTTTTAAACAAATCCTTCATTTTGGTGTTGAAAAATGGGTTTCTAAAATTGGTCTTGGTTGAGATCCGAATTTACAAAATTTGTTTTTGGACATATCTTTTGTTTAAATCCCTCTAAACTTATGAAAATTCATCCCTTACATATCCTATCTTAAGAGCCTTCTATATCTTGAATAAAAACTTCATTTTTGAGTTGGAAAACATGTTTTTAAGTTATGCCTTTGTCTAGATCCAAAAATAGAATTTTGTTTTGAAAATCACCTTTGAACCATATAAAATGAAGTCTTGATGATATATATCCATTAAGCTTTCATTATTTCAAGTAAAACTTCCTTTTTTTTAATAAAAATCATCATTTTGGCTTTCGGAAATAGGTGTTTAAAAAATGGTTACTTTCAAATCCAAATTTTGAAAAATTTATTGAGTTTGTTTTCTTTGTAAAACTCATTTAGTCTTTCAAAAACCATTTCCTAACCAAATCCACCTCTCAAGGCTTCCATTTCTTTAATAAAAATCTTGTTTTGAAGTTGAAAAATGGGTGTTTATACTTCAAGACTCCTTTATTACGAATTTAAAACTTGTTGTTGGAATTGAAACATAACCTTTATAAACTTTTCCTTGTTTTGAAAATATTCTTTAATAGATCTAAGCTTTTCTCATCAAGATCATTCATTTATGATATCTATTCTCTAAGCCCTTTATTTTAAATGAAAAATACACATTTTGAAGTTAAAAAATAGCTTTTCTAAATATGGTTCTTTTTTTATTCGAATTTTCAAAAATGATTTTTGTTGAAACTAAAATAGATCTTGAGCTTTCTAATACTTTCCTACTACCATTAAGTTATTACAAGTTATTTATGAACATAAAACAAAAGTCTAATGCATTTATGAACTTAAAACAACTAGATCTAGTTTACTATACTAGTTATAAATGCATGAACACTATAATGGTTATGTGAATATAAATAGATGGTGAACATATGCACAAATCATTAACAACAACAATATAACTTGAAAATAAAACAAGATAATAGCAAAATAACTCAAATAACAAGATCTATAATGTTGTGATGGTAAGGATCTCATGTTCAAGTGTTTCCACATCCCTAGCTTGAAGCTCATGGGGATTTTGTGTGGAATCACACATGAATGAACTTGCCATTACATGTTTTAAGGTAATAAAGTATAGATCTATTACCTATTGGATGTTTGGAGCAAGAAACTTGAAGAAAAATATGTGAGTGCGTGTGTGTGTATGTGGGTTACGGTTTTGGCAAGGAAGAGGAAGAGAGAAAGAAAATTTTTTGCAAGAGTTTTGCTTTGTGAAAAGTGAGAAAGTGAGAGGAAGTTGGTATAAAGGAGTATATATAAACTTGTGGACTAGGGTTTGTATAATAAAAGAAAATAAAATAAAACAAAACAAATTGGAGAGAGGAAAGAGGGAGGGTAAGGCACCGGTTTTGGAGGGGTGAGAGAGAGAAAAGTGTGTTGTGTAAGTTTTGAAATTAATTAAGTAATTTAAGTAATAAAGTTATATTGGAAATGTAAATTGTAAGGAAAATGGTGAAATTGTAAGAGTAGCATGTAAGGATGTAAGAAATAGTTTATGGGTAGTTGTACTTGTGAATAGTGTAGAAGAAATCAAAAAGTAGATTAGACATTTTAAAATACTAGTAGTAATGAAAATACGATAAAAATATTATAACTATAACTTTTATAACCCGAAAAATTATATAACTGATATATTTGAAAATCTTATGAAATTACGAGTCTAACGGTACTAATATCATATATTTAATATTTCGAGCCCCGGGCACGCTTTTCAAAGTTTGTACCCGAACGGCTTCGAAATAGATCGAAAATTCGCTAATCTTATTTTTTAAAACATCCTAGTATTATTACGAATCAAACTATACCCTTTACTCATATTTTGACTCCTTGGTTTAGGAATACGGAATTGCCGGATCCAAACTACTATATTCCACCTAGGATTTCCGGGTGACTTTCTGATTTAGATCTTTATCAATTTGGAAACTGAGGGTTTATGTTTATATAACACATTTAGTTTGAGAAATTTATTTTAAATTTTATTTTTGTAAGTATTTAATATCTTTTAACATTTTCGAAATTCTTGAATTGGGTTTTATTTCTGAATGTTTATCGTTATTTACTTTTTAATAATTTGTTTTTGGGTTCTATAATATCCGATTTTACAAGTCAGAGTTAAGTATAGAATTTGTCATACGTAGTGGTTTTGGATTTAAAGACTGTTGAGTTCTTATTTTATTTTTAAGGATTCTCATTTTCTCAATATTAAGAAATTTCTAGATTCATTCATGATTTAGGACTAGTCGAAGTTTGGTTTTAATTTGGAGTCATTTTTAGAGTTTATTTTTTATGTTTATTTTGGAATTATTTACTAAAATTTTCCGGGGCTTACAATCTCATTTCCAAAATAAAAAAAAAATTATGGAAAATTCGTCCAAAGGCAAAACCCACACTTAAACATCTATTTTTCAACCTTTAAATGAAGAAATTTGTTGAGATAATGAAGGCATTAGATATATAGGTCACCGAGGCTTTATCATAGTAACAATATGTATGATTTTTAAAGATATAAAGCTAGTTTTCTCAAACAAGCATTCATATCATTATTTCAAAGTAAAAGTTTTTCCAATAATTCTTTTCAACAAAAAATCTTTAAGGAAATACACATAAATTGCTCATATCATATCCTGCATGATAATAACATGTAGATATTACATGTACATATGATTTACTTGATAGAAATAATGCAAATTTCATAAAACAATTTCGGAATCACAACTTTTAGTTACTGATCAGATCTGATCCGAACATTTCGAGACCTAAACGTTTACGAAATTTAGTAATAACATCATAAATAGATAGATCTTTCAAAGTAGATAGAAACCGATAATTTATTTGCGAAATTCTGAGTTAAAATGATCAAGTTATAGTCGTTTTAAGTGGGAATTTTCAATTAATACAGAAGTTACGAATTCAAAGAGTTTTATTTCAAAAGTTTGGAGTTAGTTATGGTATGAAATACTCATAAGGGTATTTCTTTCGTTTGGGTGATTTTGGATTCGAGGGAAAATTCTTGTTTCTGGATTGCTACCACTAGAGACCGGAGTCCATCGCCGAGTGCGTTCACTATCTTTAAATTTTATGCTTGTGTCTGTGCTTCTAATATTAGTGGCATTAGAATTAGGACAAGCTAAAATTGACTGTATGTATGTGATTTCTACATGGGTGAATTGATTATATGCATATTGAAATGAGCTTGTTGTAATTATTTGTATGACCTAGTATAGAATTGATCTGTCTGAAATCTCTATAATCACCCATAAATTGTTAAATTAATATGCCATGATCTTATAATCAAATTGACCATGCATACCATATATGAGTCACATTGCATAGGTTATTATACTTTTGTGGGAAGAAGGCATAATAGCTGGGCAACGAGGGGCTTATAAACTCGAATGTTGGCGTATGGGCCGGAATTGAAAATGTGTGTGGGTGGGCACCTGTATCAACCACAGTATAAATGAAAAAAATGTGTGTGGGTGAGCACCTGTATCGATCACAATAAAAAGTGAGAAAAATTTAAATCGTTGGTCGTATGGGCCTGAAACACCTAACCTCGAATGGAGGGCGTAAATCCATTCAACATAAGACTTTCGGTTGGTTTTATGTATTGTATACTCACGTGGAACTCACTAAGCTAGCGTAGCTTATACCCCTATAGTTTCTTTCTAATGTAGTTCTCATACTTATAGCTACGTCCCCGGACCTAGCCAAATTAGATAATGAGAGACTAAGAGTTATTTCCCTAGAAGTTCACAATTGGTTTGTATAGTTTTCAATAGTGAACTTAGAAGGATCAACTGTTATAAAAAAGGATAATACTTAATCTTATGTGTAGTAGAGGAATGCCCCTTAATGCTTTGTAACTGATCCTGAAATATCTGTGGTTTATATTTTTATGCTTATCCTATCAAGTTGAATTACCTGTCTCCAATTGTTTATGTATTCTATTGTCGTGAGGGAACGCCTTACATACTAACACAAGACTTTTGAATGACCGTGGTAGTAATTCTTAAGTCTTGATTAGCATGCGGTGGACTGTTACGTCTAGGGTACCTTTTGGAGCGTGACAATATATGTTTCAAGAAACTACTTGATGGACTTTGCACCGGACTCTATGTCTAAATTTCAATATTAATGCATTTACTCCATGAAAAGAGAGAGAGAGTGTGTGTGTGTGAGTGATTGATCGAGAAGAAATTGTGGATGACATGATGATCAAATCATCGAGCTATTACAAAAGTACTCAGTTGAGGGTATTAAAAAATTTTTTTTTAATGAATTTTTGGGATTTTAAGGTGTTTCCTTCGATTTGAAGATTGTAAGAAGAAGAAGAATAAGAAGAGAGCAACAGTAGAGAAAAACAAAGAGGAAAGAGGAAAGTGAAAAAAAAAAGGAAAAAAGTAATAAAAATTTATTAGGACAAAAAAAAAATATTTTTACTTAGATTCCCTTTCCACACCAACTTTTTTGCCGGAAAAATAGCTAAATTTCGGCTAAAGGTACTGCACGTAAACAATTAAAAAGTTTAGGTACCATCGTGCTACATATTTTTTAAGGTATTAAATTGTTATAAAGTAAAAAAATTCAAGTACTATGAATAAAACTTATCCTAAAAATGATGTCTGAAATCTATAAAGATCAATATACAAAAGCATTTGATAAATTCCAATATTAATCAAATATTTTAGGTTCATTCCTCAAAACCTTAAATCTTTAAAATCATAGAAAAAAAAATTAAAACAAATATGAATCCTGCAATCGAAAAACCATAATGTTATATGTTAGGAAAAAAATCTTTTATTAGTTTTTAATTAAAATAATGTAAAACGCTAATCTTTTCAAGAATAGGTTAGAGATACAAACAAATCAACCAATCAACAACAACAATAATAACCTTATGACTCTAATCTTGCACATGAGCGCTTTGCCACCATTTATTAATATTCATGAAATAATAAATCTCTAAACCATATATATATATATATATGTATAGCATGTTTAAAATTAGGATATACATACATATAATTAAAGTTTAGTGTGAAAGTGTAACTAAATCCATAAAAGAAGACTTACAAAGAAATCCTTGATTTGATAGTTGATCTTCTAAGTTTATATGCAGTCTTAAAGATTTTCTCTCTCTCTCTCTTTTCTCTCTAAGGAAAATTAGAAGAGCATGTGACAAAACATGACCATATATTTATATATATATAGCAATAAGTCAATAGGTGGAACTAATAATCCAGTCTCTTTACATATATATAAAATTTCATACTCAATATATATGGCGTATTTAAAATTTATAACTTTATCAGATTACTTTATTTGGACTTTTCTATATTATGGTGCTTTTACTACACAATTAATTTAATTCACATGTAAACCTGCATTAAAATCAAAAACCAAACAAAAAATAACTACTTAATTCTACAAATAACGTTGCGATTAATTTCAAGTAGAAATAAAAATAAATCACAAAAAAAGGCTTATTTAGATATAAAGAATTCGTTTTTTCATAGTGTATCTAAGGTGAAAACATTTCTACTCATATTTGTCCTTATTTAATTTTTGTTTCATATCAAACTAACCAAACATGCGATTTTTATCTTTATCCACTAATTTCCCCACACTTTTTAGGCTTGTTTGGATTGTTGTTTTGACGTCATTTCTAAACTGAACCGATATTGAACTGATACATATATAATACCGATGAAAAACAAACAGTTTTACTCATAAACTAATCAAGCCGAACTGATACTAAACCGATACAGATCTAATACAAATAAAAAATTGACATTCCAAACAATATATATTTTATCATCACTTCAATATGGAGAAAAGAAACAAAAGTCTATTGATAAAAAAAAAAAAAAGAACTAGAAGAGATTGAAGAAATATGAATTTTATTTTGTGATGAATCAAAAGGAAACAGAAGTAAATTGAAAGAGACTTTCCAACCTACAATATGTGAAGGAAAGGAGATGAAAATATTATTTAGATCCGTTTGGATTATTTGATTTTTATGTGTATCAAATGTGCATTCGTAACTTATTTATATCATATTTGTATAATTTGCTTATAATTAAATCAGTTAACTTTTCATTGATATTTATTTTTTGATAAATATCTATTTTTTTAAACAATAAAAATATAATAATAAAATGATTAAAAACAAATAAAACCATAAAAGCTGATATCTTAGGGGTGTTAAAACACAATTTTCCACTCATTTTCACCAAACATTATTAAGGATAGGAAAACTTTTCACCAATTTATCATCATTTCTAAGGAATTCACCCAATCTCTCTAACTACCAAAAACAAAATTTTCCACTCCTTTCCATTATTTTTTCCTTATCCGCTTCCTCTCATTCCATCCCAAACACTATAAGTCACGAAGGTTGCAATTTACCAATAGAGACGGATTGAATATATTTGGAGGCCTCAAAGCTTACTAATGATATAAGGTCAAGACCATGTATGTACCTACGTGCGTGTGTGTGTTTGAGAGAGAGAGAGAGCTATACATATACGACACATTAATGTAGAAGCTAAGCTGTTGTGTTTCACATTTCGACACACAAGCAACGCATATAAAAGGAAAGAAACATGCAATTCAAAACTTAGAAAAAACAAAACGAAACGAAACGAAACGAAAGGAAAGAAAAAAAAAAAAGCTGTTGCCAGTGTTTGATTATTATACAGACAACACCCATCCTAGGACATTCGAAGCCTGTCTCTGCATAACGCATTCACTACATCACAAAATCACCATCGTAAACCCATAAATTACACTTCCTCATGGGTCCGACACTCAATGTCAGTTCCATGACCTGTGTCCTTCAAAACCTTAAAAAAAAAAAAGAAATTTGAAAAAAAAAAAACAACCAAAATACAGCGGGAGAGGGAGAGAAATCCAGAGGGTGTTGATGCATTCCGTACACATGCAGGCCTAGTTGCCATGTTGCTGTGGCGGATGAATCTCTCACCTTCGAATCCATCGTGCGAGTTGTGTTGGATTGACTAAACCGGGTATGTGGGCCCCACCGGTCTTCAGTACAGTCGCCACCTCCTCGTAACTCTGGAGCTCCTTCAACCTCGCTTCGGCTTCCGTTTCGGCTTCGGCTTCCGGCTTCACCTTCCTCGGCTCAGATTCCGCACCCTCATATTTCTGCCCCAGCAGGGTCCCTTTGGTCAGGAACTCGTACGCCATGTAGCAAGCAAGAAGCCGACAATTACCCACCGGCTCATGTGCCTTTTCCTTTTCCTTGACAACGGCGGCTTGAGCCGGAACCAGCAGCTTGGTTTTGGAGTTGGGATTACTAAGAAACGACGACTCACCTTCCTTACGTTTCCTCGATCCGACACGTGGCAAGATGCTACTGGGAGGACAACTCGTTTCCGTGCCTCTATTCATCGCACGTGTCAAAAGCACGAGGGTAAAATGGTAAGCTTAGTTGGAAGAATGAGAGGGCAAATTGGTCAGTTCAGTTGATAATACGGGAAACACTGGTCACATGGGAACGACGTCGCTTTTCAAATGAGATGTGAAAACGCAGATGCGCTAGGGGTAAAAATGGGAAAGCGGCAAGTTATTTAATTTTAAAACGACATCAAAAGAAAAAAATATATATAATATAAAAAATAAAAATAAAATAAAAAGAAAAGAAACCGGAAATCAGATTAGATGAGAGTTACAGAGCGAACAAGAACAATAACTGGAGGTTACAGGGAAGGGATGGGTTACGGTAGATGATGGACGATCAGTGAGAAGACACGACGGAGGGAGCGGTGGCGCCGCTTAAAAGGGGCTGGGGGAGGGAGAGAGAGAGAGAGAGAGAACCGCGAAGACAGGGAACAGAGAGGAGAGAGAGGGAGAGAGAGAAACAAGAGGAATGATAAGGCGGAGAGAATGAAAGAAAAGGGGGGTCCATCGTTATATAGTGCTGTCTCGTATAAGAAGCGCCCTGCTCTTTCAAGATAATTACCGTACTACCATTGGAAGGTCGAATTTACGATATTGTCCTTTTTAATAAACGGATGTTGATGGTGTGTGGTATATGTCAATGTCACTAGCGTTTGACGTTTGAGAATTTTCCCTTTTATTTTCTAAGCATTTAGTAACAGCTATACATGAGTAAATTAAATGATTCGAGCTCAATGTATAAGAGTTATACTTGTATAATTTAACTAGTCACCAAAAGAAAGTATTAGCTCGGCCCACCCAAATTCCCTATGCCCAGCTCTCCTACAGTAAAACACCATGAACCTATTTCCCTCTATTATTTCCGCCTCTCAACTCAAATAGTAAACCCTAACTTTTTCTCTCTCCTCATTCGTGTTTCAAGTATTATTCCTCTGTAAATTTTGGGTTCCTAAGATGCACTATTCTATGCAGGTTCTAAGGAACTATGGTTAGATGATAGAAAGGAAAAATTGTGTTCGAGCCACAATAAAGCTTCAAGCACCACTGTTCCGTAAAAGGAGGGAATAAGTTCCCTTTTCCCTTACTCTATATTTTTATTCTATTTGTGTTTATAGTTGCTTATCTGTTATATTGTTGTTTATAAACTATTTACAGTTGTGTAGATCTGTTATAACAGATCTTGTTTGTTACAAAGACTAGTTAATTACAACTTGTTTTCCTAACTGTTTGTTCTATATCTTGATTTAGTTACAACTATAATCTATAAGCTTTCAAGGATAACTTTTCATCCTCGTATTATGTGTTGTAACAGATGACTCCCCTTCTGAAAACACAACCTTGTTCGTAAGGTTGCAGTGTTGGTAAATCTGACAAAATTCATCATAATCTTCCCAACTAGCATCCTCCAGTGCTAAACCCTTCCACTGGACCAAAATCTGTCGTATAGGTTTGCCATGAACCAAGGAAACCTTAGAATTGATAATGCCCAAAGACTCCAAAATCGGATGACTATCTATAGCTTCTGTAGGTAAATCCAACGATGGTGTAGATGAACCAAAATACTTCTTTAAGGCAGAAACATGAAGTACATCATGAATATTGGAGCTTGGTGGAAGCTTGACCTTATAGGCACAATTTCCTACTTTTCAAAGCACCTTATACTGCCCATAATATCGCTTAGACAACTTATGAAAGTTGTGAGCCACTGAAATCTATTTATAGGGTCTAAGTTTCACCATCACTAAGTCTCCAATTTCGAACGTAACATTAGTGTTGTGAGTGTCAACAATCATCTTCATTCTATGTTGAGTCATCCTTAAATTGTTTTAAAGAAGATGAAATTTGATCTTGATTAAGCAATTCTTGATCCACTGCATCCAACTTGGATGTACCCCTAACATAAGCTGGAATTGTAAGCAGAGGTTGACCATAAACCACCTCAAATGGTGTGAATTTTGTGCCTTCATGATAGGAACAATTATAGGAATATTCAGCCCATGGAAGGAATTTAACCCAATTATGAGGTTGTTTCATAACAAAACACCTTAAATACTGCTGAATTGTTCGATTCCGTTTAGCCATCTAACTGTGGATGATAGGCTGAGCTCATATACAATTTAGTCCCACTTAAAGTGAAAACTTCTTTCCAAAATCTGCTCATGAAAATAGTCACGATCAGAAACTATAGTACGAGGAATACTATGCAATTTGATCACCATATGTAAGAACAATGCTGCCACTTTTGAGGCTGTAAAATGTTCATCCAACGCCCCTAAAATGACAATACTTTGATAGTCGATCAACCATTACCAGAATAACAGTACAACCTTGTGATTTAAGGAGACATGTGATGAAATCCATACTCACATCTTCCTATACTTTATATGACATAGTTAGTGGAGCTAATAAACCAACTAGTGATCTAGCAACATACTTTACCAGTTGACATATTAAACAGTTTCGCACAAATTGCTCAATGTCACTCCTCATACTAGGGGTGTGCATGGTACAGTTCGGTTCGGTTCGGTTTGCATCTCGAACCGAACTGCACCATAATTTACGGTTCGATTTTTCTTTTAAATTCGAACCTAACTATATGGTTCGGTTTGTAATTTTTTCGAACCGAAAAAAAAAAGGTCCGGTACAGTTCGGTTTGCGGTTTGAACCGTTTTTTCATAAAATAAAAAATATATTTTATTGAAAAAGTTCAATTACATATTTTTTACCACTAATGCAAATATAAACAATAATATTTAAAATTAATCATTTATCAAATAAATATGTAAAACTTATAGGAAGGAAAAGATTTCATCCATTATAAAATTATAACTATGACTAGTCTCATTTTTTTTTGAATTATCTTGAACTATAATGAAATACTAGACTTTATCTCAATATAAGACATAAAATGTAATTCGTTGTATGCTTCTAACTAACATATTACCAATTATATAAATCAATAAGTAACTAAATAATAGAACTAGATTAATTAGTAAGACAAATGGAAAAGAAGTATGCAGAAGTTAGAATACTAGAGGTTAAATTCTAAAATCTATCTTAATTATAAATAACATAACAATTAAAACATATTATAAAAAATCTAATTTTATTCTAATGAATAACACATATCTAAGTAAAAAAATTTTACAACAATTAATTTTTTTAAGTTAGAATACTAGAGTTTAAATTCTAAAATCTATCTTACTTATAGATAACATAACAGTTGAAACATATTATGAAAAATCTAATTTTATTCTAATGACTAACACATATCGAAGTAAAAAATTTTAAAAACAATTAATTTATTAAAAAAAATTAATTGTTTTTAAAATTTGTGACATAAATATGTACCATTAATAAAACAATTAAGAGTAAAAATAATATGTTTAATTTTTTTAATATAAAATGGTTTGGTTCAGTTCATGGTCCCGAACCGAACCGCGAACCGTTTGCACTTTAATGAACCGAACTGTTTAAAAAAAGAATCGAAATTTCGGTTCACGGTTCGGTCGGTTTTTTTGCATAGCCCTACCTCATACCCTCCCAAAAGAATTCTGCTGAAATTCTCTTATAAGTCTTAAGGAAACCAAAATGACTAGCAACTAAGGTTGTATGAAATTCTTGTAATATAAGAGGCACCAAACTTGAAGCTTTTACCAAAGATAACTTGGAATGAAAAAAAAGAAATCCATTTGTCCAAGTCAAGGAATATTTATGATACAATCTTTTTGCTAAGTCAGCAAATGCATTTAAATGATGGGATAGTCTGGTATTCTTGTTTGAGAACATCCAAACTTGAGAAACAAGGTGCAAAAAATCCAAAATTAGGTCCATCCTTCCCATGTTGCCTAGATAAAGCATCAGCTACAATGTTTTCCTTGCCAGCCTTATATGTAATAAAGTAATAATATCCCAATAACTTGGATAAGTATTTCTATTGGTCAGGTGTCTGTATGACCTGTGAAAGGATTTCTTTCAAACTCCTATGGTTTGTGTGTATCAAAAAATGAGTACCCAACACATACTATCTCCACTTTCGCACAGATTCCACAATACCATACAATTCCCTCACATAAGCTGATGCTTTCCTCAAATGAATAGGTAGTTTCTTAATGAAATATGAGATGGGATACTGTCACGCCCCGCCCCCGCAGGTGACGGCGATGCGATGCCAGGGCAGACAACTGCCACAGGCCCCCTAGTGATAATGGCCGACATCACCATTGCATCATGGTGGCCCCAACCAACGCATGCCCCGCAGGGTATCACGGGCACTATAGGTATTGTTACCCTTAGGCAGAGTTGGGGCCACCATGATGCAATGGTGGTGTCGGCCATTACCACTAGGGGGCCAGAGGTGGGTTTGCCTGCCCTGGCATCACGTTGCCGCCACCTGCGGGGGCGGGGCGTGACAGATACTCCTCTTTTAGCAACACAGCTCCAATAGCAGTACCAGAAGCATCAGTCTCAATAACAAACTGCTTGGTAAAGTTTAGTAATTTCAAAATTAGAGCCTTTATTAAAGCTTCCTTGAGTGCTTGAAAAGCAGTCATAGTTGTATCTGACCATTGAAAACAGTCCTTTTGTAACAGGTCCGTCAATGAGCCAGCAATATGAGCATATCCTTTGATAAACTTGCGGTAATATCTTGATAAACCCAGAAAAGCTCGTAATTGTTTTAACCGATTGAGGAATAGGCCACTCCCAAACTCTTTGCACCTTAGATGGATCAGGACTGACACCATGTACAAAAACAATGTGTCCTAAATATTCAATAGTATCTTTACCAAAAAGACGCTTGCTAGCCTTCAAATAAAACTCATGCTGTTGTAAAGTTTTCAAAACTAACTAAAGTTGAGTCAAATGGTCTGTCATATGTTTGCTATAAACCAATATATCATCAAAAAACACTATGGCAAATTTACGAAGATAAGGCTGAAAAATTTTGTTCATTATAGATTGAAATGTGGCTAGAGCATTTGATAGACCAAAGGGCATTACCAAAAATTCATAATGACCCTGATGTGTTCTAAAAGCAGCCTTTTCAATATCACTAGAATGCATTTCAATCTGGTGATAACTGGATCTCAAATCTAATTTTGAAAAACAAGAAGCATCATGCAACTCATCCAACAATTCATGGATTGTTGGAATTAGAAAGTAATCTTTAACTGTCACCTGATTTAGAGCCCTATAGTCTATACAAAAACACTATGTCCCATCTTTCTTTTTAACTAACAATACTGGACTCGAAAAAGGACTATTGCTATGCTGTATAATTCCCAATTTCAACATATCATGAACCCGTTTCTCAATTTCATTCTTCTGAAAAAGTGGGTCTATATATGGCTTAACATTTACTGGTAGGGTATCTTTCACTAACTGAATTCTATGTTGGATATTTCTTAATGGAGGCAATGATGAAGGTGCTTCAAAAATTGATGCATAGCTATCCAATAGATGATCTAATTCTCTATTGTTGGTGGTAATGTAACATGAATTAGAATTTATCTCCTGAACCACAAGCTGATACTAATAGGCTATAGCATCTTGATGAATCAACTTACAAAGTTGATGATGAGAAATTTGAGATAAAGTATGTTGATCATCCCTTTTAAGCACCACCATCGAACCATTGTAAACAAATTGCATAGTAAGTGTACTATAATCCATCGTTACTGGTCTCAACATTTGCAACCACTGTACACCCAACACAAAATCCGCTCCTTGTATAGAAAGAACATAAAACATATCCTTGGATGTTAAGCCTTGGATATCCACAGCTACACTCTCACATTAGCCTTCACAAGACAGTTTACTATCACGACATTAAACTATCTTGACTTGATAATGGGTAATCCCAAATGCTTCGCTATCCTCGTCTGCACAAAGTTATGTGTGCTCTTAGAATCAACTAGAACGGATATATCATGGCCATTAACTCTCTCTCGAAATCGAAGTGATCTTGGTACATTATGCCCCAATAGAGCATGATAACTAATAGTACCCTCATCTAACTGTACTACTTCATTATCCTCCTCTTTGAATCCTTCAGAATCATCTTCCCCCACATCCAACAATAACAAAAATTTCACTTTACACTTATGTTGTCTAGAATATTTGATCCGCTTGAAATGTTTAATATTTTAAAACCAATTCTCCAGCAAGTATACTGGGTCGATCAAGTAATAAAGTGATGAATGAGTATCGATCCCACGAGGAAAGTTTAATTACTAAACATTATTAGTTCATTTCAATATTTAGGCCAAGAGAAATCAAAGTCTTTATATAATTATTCACTATAATGTCTACACTATGCAATATCTAGTATTTACTAATTCTACTCACACAAGTCTTAACAAGTTAGGTTAGTGGATTGAGATAAAATCCGATTTTCTCCAATCATGTTGAACTCGGGTTATTAAAATTGTTAGAGTTCATGCATATCCATGTGAATCTACCAAGATTACAAATTCTAAAAAAATTTGAAAACCTTTTTCTACCTAAAACACTCCTAGCTTTCACGACTGAGCATTTTGATAGATTCAATATGTGCAACTAAGATTTCCCAAATCTGAGTTGACTCATTGTCCTAAATCAAGAGATTACAGAATTCCTTCTTTAAAACTCATATTTTAAAACAATGTTTGAGCAGAAATGATAGACTCTACTAGGATTAAAACTCTCTTGCCATCGCATACTTGAATTTTTCATCCAAATATAAATTCAAACGAAATTAAATCTTTGCCAAGATACCCAATTTCATTCAAACTTGAATTCATCCGAATTTTAAGTTTTAGTTTGAATTTAACAAGGATTTGCATCATTCTTACAACCCAATAACACTAGTTCAACAATCACTTCAGAAAATCAAGGATTTCACCATTTCCCACCGTTCAAATTTAGCTAATAACCATTTCTACTCTATCTAACAAGATACTATAACAACTATGATAATATTCATCATGAAATGTAAATAACAAAGCAAGTGAAGAAGAAATTACCAGTAATTCGAGAAAACAAACCGTACAAATTGTAATTAAGATCCTTGTTAGCAAATTCTACCAATCTACGAACAAATAGAACAAATTTGATGAAGATCCAAGTACATCTCATTCTACTTCTATCTCTCTATCTCTCTAAAACTATCGGGAGAAATGTCAAATGGAAAACATAACGTAAGTCCCCTTTCTCTCTCCTCAAAGCATGTAAAAATACATGCTTTTCGTGTAACTGTCATGTAACTTCTGCATCCAACGCCGGCGGTTTCATCCAACGCCGGCGGCGTTCAATCAAGCGTAAGGATTTTAAACTGATGGTTTCAACGCGCCTTTGAACGCCGGCGGCGTACTCCTCAATTTGCCGCGTTGCTTCAAATTCAAGTACTTGTCCTCCTCAAACGCCGGCGGTGTTGGATCTAGCGTTAAATACTTAGGCTCTGTGATGTTTCAACACCGCCTTTGAACGCCGGCGGCGTTGCCTTCTAGTTTGCCGGCGTACGCTTTCATCCCTCTCAACGCCGGCGGCGTTTGGCCTAAATTCACCGGTGTTTGTGCTTTTCACTGCCAATTCACACAATTCTTCATGTTTCCTTGTTGCTAATTTCATTTTCATTCTTGACCTGATTCCGAACAAATGACACAAAACTAAATATTAATTCCTTTGCTTTTATAATAATTAACACAAATAAGTATCAATTCAGAGATGAAAATTATATCAATTTTCTGAGTTTATCAATTTCCCCACACTTGAACTTTTGCTTGTCCTCAAGCAAAACAATTTAAATACTGAAATCTGACTTTTTAATCCAAAACTTGCTTCTCAACTCTCATGACTTGCAATACAATGCCTCTAGCTCTAACCAAACTTAATTATGTGATTCGCTTACTTGAATTGAAATTAATTAGCTAATCTAGACCAAACAAACTTTAATCCCAATGTTTAACTTAAGCTATAACTTTTCGACAATGTCTATTAGTCCACAAAGGAAAAATAATCATTTCAACTTCATCAACCTTTTAACTCAAATTAACTCTTAGCAACACAAGGTATAAGCATGTGGTATCTACCATTCCCCTAGATTTTTCCATAGTCAAAGTCTTTTAATTCACTAATATGTGCATTTCAATTGCAGAGGGGGAGGTTTTTGCCTCCATCTTGACTTTTCCTCTGGACGGGGTGTAGCCCGTATCTTTTCAAGCTCATTAGCCATATTACACCATTTAGTTAGAGTGAAATCCTTGAGTCGGCACATCCCGGGCTCATCACCCAAGTGACCAGGTTTTAAAGGGACCCCAGAGAACTCTCATTCACTTATTCTAAATGTAAATACTCCACTCAATTACTTGAATCAATTGAGTAATGGCTCTATTTGTTTTTACTACTCAATGCACTTTTTCACAATTTTTAACTCTGATTCCCGGATCACTAAGTTAATAGCTTCATCTACCTCTTCTACCAAGTGTTACAAAGATTAATTAAACGTTAAAAGAATATTTGAGAAGTAAACCTGATCATTTTTTTACAATAGGACTCAGACATTCATATAAGTTTTATTTCCTAGGTTAAACAGAAGGTAAGTTTGTCAATTAGAGATTTATCTACTTAATTTTAACTAAGTAAGCCAATCACATGGTTTAGTGAGCACGGCATCTTACAAGTCAAAAATTTCTTTTGTTTTATGTTTCAGATTTCCAAAAATTTTGCCTGAATGTTGCAAATTTGTTTTCTTCTTGAGGACATGCATTATATATGTCGACATCCAAATGCAAGTGTGTGAAACCTATGAATTCTTATATATTGACTTCATATTTCTTAGTATTCATACAATTACAAAACAACATGCCAAGTCAACATATAGTTAAACCCATAATATATTTCATTTTCATCTCAGCCTAATCTCCCTTCCCCATACTTAAAACCGAACAGTGTCCTCACTGTTTGTTCTAATTAACAAATAAAAGGCCGAAAGAACTAAATAAAAGCATTTGGAACTTCCCTGTTTTCCTTTCCTTGTTCAGCATTCCCAATGGAGTTTTGAATTTGCAGAGATTACTTTAAAGACCTGTCTCATCAAAGAAACATACATGACAAAGATAGAAAGAAAAACATAATAACACAAAACATAGATAACAGACCAAGTGAGTTTAAGAAAAGAAGTCTACCCAAAAATGGGTGCTTAAGTACAGAAATAGATTTAAATGAAACTTTCCCCAAAAATTAAAGCTAGCAGGAACTCTAGCTTTCAGGTTCAGTGCTGGACTCTTTCATCAGATGAAGTAGAATACTTCATCGCTTCACCTGCAGATGGATTAATACAAGAAAACGCAGATTTTAACATGGTCATTAATGAGCGTCTAAATTTCTTGTTCTTTCTCTTTTCGCATTGAAAATCCTCCTGCAATTCTCTCAGTTCATATCCCAATCTAGCTAGGGTATATCCAGCTGAAGTCGACCCTGGTTGAGAGGAGGAAGGTGGAACCTGTGGCTGAGGAGGGGGTGGAGCTGAGGATGAAGATGGTCTGTCTCCCTGTGGAATGTCAAACTGGGGCTCAATAACTGCAATCGCCTGAATGTCTTGTACCCCCCTGGGTACCTTAACTAAACCCCAAGCTCTGAAGGGCCCAGAAGATATCTTTTTGCTCTCTACTTTGATATCATTGGACAATTCCTTGAAAACCCCCATGCCCTTGAGTAGCTGAGTGATATAGCCCCCACAGAAGATATAATTGGTCCTGGTGTCTTCAGCTTGTCTCAGCCAAAAATTAGCCACTTCACAGCCCAAATCCAATGGATGGCTCTTAATAAGGCTGTACAGACATATCATATCTGAAGTGCTTAACTTACTATGACTTGTCTTTCGACAAGTCAAAGTATGAGCCAATATGATGAAGAAGTTTGTGCTCTAACTTCTTAAAAGAGAATTGATCGATTTTGAAGGCTCAAATGGATCAGTCCTTGGATGTATCAATTCAAACCAGAATTGCTCCATGGTGACATCAGGAGGCCATGTTGTCGGAAGAGCAGAATTCTCAGCCTCATTCTGATAGTAGCCAAGGTAGACTCCTATCTTCCTTAATGGCACTTTTTTAACTTCCCCATATATCTGAAAGATTATATGGGTATCCCCTTCATCATCTTCATCATCATCATCTTCTCTACCATATCTCATAGTAGAAAGGAATTCAATTGTGATCTTCTTGTAAGCCGGTTCTCTCATATCAAAAACTTTGAACCATCGCTTGTCCTCAACTACATTTTGTAATGTATCATGCATTCCATAATCCTCTAAGACAGGCCAGTCCAAAAAATGACTGTTATGAAACTCCTTTTTCATAAGTCTCTCTTTTCTTTCTTGTGCATACAGTTGACTAGACAAGACATTCCGTACTTGACTAGTAGTAGCTGTCCTTTGCTTCTTCTTTGGAGCCATATCTGTAACATACATAGCACAAACATATTACAAGATAGCACATTGACAATTAACAACTAATATGTGCATATAAAACCAGATAATTTTTATTTGATGTAATCTTAACATTGGTATTGATAATACAGTGAAGCATAAATTACACCAAATGATTGCCAACTTTCAATTTTTTTTTTTTTTCAGAGAACGCCGGCGAATTAATTCTCAAAATGCCGGCGTAGCTATCCGGCGTTGATAGCCGGCGTAGGCACACAGCGTAGGGTAACCGTTGGGGCTTTGTTTCAAACACTCTATGAATAGTGAAAATGGTTTTGATTCAAAACTTTAAGTTAAAAATTAACTTGACACTTGATTGCAATCTTCCATAATCACAAAATCAAAAACCCCCAATTTTCTACAAACCCTAATTCTACGGTTACAAACCTAATCATAACCCCAATCAATCCATGCATTGATTTATAATAAGAGTAATGAATCTCGAAATCACAATGCCTAACCAACAACAACCATCAGACTATTGACACACACTCTACCAAACATCTACATTATTGATCAACGATAGATTTGAACATTTTAAAAGATAAAAAGATCAAATAATGAGATTGAAATACCTTGTGATCTTGAGGAGTATTGATGTGAGCCTTGATGATGGATTGATTTAAAAATCAAGAGAGAAATATAAACCAAAAGAAAAAGAGAGGATTTCGGTAGGAGCAATGTTAGAGCTTCAAAGAAAGAGAAAGACAACGAAGTGGGATGATTTCCCAAGCTTAGGATTTGGATCAATGGGCACTAGAGAGAGGCGCTAACATGCAAAAAAGCCGGCGGCGTTGTTGACAGCAAATGCCGGCGTTAGAAAAATTGAATCTGGCCTTGATGGGCTCTTTGGGAACGCCGGTGAATTAAATCCCACGCTGGCGGCGTTGGAACTTTTATTTGCCAGTGTTAAGAAATGGCTTCTGGTGGTATCCCAAACATCAACGCCGGCGGCGTTGATTGCTATTTTGCCGGCGTTAAGGATTGATGCTTCTGCATTCCAAGCTCTACTTCGAACGCCGGCGGCGTTCAATCATCATTTGCCGGTGTTCAATTCCTACACTGCCAAAATTTTACCGGTGTTCTTTCTCCAGACTTCAGCGTTGGAAGACTCATTGATATATGACTTCCCATTTTTCACAATTCTTCAACATACTAAACACCACTTCATCAACTCACTTGACTGTACCTGAAACAACTTAACACACAACACACAACACACAATTATAATATATATATATATATTACACACAAAGCACAACAACAACCATGGGTTGCCTCCCATGCAGCGCTTAGAGTTTAAAGTCGCTTAGCCCGACTTGCCAATGCTTCACTTGTTGCCTTCACTAATAAAGGTGGTTCTACTTTCTCTAATGTCTCCCTCATAGTAGTGCTTGAGTAACTGTCCATTGACTTTAAAAGTTCTATTATCTTGGGTTTTCAACTCAATTGCACCATAAGGGAAAACACGGATAACTTCAAAAGGCCCTGACCACCTTGATCTTAACTTTCCTGGGAACAACTTGAGACGTGCATTATATAACAACACTTTGTCTCCTGGGGAAAATTCTTTTTTTTAAATGTTTCTATCATGCCACTGTTTGGTACGCTCTTTATAAATTCGAGCACTCTCATATGCTTCATTTCTCCACTCATCCAACTGATTTAATTGAAGCATTCTTGTCTCCCCTGCAGCTTTTCCATCAAAATTGAGGAATTTTATAGCCCAATAAGCCTTATGCTCAAGTTCAACAGGCAAATGACACGATTTACCATAAACTAACTTGTAAGAAGACATTCCAATAGGTGTTTTAAAAGCAGTTCTATATGCCCATAATGCATCATCCAATTTTAAAGACCAATCCTTACGTGATGCATTAATTGTCTTTTCCAAAATCCTTTTAATTTCTCTATTGGAAATCTCAACTTGACCACTTGTTTGGGGGTGATACGGGGTAGCCACTTTATGAACAACTCCATATTTAGCTAAAAGCTTATCAAATTTTTTATTGCAAAAATGAGTACCCCCATCACTTATAATTGCCCTTGGTACCCCAAATCTGGTGAAAATATTCTTTTTCAAAAATTTTGTTACTACTCGAGCATCATTGGTTTGCAAAGCAATAGCTTCAACCCATTTAGATACATAATCCACTGCTACAAGTATGTATTTATTTGAAAAAGATGATGGAAATGGACCCATGAAGTCAATTCCCCATACATCAAAAAGTTCAATCACCAGAATGTTTTTAATGGTAATTCGTGTTTTCTAGAAATGTTGCCTGATCTTTGACATTGAGCACACACTTTGATGAAATTTTTACAATCATGAAATAACTTGGGCCAATAAAATCCACAAGATAGTACTTTAGCTGCGTCCTTTCAACTCCAAAATGACCTCCTGCCTCTCTAGCATGACAATGTTCAATTATACTCATTTGCTCAATCTCGGGTACACATCGTCTAATTATTTGATCAGCACATGTTTTAAAAAGATATGGTTCGTCCCAAAAATAAAACTTTACATCATGTAAAAATTTTTTTCTCTGTTGAAAAGACAAACCATATGGTATAATTCCACTGACCAAATAATTAACTATATCGGCATACCATGGTAATCCTTGGATATCTATTGCATGCAACTGCTCATCAGGAAATTTTTCATTAATAGGCAAGTTTGATTCATCATTTTGCAAACGTGATAAGTGATCAGCTACCACATTATCAGCTCCTTTTTTATCTTTAATTTCTAAATCAAACTCTTGCAATAGTAATATCCAACGGATTAACCTAGGCTTAGCATCAGACTTAGCAAATAAATATCTAAGAGCAGCATGATCAGTGTATACTATCACCTTAGAACCGATTAAATAAGGCCGGAATTTATCACAAGCAAAAATCACAGCTAGCAATTCCTTTTCAGTAGTGCATAATTCCTTTGTGCCTCATTCAAAGTTCTACTTGCATAGTAGATAGTATGAAAAATCTTACCTCGCCTTTGTCCCAATACTGCTCCCACAGCATAATCACTGGCATCACACATTAGCTCAAAAGGAAGCTCCCAATCTGGTGCTATGATCACCGGAGCAGTGACGAGCTTCTCCTTCAAAAGTTCAAATGCCTGCACACATTCATCATCAAAAACAAACACAGCATCTTTCTCAAGTAGATTACACAAAGGTCGGGAAATCTTAGAGAATCCTTAATGAACCGTCTATAAAAACCCGCATGTCCTAGAAACTTCTAACTCCTTTGACATTTGTTGGTGGGGGTAGTTTCTCTATGATTTCAACCTTTGCTTTATCTACTTCAATCCCTCTTTCTGACACTTTGTGCCCTAAAACGATTCCCTCTTGCACCATAAAATGGCACTTCTCCCAATTTAAAATCAAGTTGGTCTCTTTGCATCTTTGTAAAACTTTGGCTAAATTTTCTAGACAAGCATCAAATGATTTTCCAAAAACCGAAAAATCATCCATAAATTTCAATAAAATTCTCAAGCATGTCAGAAAAAATAGCCATCATGCACCTTTGGAAGGTAGCGGTGCATTGCAAAGGCCAAAAGGCATTCTCCTAAAGGCAAAAGTGCCATAAGGACAAGTAAAAGTAGTTTTTTCTTGATCAGCAGGGGCAATCGGGATTTGATTGTATCCCGAATACCCATCAAGAAAACAATAAAATGAATGCCCTGACAATTTTTCAACCATTTGATCAATAAATGGAAGTGGGAAATGGTCTTTTCTAGTGGCATCATTTAGCTTCCTATAATCTATACAAACTCTCCACCCAGACACTGTCCTAGTAGGGATCAATTCATTCGCCTCATTCCTCACTACAGTCATACCACCTTTCTTAGGTACTACATGGACAGGGCTACCCATTACTATTGA